>OY720451.1:65230919-65320919 GCA_963082715.1 Harpalus rubripes
TACTGTGACAGGAAGAAAATGAAACGTAACATTTATATGGCAGTTGTTCTTAAAAACATTTTATTTGCACAAGCAGTGGAAATTAGCTGTAAAACGGTAATAGAGTCCTCCACTATTCTTTTTATAACACTTGACGTAAATTGAATGCAATCTGTAGTTCTAGATAGTCTTAATTGTTAATATGTGACAGTGTGACGTATATATTAAGCTCATGTAATACTCAAACAGTGGAGTCACATAAATCGATTTATTTCAACACTTACATAAATATATAAAAATGTTAAAAATAACTTTTCCTACAACCGTGCGTGAAAAGTACTTTTCACGCACTCATTACAGTGTCTAAAGTGTCACTTTTCAAGCACTAGTGCGCGAAAAGTACTTTTCACTAGGCAACATTAAATTTGGGTTAATTTACCTGTCAAGTATATAATTAGGTAGTAAATAATAATGAAAGTAATAAAATTTATTAAGAAATATGAATCTACACTGTATCAGATTGAGTACTAATCTAATTTTTAAGAACATTAACATTTTTTTTGACATGTATTCTAACCTAAGCTAATTTTTAATATTAATACGAAATGTACAATTTGTATATTATAAAAGACTTAACATCGTCTGTCTGATATTCTTCCAAGTGTTTATAAGCTACATTTTGTACAGTGACAGTGTTATGAGCAAGAGTACTAACAGTATTTGAAGCTGCTGGATGCCTGTACACTCAGTTTTATGAGAAACAACAATACCATTTCGCTTATAGGAAAAATGTTGTATGCAACACGTGTGTAAAATAGTATTTTTTGTCTCGTGCTACAATTTCCGCATTCGGCTGCGCCTCATGCGTAAAACATTGCACTCGACCAAAAAAGTACTACTTTACACACTTGTTACATAAATAACTATTATGTCTCACTAATGTATTATGAACTGTTTATTGCTAGGATACGGTGTATATAAACATAGCTATAACAACCGGGAACCGGGGCATTATATGAGGGCATAATCGTTCATTATGCCCTCATTATAATCCGATCATCGTTTATGGACTTTAAATTAGAAATAATATGAATATTATTTTCTTTTCAATTATAATGCATTACAATAATAATAGGGATTGATTACAACAATTAATATAATAAGAAAACCAATTTGACAGCACAACACAGAAATCAATTTTAATTTAATTATAATACTTAAAATTAATTATAAAAAGGGCCTTAAAATTTACTTTCACCACACATGTAAATAGTAAGTACGTCGAATTGCAGACTGCAATGTGTCGCATTGATTTTTGACGGATGAAGGCTCATTCACAGCACTGAAATTATACTTAGAAATTATAATTATATTTAAAAAATATAAATAAATATTATACTCAAAAATGACCGTTTTAAAATATGTTAAATAGATGTTAACTTAAAAATACAATTTATAATTAATGTAAACTATTATTCACGAAAGATAACTATTCAAGGTCATTTGTGATCCGCCTGATATAACATTACCTGCAGATAACTTCATTGCATTTCATATGCGTAGGCGTGCAACATGAAGTATTTATGGACACATTTTAACTGAAAAAATAAGAGTAATTTATTTGAAAATTATGTTTCTTCCTAAATAATGCATTTATGTTTTTCACTTATGTATTTGCAAAATACAAAAACATTGACTTAACTTGTAAACCAAGGAATAATAATTTGATTTACACGTCAACGCCACTGGGTAAATATTAGCACAGAGGGCAGTGTAGTAGATAATTAGGTATCTGTAATTCTACGACAAACGTCATTATTATTTATAGCGTGTTAGAAAGTAACGCCACTATTTACGTATATCTGTCACACCACATAAATTAAATAGACATAGGTCAAATAAACTTTCTCTTTCTAATACAAAATGTTGCTAAGCTACTGCTATAAAGTGATGTGTATTCTTTCTTCGAACAAATGACCTTGAATAGTCATCTTTCGTGAATAATAGTGTATTGTGCCGTACTTAAAAGAACATATTTACTGCTGCCTGATAAGCAAGTAATGCAATTAATTGTTGTTTTACAACAATTCTTTTTAATAAATTTATATTATGTATATCCATATTGAACGAATTATGAGAAATTTGACATGACGTGACATCCGTGACATAATCTGTCATTTTTTTTGTTCAATCTAATTGGCCCACTTATAATTATATATAAGTATAAATTATAATGAGGTGCTGCACGGTTTTTACCTTCCGTCACCTTTAGGTAAGGAAGGTATTGTCTTTGGTCAAAAAATTCGGTGGTGAGTTTTTGATGAATAAGCACGTTTTAGAGTCCCTAGAATACGATTTTACTATTTTTACGATGATGTCTGTATGTGTGTGTGTGTGGATGTGTGTGTGTGTGGATGTGTGTGTGTGTGTGTGTGTGTGTGTGTGTGTGTGTGTGTGTGTGTGGATGTGTGTGTGTGTGTGTGTAACAAAATTTTCGTCTGCGATAACTCTAATACTACAGTTACAAAAATTATAATTTTTTCGTATACTTCTTCGTTACATCCATATGAAGAGCTGATTAGATTTTGGTTACAATTGGTCAACCGGAAGTACCATCATTTGAAGATTTTAACAGTTTTTATTGAAAAAACTATGTTAAATATAATTTTTTCACATTTGATGTTATTATAAATATTAAAGAATATTTTATTCTCTATACGATTTGACTGCATTTTATACTTAATATTAAATGGATATAGAGTTAAAAAATTATAAAGAAATTAAATTTCATAAAGTAGCCATAGCTATGGAAACAGCTACTATATTAAGAAAATTCTGATTGAAAGATGTCAGTGTCAAGTGAAATTGAGATAGTGTGTTTGTCTTATAATTTTAATGGAAATATAGGATCTTTTGCTTTCTGTATGGAATTTGTATAAAATACATACAACTGCTTTAAGGTAATGTACAAGAAATAATAATAATAAATCTTTTATTTCTGCAGATTACACTGTATATAGAAAACGTCACAAAATAATAATTTTCTGTATGAAATTTGCATAAAATATATGCAACTGCCGGAAGGTAATGTACAAGAAATAGAATATTTAATTTAGCAAGGAACTTTCCGTATGAAATTTGTAGAAAATACATAGAACTGGCGGAAGGTAATGTGCTGGCCACATCATATTTTTTTTCTTTGCTTTAATCAAAAGAATAAGAAAAAATATTTAGCCCCTATTTTTTTTTAATTGTCGTTGAAATTATAATGTTTGAATTTCCGCTTCCCTTTTCGCCTGATGACGTTCGAATAAAACTAACCAATGAGGGTGTGGTTTACATTTGCCACCGACGGAATTTAAACGAGTGATTGACTACTACTGATTTTTGTATTTGGAAATAATGAAACATTGTTGTAAAAAAGTGTTTTGTGCAGTGTGCCGAAATAGAACTGATAATAGGGAAACATAACACTTAGTGATTCAAAAGGAAGAAAGAAGAATGAAATGGTTGTCGCAAGTAAAGATAAAAACATAAAATCAAAACTACTTTGTTGTAAAGATCATTTTGATGTAAATATAAATATTTTTATAATTAAATAAGAACTATTGAATACATTTATTTTTTTAGCTGGAAAAATTGCACTCAGGCTACTGTTTTTTATACCGGCTAATCTTTGCACTATTGGACCAAAAGAGAGATTGATAAATCCAGGATAAAATATTACTAGACGGTATTGCTTAAGACCACTACTGACGATAATGTCAATCTCCAACTGAAGAGCATCTACTCCAAACAATGTGTCGCTAGAATATATTTTATATGTTTTATTAATATTGTATTCTGTATGTTCCTGACACGAAATAAATCCAAAAGTCAAAATAGAAAATAAAGTGTGTGTGCCATAAATTGTCAGGTGTCAACTAAAATGGAAAAAAGAGAGAGCGGGGGAAAATTACTCAGAAATAGACAAAGCAAACATGTTGGAGATAAATGTAAAAATAATATATAGGATTAAATTTATATTGAAATTAATTAAATTAATGTCGACATGTGTCAAATTTATTTTACACAATAAAATTTACTGCCACAAACATCGGTGGAGTAATTTATTCTGTAGATTTACTTGCTAGTATTTTTATTCTTGTTTTGACGAAAATCTCTGGAATAAGCTATTTTACTTCAGGCTTCAGGAGTAAATTTTACTTTGCCAGTGCTTTACTTATCTATCTTTTATAATACTGGGCATTAAACTATGAAATATAACGCTATAATATAATAATAAATAACTAAGAACTACGCTAAAGAACCAAAAATCACGCTGTACTATAAGTAAGACCTTATGTCACACGACACACGGTTGTCATTAAAGCAATCATTGACGTTGATGTATGATACATTTGTTTTTTTTTTTCATCATCTTTTCAGTTTTGTCATTGGCTAATATATGTCTGACGCCACAGACAATGTAATTTGGCGCCAATTCAAAAAGTATATTTTTAAACTACTACTGTGCTTAATATATACAGAAATTTGAACAGAAAATCATATTTAATAACACTGTAGAACGTACTTATTTGAATTTCAGAAGAAAAAAAGATATGTTAATTTTTTTGCAACACCTCATTATGAGTAAAATATATGAAGCATAAAATTCTTAATTTAAGTTCAGTTAAATTATTTTCATTTCTAATTTGAAGCTTTTGGCAATAAAAAGTCAAAGAAAAAATTGATTTCGGATTTCAAAAAGGCAATCGTGGAAACCTTGAAAATAGTGAGAATTTGGAATAGAGTAAATGTGTGACGTAGGTTTTAGGGCATAGTTACAACACAATACCTCCCGCCATTTACCGCCCGAATCACAAAAAGATTAAGCTAATCCTTGTTTTTGGATTAGCGAATTTTACTCTAATTTTGGGAGTTTATTTCTTAAAATATAATCTAATCCAATTAACTACCTTTTTTAAACGCCTCAACAAGATTAGGGTAATTGTGGGATGTATGCCCTACCTAAGGAAAATTCGCTCTAAAAAGGTATAGGTTAGTTATTTTTAAATTACGTTGTTGCTACTGTATTTAGCAGAACCTTATTTTACAAAAAATATGATTTAAAAATCATTATTGTTCATAGTTACCCTATAAATTTAATGTAAAGTTGAATACCCATTGTAGTATAGATGCCCACCTATGTGGGATTTATGCCTTACCGTAGAGTATAGTTGACCAATGTATAGGATAGTTGCCGAGATAAATTTAATAATATAGGCACATGTATTAAAATAAACAAAATATATATTTATTATATTATGTGATTATAAACAATATATGAAATTAGATATGCGTGTCAAAAAACGATATATAATAGATTACACAGATTCGTTCAGTACGATTTGTACTGATTAATTATATATTCAATTTTCTTGTAACGGCATCGCGTTTGATTATTTTTCCACATTCATTACAATGTGGTGCATGAAGGAATGCTAAATACTTTGCTTGCGAAATTGATGCTCATATTTTTGGTTTTAATATTTTCTACTGCAGTTCTTAAATTTTCTTCACTCCACTGTCCCCGCTTTGGTGCATCTTATTTTCGCTTGTACTTTCGTGGCATTGCAATCTAAATAAGTAAATAAAAATTCGAATGAGTATATATTGTCATATTTTACTCATTTTAAATAAAAAGAAATATATTAAATAGACTATTACGCTTAAAAAAGATGTAATATATTGGGGCATTTATACCACAAAATTAGTGGGGCGTCTATCCTTTTTTCGGGGTATAGACGCTCCATTGAATTTCTGAAGCTAAATCATGTTCAAAGAAGTCTTAATAAATATGTTAGAATATACTTTGATAAACTAATCACAAAAATTTATTATTCATGCAATAGTGCAAATGTAAAAGCTTAGTTTCAAACCTACCGTACTGACGAAATCACGTTCTTATAAAAATTCGGCCAATTTTTTTTATTTCTTGCAGCACAGCTGTTCTCCAGACTATATATGATACTTGAATAAGATTGCACACTCATTAATGCATCTACAACTACGTTTGGAGCGCACTCTATCATATTTATCAGAAATTATACGCAGTGAGGCTACTATCCCATGTAGGCAACTAACCCACATTTACCCTAAATTCCAATTACAGAGAGTGGGTTCACATTCACACACATCCATGCCTTAATTAAAAAGTATATACAGTAAATATGCATAGTCCCTATCATACAATATTAAGGTCTAGTTTTTGAGTAAATGACCCATGTTCTAATTTGTCACTATTAGCTGTAAAACATTAATTGAGTGTAATAATAGGCCAATACGTCACTGGTGCTGACGTCACGAAGCTATTCTTAACATAGAGTGCTCGATATAACTTCACGTCATCCATGGATGACATGAGTGGAACAAAGTTACCGAAAATCAGTTAATTGAATTACCAATATATACGCACTAACACATTTAGCGCCGAACACATACTAATTTGTTGCTTAATAATACTGTGATCAATTAATAATTTGATATATAGGATGTAGCACAGAATTACTCAATGTTTGTTCAATTTGGAATACATGAACTTCGCATTTGCATTTATGCATAACTTGTAAACATTATATTCTACATTAATGGCAATAATTGTTCTGGACATATTTTTCCATTCCAGATTATTATGAATGGAGATTTTTATCCAATCTACTTAGCCATTAAGGAAGGAGAATAAGTTAAATTAAAGTAATATCTTCTTAAATTTCTAACATCTCCTATTTGGTCATACAAAAAAAATATATATTTTTTTCATAAATGAAAAATTTACCTAGTATTATGCATATATGCATCAAAAATATTTTTCATAATACCATACTGTTAAATGTGCTTTAACAGTACTGTATGCTCAACCGATATATGCATCAAAACAGCCACGGCCGTTATTTTTTATAACAGTACAATTATTAAAAATCATGTGTTCCTAAAAAAAAATGTCAGCATCATGAAATTGTCATGAAGAGCTGTCACCTGTCAATATGCCATAGAAAATAGAATTTTAAGAAGATATTTTATGTTATTATGAAAAATACTGAACGTCACACGGCTGATATACAAATAACAGACACGGTTGATTATAAAATCTCGGCTATCGCCTCGATTTTACAACATTCAACCTCATCTGTTATTTGCTACATATCAGCCTTATGACGTTAATAACTATAATATTATTATAGTCTGATGTGACGTCATAATTTTTTATAGACAGCACAGGAGAAACTACACAAGTTCGCAAAATTGTGGCGTCATCTGAAATTATTTCTGTAAAACTAGAAATTTATTGTGCATGAAATATATGGGGTCTCGTAGCCGCGTGCCTGAGTGTCTGGTCGTGAATCTGAGGAACCGGGTTCGATCCCGACCCGAGTCCCGACCGACGTCAAATATTTCGAATTTTTAAATGGCACAAAATTGACCCCTGTGGTGCACTCTCCACGCCGGCAATGAGAGCCCGTGAGGTGACGCCTGGTAAACGCCCGCACGGTACAAATATGTCATCATCATTACCGATATCTTGCGAACAAACCAGATTGGCACATGGTAATATGCCTTGATGATATATTTATTTATTTTTACCTTCCGTCACCTTTAGGTAAGGAAGGTATTGTCTTTGGTCAAAAAATTCGGTGGTGAGTTTTTAATGAATAAGCACGTTTTAAGGTCCCTAGAATACGATTTTACTATTTTTACGATGATGTCTGTATGTGTGTGTGTGTGTGTGTGTGGATGTGTGTGTGTGTGGATGTGTGTGTGTGTGTGTGTGTAACAAAATTTTCGTCTGCGATAACTCTAATACTACAACTCCAAAAATTATAATTCTTTCGTATTCCTCTTCGTTGCATCCATATGAAGAGCTGATTAGATTTTGGTTATAATTGGTCAACCGGAAGTACCCTAATTTGAAGATTTTAACAGTTTTTCTTGAAAAAACGATGTTAAATATCATTTTTTCACATTTAATGTTATTATAAATATTAAAGAATATTTTATTTTCTATACGATTTGATTGCATTTTATACTTAATATTAAATGGATATAGAGTTAAAAATTTATAAAGAAATTAAATTTCATAAAGTAGCCATAGCTGTGGAAACAGCTACTATATTAAGAAAATTTTGATTGAAAGATGTCAGTGTCAAGTGAAATTGACATAGTGTGTTTGTCTTATAATTTTATTGGAAATAGATATAGGATCTTTTGCTTTCTGTATGGAATTTGTATAAAATACATACAACTGCATTAAGGTAATGTACAAGAAATAATAATAATAATAATAATAAATCTTTTATTTCTGCAGATACATTACACTGTGTATAGAAAACGTCACAAATTAATAATTTTCTGTACGAAATTTGCATAAAATACATGCAACTGCCGGAAGGTAATGTACAAGAAATAGAATATTAAATTTAGTAAGGAACTTTCCGTATGAAATTTGTACAAAATACATAGAACTGACGGAAGGTAATGTGCTGGCCACATCAGATTTTTTATTTATGAAATATATATTTATGTAAGTAGTTTTAGGTGTACTACAAGAAAAAAAAGAATTGGAAGATGTGGTATGATCCCCTGCAATTTGCTGAATTTTTCTTCCTTTGTTATGTTGAAACCAAATTTCAAATTATTTATGTTTGCCTTTGTTTTTGCATGTTGCTTCTACACTTTAAGAAATTTTCGATAGATTCCCGTTACACAGTCGTCTGCATCATACCATTGAATTATTTGCACTTTTTCTTGAACTGTATACATAGAAGTAGCAATACAACCCTAATTGACAGATAATATTCACTTGACAATGACAACCTATGTTCTATTTTAAATGGAACCAGGGACGTATTTAAGTTATGTGCCGCCCCGGGCTATTCAAAATTGGCCGCCCTACCCCCCCCCCCTGTTCGTCAGGAATTTATATTGATTATATAGTCATACAGAAATAGATAATATAACACAATATTTCTGAATTATTATTATGTATTTATTCTATTGTTTTTATACTGAGTTTTGTACAATTACTTTCGCTGTATAATTTACAGCAGTATAAAATCCAAACAGAAATCATGATTCTAACGAAAAAAATGTTCTCCTATGACGCATGGCATTTTTCTGTTATCTATAATAATAGCGTTTACCAAAATCGGGTTGATGAAAGTAGCGCTTGAATTTTGCCGCCCCTACAAATTTGCCGCCCTGGGCTATAGCCCGTTCAGCCCCTATGTAAATACGCCCCTGAATGGAACGCTCTTACACATTGCTGTCATTTAGTTACTATTGAAATTGCAAATCCCGTTTCACGTTAAAAATACTCACGGTATAAAAATGACTGAAAGTAATGTGCTGGCAACATCAGATTAAAAAAAATTGTTTTGGATATGCTATTGGCGTATAGGGAATAAATGAGAAAACTTACGTATTTAATTCTATGAAATTTTTACACTTTTTTCATAGTTGAATATAAATTTACAGTTTCCCATATTTCCCATTAATACCTGTTTATTTTGAAATGTAACACTTGAATTGAGTAATAATAAATATTGTCACAAATTTAGGAAATGTTTATAGTAACAATGTGCAAACTAGAAGTAATATTTTAAAGTGTAGGTAAAGAAGAAGAAGAATAAGAGCATTATCAAACAAGCTTTGAGATCACAGAACATACATCACGAGAGCTTTGAGCTGACTCTACAGCGCTTATGATTCTAACGCATAAATCCTATATCCCTGTGCATTTATCGAACTGGCCAATTGGAACCGGATTTTCTCTGCCGAATATACCGTCCCTTGCTATTCGAACGAATAATCGCAACTACCATCGTAGTTGACTTTTTGTCTTATTTATAGTAATCCGAAAGGAATACAATCAATTATTTCAGTAGAAATATATTTCGCCATTTAGAAAAGATATTATGAAAATATGCTAGTACTATACAGGGTGTTATGTAAGTAACTCGATACCGCATAATAAACAAGGTTGCAATGTATTGTAATCTGCAATATTTTCTATTCATTAATCCTTTCAAACGAATATTTTCAAACATGTAATTATTTTTTTATTCTAAAATATAGCCAAAAGTCGGATATTGCCATATCAGGTGAGTATTGCGGATGTTGCAATAATTTTTTTTTCACCAAAAACTGAAATTTTATGCTGCCCTATTATGATGTAACATAATTCCTCTCTGGAACTCTACCCAACACTTCCGCCAAACATTTTCCTATGTAACTGTCTTCTGCCCATCCAACTTAGAAAGAAGAAAGCTTCTGAGTTTTTTTATTATAAAAAATTTATAACTCCAATTATTACTTTGTTAACTTAGAAATATTTTACATTGCGAGAATTAATTCGCCTTTACCAAAAAAAGTGAATATGTTTTTGTTGTTTTTACCTTCCGCTACCCTTGGTAAGGAAGGTATAGGGATCGTGCTACAAATCGCATATCGAGATTTTGGTAAATGACCACGTTTTCAAGTCCCTAGAATAAATTTTAACATTTTCACGATGATGTCTGTATGTATGTATGTATGTATGTGTGTGTGTTTGTGACGGCGGGTGGGCGCGGGCGTGCGTGCATGCGTGCATGTGTGTGTGTGTAAGTGTGTGTGTGTGTGTGTGCATTAATACCTTTTCTATACATTTTAGGGATAAATTTATAAACTGATCTATAATTTAAATCATAGAGCCTGCGCTTTAAACAAAAAAGACTACTTGATTAGACAGTTCATATCTCAAATGTATGTAACTGACAGATAAATGTCACTGTCAAAGAACTAATCGTTTCAAATTAATAATAGTAACGTTTTAAAAAGAAAATAGTAAATAGAACCATAGTTAAATGGACTGGATTTTAATAAAGTTTCTAATATAATTCACTATGTAAGTATGTATATTTAAATTCATGAAAATTAAATAGCAGGAGAAGTTGTGTTGGCCACATCAGTTTTTGACCTCTCGCTAAGAGAGGTATTGGATTCATGCTAAAAATCGAATATCCAGATTTTAGTGAATAAGCACGTTTTAAGGTCCCTAGAATCCGATTATAACATTTTTACGATGATGTCTGTATGTGTGTGTGGATGTGTGGATGTTGGATCCACGATTTCTCAAATACTATAAAACTTAAGACATTTTTAACTACGGATTCCGCAATCCAACAATAATGGGAAGAGTTGATTAAGTTTTGGTAACAATTGGACAACCAGAAGTAGAGTAGTTACAAGAAAAAAATCATTTAAATATTATTTATCGAAAATTTATGTAAATACTTATATTAAAGAACGTTAAATTCTTTATTCGATAAATATAAATTCATTATTATATCTTCTATAGATTTAGAGAAGAAAATATGGCGAGAGGTTATGTGTTGGCCACATCAGATTTTTTCCTAGCAAATATGTATTGAATCAAATAGTAATAGCATATGCTATAACAAAAATTATAATAAAAATCGAAAATATGCCGCAATATTTAAGGAGCGGTGCACTCGGTACTCCGCGCGACCGCTTACGTTATAATAACTGTTTAAAATATTACAAAGTTTATTTTCAAAAATTCTAGAGTGACCCTAGTGCTTGTGGTACACAATCATTTTGCTCTGTTAAAATCCTTTTGAATTAAATTACAACTAGATTATTGTTAGAGCGCTGTCTTAATGAATAAGATAATAAGAAGTCAACGTCTGAATTAAATGACAGCATATAATTAGAAAACACTGTTGTGAATTGTCAGAAACAGAATTAGACTGAAATCGCAGATCCTTTACAGAGATAGTAAACTAACAATTTGCCCTATTTACATTGCATCTGTAATGATGAAACGAAACACGTGTAATTTCTCCTCCATGAACTGTAAAGAAGTTAGGAAGCAATCCGATTAGTTCCATTCTACTAGTTATTATTATTATCTCGATTTCTAACTATATTACTTAACAAACTTTATCTTTTGTACTGAAAACAAAGGTAGAGACAATAATTAATCGCCCTTTATTAAGTTAATCGAAACGTCGAGACAATTCTTCTGATAAATATTATTTTTTCTGAGAGGTGTAACTAGATATTCTTTTTGTTTTCCTGTTTTACTCCCAACAATATTTGTTTTTGTAAGGGATCTACAATTTATAATAAGTCTGAAAACATTGGTACTTCAATTTGTCAGCAACGAGGAACAAGATGTTGTCACGGATTTATGTTCTAATATGAAAAGGTGAACAGAAGAAAATGTAGTTATCAAATTATTTATGTTCCATACTACGCGTCGTTTTTTACGTTGTATTTACCGTGGAAACAAGAAAGAATGAAGTTGTCGAAAAATCAAAGTCGACACTATATTTACAGGTGTAATATTCAAGTGGAAAATACTTCTCTCCGCCTGACGTTCAAGGTGTGACATATTTTGACCCAATCAATTTTTATTCACGGCCGTACTACAGCAGCACTAAAAACATTTTACACGTCAGCAACACGGTCGCACCGTGTCTGTTTGGTGTACAACATAGACGCACCACGGCCGCATTACGGTTATACGGTATAATATTAGCTTCAAGGCTGTTCTGTATGAAAAATAAATCAATTTTAAAATGTTAAAATGAATTTAACTAAAGTTTTAAGAATACTATGAATAGCACTGTTACGTTTTGTTTATTTTCACATAGCCACCTATAATATTTAATATTAACAATGAGTTAACAGTTTGTATATTTGAAATAAATTGTGAAAAATTGTCAGCCATCGGGATTCGAACCCGAGACACCTATCTTGCCGGGACAGTGCTCTTACCAACTAAGCTATTGGCTGCTCTCCTCTCGATGGCTGAACAATCTTTCACTTTTAAAGTCGTATAACTGCTGAGGATATTATTAAGCATATTTGTTTAAAAATTATTTCTAATATTTCTAAATTATCTCATTTATCTCGAAATTTTTCAAATACATTAACAAAAAATAATACATCGTTGAAAAGAGAATAAAATGGCGGTTTCTATTTTATTAAAATAATTATAGGTTGCCATTTGAAAAATAAAAGTTGATAGTCGTATCTTGTAAACCTGACTACATCTGCTATCAAATAGTATATGTAAAATAATAAAACTTTTATATAAGCCATTTTTTTCTATTACTTATAATAAAAAAGTTAAAGGGGGGGGGGCGTCTTCCCAGACTCACCCTGTATGTAGGTATGTATTTAGATTAGTAAAAATTAACGATTCGCAAAAAGTTCAAGCTAATTCTCATTTTTAGATTAGTGAATTCTATTTTGTCCCGGTATTTAAAATTTAATCTTCATATTATTATCAAAAAAGGTAGTTACTTGGATTAGATTAGACTAAATTTTAGCAAATAAACTGTCAAAATTATAGTAAAATTCGCTAATCCAAATATAAGGATTAGTTTAATATTTTTTATTCGGGTGGTACAGGCGGGAGGTATTGTGTTGGCCACACCAGATTTTTACATAAGTTTTCAACGTTACTTTAGGTATTTAGTGATAGATATCAGGTTTTCAGTACCACGCAAGTAGCCTATTGCAGAGCGGATTCACATACACAAATATGCCTTGGTGGGATTCGAACCCAGAACCCTGAGCGCACTCATTACTAAGAGGCGATACTCTACTCTAACCATTGAGCCACTCCTAATATTTAAAAATGATTAAAGTTCCTTATCTTCTGGAAATCGGTTAATATTTTACTAAATTTATAATTAATTGGCGGCGGGATTCAGAGGTCGGTGGTTCGAATCCGGGTTAAGTCGGAAATTTTTCTCGACTGGCCTTTTCAAGTTGGGATACAATTAACTTGACAAACACAAAGCTATCTGGCACCGGCTTCTGGTTGTAACAAGGGTCTGCACGGGCGGGCAACACACATGACGTCTAAGTAAGAAACGTCGTGGCAATGTAAAAATTAAAAGTAATAGGTGTTGTGTTTGTAAGCCACCCTAGGGATATAACCCATAGAGGTTCAAATCCGAAATACAATAAATACAAATATGCACATTTATAATGAATTATTACTTAGCATGACAACTCTTATAGGCCCAATGGCCCAAAGCCACAAGTACAATAAATACTTGCCTCATGACATATTCGTTGTACTGCAGTTAGAGCCGTTAATGCTTGCAACAAGCCTTGATTAACGATGTAAGCAAAATAGCTTGCGGGAATACTCTAATGCAACCAGCATTACATTCATGTAAAGCGAACAGTTGTCACGTTAATGCTCTTGAGCGTACACAAATGGAGGATTTTTACTTTATATTAGCCAGCTGCTCTACATGAACTAAGTTTTAATCAAATATTCAAATTTTAAATATTTGCAAGTATAATAAATTTAAAAGATCAGCATGTAAATTTGTAAATTCGAATTCAAATTTTATTGAAATATGAAGTAAAATTTTTTTTTCTACCTTTCTGTTAATTTCTATTTTGTATTCGTAATTTAAACAGAAATCAAAAGTAATGAAAATGGCTAAGGAAGAGCGAGCCATACACGTATGGTTGCCAGGGGCGCGCCGTACCATTGTGTCTCCCGTGTGCCAATGCTCATCTTGACCCCCCCCCTCCCCCCAAAAAAATAAGCATCGCCATTCGAAAGAACATAAAAAAGTGGCCTAAAAAGGTGCAAGCAAAAAATCTAGTACTATTTTATATTTGGAAAGTATTCACAAAAAAACTGCAAAATATACATTTTTGTCTATATTTAATGACCTACGAATTTTTTCTCAAATAACGACACCACTAAAATGGTCTTCTAATGGGGCAACAATTATGTGAACACGTTAACTTGAACAGCCTGTGTACTTTTTCATAGTTACCATATATTTTAAATAAACCACAATAATTGTTTTTACCCTATAAAATTAATAATTCTTGCATTTTCTGCTTGAAACATAGATACATCGTTGGAAAGCTAAAATAAACTCTCTTTCAATGATATAATTTTGCGACTATGGAAATTATAAATTAGACCCCGTTACTTGAAATCTAATAGTGATAAAAAATCTAAGCATCGTCGTTTGAAGGAAAATAAAAAAGTGTCCTAAAAGACGTGCAAACCAAAATTCCATATAATTTCATATTTGGAAGTAATTTGTGAATATAACAGGAAGTGGCTAGAGTACAACACGCGGAACCGTGTTCAAAAAATTAAGATCTAAAATTGAAATTCATTTTAGAGTAATATAAAAGCAACCTTAGTAATCTATTCAACAACGGTCCCGCGTTCGTGCCGGGATTTGAATTTTTAACAACGATCCCGAATGTTAAGACACGTATCTTCGACGTTTCTAGTACTAAACGAGGTACTAAATCACGCCATTTGGAATTTTGTACAGAAACCATTTGTATATACATTTTTCGGGAAAAACATCTTTAAAATAGTCTACTAATGGGGCAACTTTGCCCTAATATAATCGACTTCGTATCTCTTATGGTTTCCGAGATCCCAATGCGAGCCTCAAAAAACGGGCATATTCAATTAAAAAACTTAAGAGGCATATTTACCCCTGTGCTGAAATATGAAGCGAAAACTCAAATAAATTGTTCCTCTACTAGAACTATTAACATTTTAAAAAATTCAACACAACACAAACTTACTTGCAATATTAACCTGTATTTTAAAAAAACAATTATTGAAATTTATTAGTATTTGACTTTGATTTTATGGGAAATTCGAGAAATGCTGTTTTGCCTATAAAATCAAAGTCAAATATTAATAGATTTCAATAATTATTTTTTTTAAATGTAGGTTAATATCGCAAGCAGGTTTGGGTTGTGTTGAATTTTTTAAAATGTTGATAGTTCTAGTACAGGAACAATTTATTTGAATTTTCGCTTCATATTTCAGCACAGGGGTAAATATGCCTCTTAAGTCTTATTACAAGTATGCTCGCCGTGTCGCTGCCCCTGACCAAGTGTCGCCCGTGTGCGACGCACACATCGCACCCTGTAACGGCGCGTCCCTGTTCATATCTAGGAAGCACAGTAAATATTCTTCATGTAAGAATGGAGTTGCGTAATAATGTTTAGTTTATAGGTTGTTCAATTGTCTCTATAAATTATGCTAAAAAACGTACATGCAGCCAAGACCATTTTCAGGATAATTCAAAATTATATCCTGGTCAGAGTTACGACATAAGCCGAGTTATGAACAGATTCTACAACCTGTGTAGTAAAAAGAAATTAATTCAATAGAGTGGTTGGAAGAAATTTGAATTCGCAAAATAATAGTATACAGGGTGTTCCGCGACTCGACCGACAAATTTATACCATATATTCCGGGGGTCATTACGATCAAAAATGTTACCTATATGACCTCTAGGTGAATTCCTCTTTTTTTCGGAGATATCGAAGGAATTTAAAAAAAGGATAATTGAGTTGGCCTTGACGAATGAACGTATGTTTGACAAATGAATATTTTTTGTGCTTTTTACCGCCCGCTACCCTTGGTAAGGGAGATATAGGTTTCGTGCTAAAAATCGCATATCGATATTTTCTTACATAACCACGTTTTAAGGTCCCTAGAATCCAATTTTAACATTTTCACGGTGATGTCTGTGTGTATGTAACTCAAATACTATCATTCAGAAAATTTTGAAACCTTTTCTGTAATGGAAAGAGCCCATTAAATTTTGGTCACAATCGGATAACCGAAAATGCTACTTTACAGGAAGCTCAAAAAAGTAAATTAAAGATTATTAAATTTTCTATAGACTTGCATTAATAGTTTTTCTATATATTTTATGGATAAATTTATAAAATTATCTTTAATTTAAATCCCAGAGCCTACGCTTTAAATAAACAAAACGCAGTTATTCAAGTGTATGTAACTGACAGATGAATGTCACTACCAAAGAACTAATCATTTTAAAATAATATTAGTAACGTTTTAAAAAGAAAAAATCAGATGTGGCCAGCACATTACCTTCCGTCAGTTCTATGTATTTTGTACAAATTTCATACGGAAAGTTCCTTGCTAAATTAAATATTCTATTTCTTGTACATTACCTTCCGGCAGTTGCATGTATTTTATGCAAATTTCACACAGAAAATTATTATTTTGTGACGTTTTCTATATACAGTGTAATGTATCTGCAGAAATAAAAGATTTATTATTATTATTATTTCTTGTACATTACCTTAAAGCAGTTGTATGTATTTTATACAAATTCCATACAGAAAGCAAAAGATCCTATATTTCCAGCAAAATTATAAGACAGACACACTATGTCAATTTCACTTGACACTTACATCTTTCAATAGAATTTTCTTAATATAGTAGCTGTTTCCATAGCTGTGGCTACTTTATGAAATTTAATTTCTTTATAATTTTTTGATTCTATATCCATTTAATATTAAGTATAAAATGTAGTCAAATCGTATAGGGAATAAAATATTCTTTAATATTTATAATAACATTAAACGTGAAAAAATGATATTTAACATAGTTTTTTCAAGAAAAACTGTTAAAATCTTCAAATGAAGGTACTTCCGGTTGTCCAATTCTAACCAAAATCTAATCAGCTCTTCACATGGATGTAACGAAGAGAAATATGAAAGAATTATAATTTTTAGAATTGTAGTATGGAAGTTATCGTAGACGAAAATTTTGTTACATACACATACACACACACACACACACACACACACACACACACACACACACACACACACACACACACACACATACATACATACATACATACACACACACGCACACACACATACAGACATCATCGTAAAAATAGTAAAATCGTATTGTAGGGACCTTAAAACGTGCTTATTCATCAAAAACTCACCATCGAATTTTTTGACCAAAGACAATACCTTCCTTACCTAAAGGTGACGGAAGGTAAAAAGTAAATAGAACAATAGAAAAGGAATTCAATACAGTTTCCAGCATAAGTAAATATGTAGGTATGTATTTAGATTAATAAAAATTAACGATTCACAAACTTTTTAAGCTAATCCTCATTTTTAGTGAATTCTATTCTATCCCGGTATTTAAAATTTAATATTCATTTTATTATAGCTCCAGTGGCTCAATGATTAGAGCAATGCCTCATGTCATGAGTGCCTTTAGGGCTCTGGGTTCGAATCCCACTAAGGCATGGATGTGTGTAAATGTGAACCTACTCTGTAATTGGGAGTTAATCCTGTTGAGGGGTTTAAAAAAAGATAGTTACTTGGATTAGATTAGACTATATTTCAAGAAATAAACTGTCAAAATTAGAGTAAAATTCGCTAATCCAAAAATAAGGATTAACTTAATATTTTTTGTGACTCGGTCTGTAAATGGCGGGAGGTATTGTGTTGGCCACACCGGATTTTTAATTTAAGCTATTATACCGCATTTTACTAATGCAGACTATGCCGATATGGTTTTCGTTTATGGTTTCTGCAATTGAAGTGGACGTGCTGCAGCTGCGGAGTACCTCAGGCGATACCCAGATCGCATTGTTCCTCATTTTATTGAAGGATGACTTAGTGAAGAAACTTATCTTCACTTTTTGAAAGAAGAATTGCTGAATTACATAGAAGATATTCCTCTGGAAGCGCGTCGTGGCATGTTGTATTTGAGAGGGATAAAGTAGTTAGCCATATTTTAAGAAGGGATTGTATTTAAAAATTTATAATTGAAGAAAAATACATGGGAGAAGGAAAAGAGGACGCGGAAAATTTTGAATGTTAACAGATATCAAGAAGAGAAAGAATTACGAGAGGCTGAAGAGACGGGCGCAAGATAAACTAATGTGTAGGCAATATTTCCAATGAGACTTGTCCTGAGACAGAATTCAGTAATGATGATGAAATCAAAAAACAAAATATAAGTATTACATATTTGATATTATGTAGGATTTTAAGTTGATAAATTGAAAATAAATTGTTCATTTTATTCAAAAGAATATCAAATTTAAATCGCTTTGTTGTGTAATATACCCCGCAAAAGATATGAAACGTTAGCATTCTTTATAATCCGACTGGCACTGGTATTCATCCAAATAATTCGGTATATAATTGTATGAGTATTTATCTGTTTTATTTTATAAACATTTATAAGTGAGCGTTCTCCGTTAACCCCCATCCATCATCTAGTGGAATGTAGTCCGCTTTGAACTCGCTCGTAGCTTAGCGAACGCGGCACGAGGCTTCAGAGGGTAAAGCACCCTTTACACAACCGGTTATTTATTCATAGTTTTCAAGACGAGAAACAGAGAAAATCGAAAGTGTTGACCAGACAGCAGGAAGTTTGAGAAAAGTAAAGTCTGTCCAGAACTATAAGGTTATGGCTCTGACTTACTAATGTACAGCACCTGATACACACAGCTGGAATATTCGGTATTGAAGCGTAGACTTTGAAATACACTTTAATTGTTCATTGTTGTGTTAATGGTTATTTTTCCTTATCACAAAATAAAGAATTATCATTGTTCAATTAATATGATTACAATGCATAAGCTAGGCTTCACTTATATACATTATCCAAATTTCCTAAATATTAAAATATTACAAGCCAAATACAGAGAGATCGACAATTTATTCTCACAACACATTATTACACCTTCTACTGAACTGAATGGCTCGGATAGTTTTGAGTTTATTTCGCAGGTGATGCAACCTTGGTAAGGGCTCAGTTAGCTCAAAAAGAACAACGATTTACTGAGTTTATCCGAAGTGAGCTGCGACGAATTATGATTTCGACCAAAAAGAATACAGCTAATGTGTAGCTGTCGCTTTAGATTCATGTAGATCGGGAGTCGCAAACTCAAATGTAGCAAAGGACCAGTAGGTTAGATGGATATATTCAAGTTTACTAAACTCCACTAAAATCTATAAACGAAAATAACAACTACAAATATAATATATATATATATATATATATATATATATATATATATATATATATATATATATATATATACCGTGTGTCTGTCTTAAAGGTGTACATAGGAGATTAACAATGGGAAATCAGTTTTTTGCAATTTCCTGCTTGCCTAATTATTTTAAGCAAAAACGCGTCAAATAAAAGTTTTAGGGCGTACAATTCTGCATTTAAATCAATACACAAAATTACCTTTACATGCTTTGTAACGACAGAAATGAATTATGAAAATCTCGAAAATTACGTTGAAAATATCGACAGCCATGGAATTGAACAAAAAATAAATAAATGCTTGACGTTTTATCTGTCACAACGTAAGTTAACTTATTTGACGTTTCTGACAATTTGATAAAACGTCAAGCATTTATTTATTTTTTGTTCAATTCCAAGGCTGTTGATATTTTCAACGTAATTTTCGACATATTCATATTTAATTTCTGTCGTTACAAAGCATGTAAAGGTGATTCTGTTTATTGATTTAGATGCAGAATTTTATGCCCTAAAACTTTTATTTGACGCGTTTTTATTTAAAATAATTAGGCGAGCAGGAAATTGCAAAAAACTGATTTCCCATGTTAATCTCCTATGTACACCTTTAAGATAGACACACGGTATATATATATATATATATATATATATATATATATATATATATATATATATATATATATATATATATATATATATATATATATATACTGTTTTCTTACAATAAAATAAATTATTAGTTTCTGAATTTGTTAAATTGGCTTAAGAAAAGAACTCTATTGGGGTTTTCAAATAAGAAAACGCTAACTAGCGGCGAATATTAGAACTACAAACAGAGGTACACATTTGAAATTTACCTGAAATTACAACTATATGACTACAAAGTTCTATTATACATAATGGAATTATAAATAAAAAATACTAATAAATAAGAAAACTATAGAAACACAATTGACAGCAATGCCAGGCTTACAAATGTCAACAAAAACTGTACCATTGTTTAATGCGTTCAACGCCATCTCTTGATACTTAAAAATCCAAATATCTTAATTTGCATTAAAACACGTTTGACCTTGAAAATTTTCAAAAAATCGCTTTTTTTCTCACAAATTTTTAATCCATCGATATATGTCCTATATTATGAAATTACAAATCTGACTATCCTACTCAATACCTAATTTTAGTAAAACAAAAAAATAAATACCACTACTTAACAGTTTAAAGCAGATGTAACAAGATATATAAAAATGTTATAGAACTTTAACTCTTTTGAAATCCATTGTTTGGACTGTTGTTTAGTCTCTGGTGTGATGCATCCATAACCTTATTGGTTATTTGCTTATTATTCATCTTCACTGGACTTCCCATAATAAATTGGTTTAATATGATTTTCAAGTCCCATAAATTTGATATTGTTTAATCGTCCAGTTGTCCGGCGCCTAGTTGACCATCGCCGAGTTGACCGTGTCCGACCTGAACGTTCATCTTAAACATTGTGACGTGGAATGCCCGCCATCGCCGCTGCTGTCACAGCAGCGCCGCAACAATGAGCGAGTTTCTATTTATACCGATGACGCAATTGCGTTAGTAGCCGGGCTACGTGTTTAATTACTTTCGATCGCCTGAACCTTTTGTGTTCATTGTTATTATGCATCGAACATTCTAGAGCTTTTCTAGAAGATAATGGCAGCTGTATAAAAGGGACATAGCTATGCTCGAGTGAGTTAGTTACATACATAGTTAGTTAGTTAGTTAGTTACACACATAGTTAGTTAGTTAGTTAGTTACACACATAGTTAGTTAGTTAGTTATGGAGACATTCACATGGAGTGTTAGAGAGTAAAATGTTAGTAAGAAGCACAGCAGTATCGTAGTGAGCGTATGCAGTTGGTGTCGAGTAGGTACTCGGGAAGTTACTGATATATTGGGAAAGCTGTGAATGTGAATACCCGGTAGTGTTGACGAATATTGGGAAGCTATAGTGTACAAGGACAGTAACGGCGAGTCGGGAAGTTACTGGTATACCGGGATAGCTGTAAAAGAGAATACTCGGTAGTGTTGAAGAGTATTGTGAAGCTAGGTATACGGGGACATTAACGGCAAGTGGAAGAGAATACTTGGCAGTGGTGTTGAAGAATTGTGGCATACGGGCAGTCGGTGTTACTGAGGCTGTGGAAGTTAGACATGCAATATACAGACGCTGTTGACTCAGTTGAGTATATAGACGCGAAGGAGGTCGGTAGGCGGACAGTTGAACGTGATATAAGTATATAGTGATATAAATATAGTGATATAAATATCGCGTAAACAGTCTACAAGAGGCTGCAACAGACCGGCAGTCTAAGATTGGAACGCGTAGTGAAATAAATAATTTGTGATATCGTGGAAATAAATGGTAGTGTTAATTGATTAAATAAATGGTGTTAGTGTTATAGTATTAGTCTTAATTAGTTTTATAAATTATTGTTTAATATTAGTAATAGTCATTTTCATTATAGTTTAATAAACACTTAATTAATTTAATTAATAATAATTGTCTAATATTTACACTTCACACAAATAAATAATAACGTTACAATATGTATAATCACTAAACCAGCCCCGTTTGAATCCAGCAGCCCATTATTCACTGGTGATAATGTTGTGAAATCCAGTTAGTTTTTTATTTCATATGGCGTTAAACCTTTCAAAACATAACATTTTACTACTTGGCGTTATTCTTTATGAATTTTTCCGAAGAAGCTACCCTTGCTCCTGCCGTGTAAACCGCGCTTTCGTGTCGAGACCTGTTGGTCTGCAGGGTGCAGGGCGCAGGGCGTGGCGCCGGCATGACGTCAGCGCTGACATCACGGATCCTGCTGTGTGACACACTCTGCGCGTACTCGCATCTCTCCTGCTGCCAGCTCTGCTCCTGCGAGCGCTCGCAGGCCAGATCGTGTGGAGCTGTCGTCCGTGACGCTTCGGTGATGTTCGTTCCAGTCCGAACGCTGTGGATATCAACGTAATCAAAGTAGGTGATTTTGTCATCTACCCCGTAGTAGGCCATCATTGTTTTCTTTTAATCATTGTTTGTATGTTGTCATAATAGAAATTAAATTATGTTTTGTTTATTATTTTGTTTGTTTAATTGTTTGTAAATAAACGTTCCCTAGAAATAACCTCCAATACATTAAAATACGAAATTTTGTTGACAGTTTACAAATAAAAATATAACATCGAAATAAATAACATATTTTTTTAAAATAATATTTTAACATTGTAATATTTGTTTGAATCCTTAACTGGTGTTGTGAAATTGAACACAACTAATGCCCTTTAGTCTCTCTTAAATTTGAAAAAATTATTAGCTTTATGTGTTCTTGTGTGAAAATGTGAAATATAGTGTATATTTAACTGTCTGGTACAGTGGATAGATGGACACATTAAAATAAAGTATGATTGGTGTTAAAAAACAAAAGTGACATGGCACACGAATGTTTTAGGTTCATAGGATCACGAATGGGGAATGGCACTTAAGGTTAAGGGTTAAACATTTATTTTAGAATTTTTCCTCAAAATTGTGTTCCCAAAGAAGTGTTTTACATTTTATATAATTTTATTTAAAAGTTAGGAAAATGCAAATAATAATTATTATTATTATTATAATATAATATTAGAAGAATTAAATTTAACTAAAACTAATACTTAGTTTTTTTTTTGGAAATTATGATTGGTGTTAAAATACAAAAGTAGCATGGCACACGAAAGTTTTAGGTTCATAGGATCACGAATGAGGAATGGCACTTAAGGTTAAGGGTTAAACATTTATTTTAGAATTTATACTCAAAATTATGTTCCCAAAGAAGTGTTTTATATTTTATATAATTGTATTTAAAAGTAAGGAAAATGGAAATAATATAATATTAGAAGAATTAAATTTAACTAAAACTAATACTTAGTTTTTTTTTTGGAAATTATGATTTATGTTAAAATACAAAAGTGGCATGGCACTCGAAAGTTTTAGGTTCATAAGGTCACGAATCGGGAATGAAACTTAAAGGTTAAAGGTTAAACATTTATTTTAGAATTTTTTCTCAAAATTGTGTTCCCAAGGAAGTGTTTTACATTTTATATAATTGTATTTAACAATTCGGAAAATGCAAATGCAAATAATATAATATTAGAAGAATTAAATTTAACTAAAACTAATACTTAGTTTTTTTTTTTGGAAATTATGTAAATTATTTTAATTTTTTGAAACAGTAAATATAGTGGCGCACTTCTTAAAATTTCATTAATCGTGAATTAAATGACATAATTCGTTATAATAAATAAAGAAAAAATCTTTAATTTTATTTAAAATAAAGATAAGGAACATAAATATTACATCGTAAATTAAATTTTAATTGCAAAATTTAATATTTTACAGTAAACAATAACAAAATGTGTAAATTTCATATTATTTGTCACCAATGGGTATAAGTATGTAGTTTGTTTTTAAAGTCGAGGGATCGGCATAAAATCATGAAACGTCCCTGACAAATTGATTTAAGTCTGTAAAATTTGTACAAAAACCCAGAGTTTGATTTTTCGAAAATTGTTCTCTTTTGGCTGACATAATCCTGCTTTAAGTACAAGTACTTATTATCTACATACAAATATTATGTTTGTTCGTTTCGCTACTTTGCGTCTACGGTTTACTGCCGCGCCCATATATTTGGTATAGAGACGGCAGTAAACCGTAGACGCAAAGTAGCGAAACGAACAAACCTACTATGTTGTGGCTATAAACTTATCATATGAACTATAGCTAACCTCGACGCTTCGCGCCTTGGTTAACTATCTTCGCCGTCGGCATTGGGATACTTTTTACCTGCTTAGTAATATCAGCTGTCAGTAGTAAGTTTTTTCTAACTGACAGCTAACCTCAAGAATGTTTTTAGAATAGTCTGAACTGTCAAAGTGCAAATCAAAATCTATAATTATTTCGTACTTAGCAAATTTGCCAAACCAAAAAAACTGCAAAATTTACATACTTGTCTGTATCTAGTGACAAATGCATTTCTTTTGAAAGAACAAAGCTTTGCTAAAATGGCATCCTAATATAGGACAACTTTTGCCTAGTTAACCGACTTCGCAGCTCTTGTTGTCGAAATATTTAACAAAAATACAAAATCTGATGTGGCCAACAAATGACCTTCCGTCAATTCCATGTTTAAAATAGCAATTAACTTTAAGTAAAGTATCACTTCCGGTTGATCGTTCGTAAACAAAATCTAATTTGTTGTTCCAATAAATAGAAAAATCTGTAATACCAAATTTTGGATTATATTTTATTATGTTTTTCCTCGAAAATCTGTTAAGAGCTCCAAATTAACTACCATTTCCGGTTTATCATATAGGTATAGTCAAAATCTAATGTTGTTTCAAATACCAAATTTGAGAAGTTTTGGATCATGTTTTAGTATATTTTTTAAGAAAGTCTGTTTATAGCTTCCTGTACAGTAGTACTTCCGGTTTATCAATTTTAAAAACATCTAATATGTTGTTCTCATTAATATAGACGTCCTAAATACCAAATTTAAAAAGTTTTGGATTGTATCAATTTATTTTTCACGAAAATATGTTCAGAGCTTCAAATAAAGTATCACTCCCGGTTTAACATTTTTACCCAAAATCTAATATGTTGCTTCCCGTTATATAAAAGTCTTAAATACTAAATTTGACAAGTTTTGGAATATATCAATATATTTTTCAAAAAAATCGGTTCAGAGCTTCAAGTAAAGTATCACTTACGATTTATCAATTTTAGAAAAAATCTAACATGTCATTCTTATTAATATCAAAGTCTTAAATACCAAATTTGAAAAGTTTACGATTGTATCAATATATTATTCACGAAAATCTGTTCAGAGCTTCAAATAAAGTATCACTTCCGGTTTATTAATTATATCTAAAATCTAATATGTTATTCTCCTTTATATAAAAGTCGTAAATACTAAATTTGACAAATTTTGGAGTATATCATAATATATTTTTCACGAGAATCTGTTCAGAGCTTCAAGTAAACCATCACTTCTCCTTGATTAATTTTAGCCAAAATCTAATATGTTGTTTACCATGATATAGAAGACTTAAATACTAAAATTGAAAAGTTTTGGATTATATTTTAATATAGTTTTTCATTAAAAACTGTTATGGGCTTCAAGTATAGTATCACTTCCATTTATCCAATTTTACTTAAAATCTAATCAACTCGTTATATGAATGCAGGAAGCTTAAATACGGAAAATAGATATATTTGGAAGTTTGTTATAAGAGTTATCGTGGACGCAAAAATCGTCACACACACACACACACACACACACACACACACACACACACACACACACACATACACACATACACACACACGCACACACACACACACACACACACACACACACACACACACAGCCATCATCGTAAAAATAGTAAAAACGTGTTGTGGGGACCCTAATTCGTGCTTATTTACTGAAAACTCACCATCGAATTTTTGGCACGATTACATTACCTCCCTTACCTACGGTATGACGGGAGGTAAATAGTATATTAAAGAACGTGTTTTATAAGACATGTCGCTAACGCTCGTTTTCTAAATTTTGACGCGTGCGAAAGAAAGTCTTATAAAATGAGTTCTTTATACTATTTTTTATGTTTTATGTTTTGCGCCTTCTACAATAACATTTACTTACTCAATATGTGATTATATTTGTAACCATTTGTACATTTTCATGTAAATAATCTTCCCTAAATAAAAAAAATTAAAATAATAATTTGGACATTATAAAAATGAATTGTCAATTAACTAAAAATAAATTAGGGAAAATGGGTTAAAGAAACGTCATCCAGTACCAACCGTCTAAAACAAAAAATTGCATATCAAAATGCAGGTCATTACGATACGCAATTGCGTATCGTAATGACTTCATTATGAAGGCAAAATATAAAAAAGAAATTATAAAATTAGTTAATTCTTGTGGGATATGATTCATATCGTATAACCGTTTTTATACTTTAAACACTCCAGCATAAAATATTCCCTACGGCGCGAAGTATTAAATTTTATAAATCTGAACAAAACGTTGAAATTTATATTTCGAAAGCGAGTTATAACATTAAAATAAAACATAACAAATTTATATCCTGTTTTTCTGATAAATACTCGTTTCATGGCACGCTTTTGTTATTATTCATTCCTGTAATTAAATTCATATGCATTTGCATATTACTGACCGATATACAGTCCCGTTTATTAAATGATTATTTCGCATTAATACATATGAAAGCTTTTCATATATATTTCTCTATTTTGCTTGTTTTCTGGTCGTAAATAAAGACACATTTATTAAGTGAAATCGTTATAGCATCATGGAGAAAATTTATTTTGTTTGTTGTGTTTATTAACATCAGTAGTTTGTTGAAGTACGTCAGTTTATTACAAAACGCGTGCTTGCTTGTACTTGAGAGTTTGTAGATATTGTTTTTGTTTGCTAAGTTTTGAAACAGATGCTCAATATGTATTGGAAGAAAATTGTTTCGCAATCTGTATCACATTAAGAAGAGATTTATATGAAATAACAAAAAATTTATAAATTATTGTTTGTAGTTACAGTTTCGGAAAGTGTGTGAAAAGGCGTGAATTAAGTAACCCGTTATCGAATGTGATTCTTTAAATTAAAAATCTGGTGTGGCCAACACAATACTTCCCGCCAATTGCAGCCTGAGTCACAAAAAATATTAAGTTAATCCTTATTTTTAGTCTAATCTAATCCAAGTAACTACCTTTTTTAACCCCTCAACAGGATTAAATCCCAATTACAGAGTGGGTTCACATTCACACACATCTATGCCTTAGTGGGATTCGAACCCAGAGTCCCGAAGGCACTCATGAGGCGTTGCTCTAACCATTGAGCCACCGGAGCTATAATAAAATGAAGATTAAATTTTAAATATCGGGATAGAATAGAATTCACTAATCCAAAAATGAGGATTAGCTTAAACATTTTTGTGAATCGTTAATTTTTATTAGTCTAAATACATACACTACTTATGCTGGAAACTGTATTGAATTCTATTGTTCTACTTATTTTTTTTCTTTTTAAAACGTTACTAATATTATTTTGAAATGATTAGTTCTTTGATAGTGACATTTATCTGTCAGTTAACATACATAGGAATAACTTCGTTTTGTTTGTTTAAAGCGTAGGATGTGGGATTTAAATTATAGATAATTTTATAAATTTATTCATAAAATATATAGCAAAAGTATTAATGCAAATCTATAATCTTTAATTGTTATAATAACATTAATATCGAAAAAATAACATTTAAAGGTATTTTTCGAAGAAAAACTATTATGAGCCTCTAGTAAAGTGCCATTTCCGGTTATCCGATTTTCACCAAAATCTAATGGGCTCTTTCCATTACAGGAAAAGTTCGAAATACAGGGTTTCAAAATTTTCTGAATGATAGAATTTGAGTAAGAGTGGAGGATCCACATATACACACATCCACAGAGCATCATCGTGAAAATGTTAAAATTGGATTCTAGGGACCTTAAAACGTGGTCATTTACCAAAATCTCAATATGCGATTTGTTGCACGATCCCTATACCTCGCTTACCAAGGGTAGCGGGAGGTAAAAAAAGTGCCTAGGAATACGTTAATGTGTATCACCGCTTATAAATGATGTTTTAAAATAATTCATATTTCAAACGTTTGGTGATTTTTAATTTTTCGTATTTTTCGCAAATACATAACGTAAGTCGGTTGATACAGGCAAATTAGAAATCAAAATGGGATGAAGAAAACGTAAGCATTTTTCCTGTAATATAACTGGTTTCAGCAGCAACGTTTCTACACATGCACACATCAAATAACACATTTCCCATTTAGTGGGTTAGCACAAACCCGAAACAATAATAACATCAACCACAAAAATAATCACTCTCTCTTCAACGGCGTTCTTATAGTATTACTAGCGAATTAAAGTTGACGTTTAGATTATTTAATAGATGTGGTTTCTTTTGAAAATATTTCCCTTAATATGATTTGAAAGGAAACTGACCCTTATGTATTCCGTTACAGAAGATTAGAATTGTACTCAATTCCAGGAGACGTTTAAAATGACCTTAGCAACAGGATTCAGGGATGTATTTAAAAAAATTAATACAGCAAATTCTAGTTCGTTCGTTTCAGGTGTAAGTAACCTTCGAGTCGGAATTACTGTTAGAGGAAATTAAAAATAATACTATTTCATAGAATTGCCAAACTAAATAGTTTAAAGATCATAATATTTCGTTATAATCAACATAAAGGAAAAATGTTTAAAATATTTTAAACGCACCCCTGTTTTCATATTCAGTGACCCTAGCCGGCCATCTATTTTCAGCCAGACATAGTAATGTATTTCTGTGCTTCCCTATAGTCCAGTATTTACATGGGTTCATGCAAAAATTTCATACTTGAATATTGCGTACAATTCTATTCTTCTCTGGGGTTTCAAAAGAAACCACATCTATAAAATAATTGAAACGCCAACTTTCATTCGCTATGGTCAAACCATTACTAACCTGACATCATACAACAAATAATCCTCACTCTTAACGTATTAAAGTGACCGATTTTCGGTAGCGAAATCCCGCATCAGGACCACAATAATAGTTACGAAACAATCAACCTTCGCCACACATTCTTGTCTAAGCACACTTCTTTCGCCTCGGCCACATTCAAAATCGCATTCATACATGCTCTTCTTCTCTTCCCACTCGGGAATTTTCTCTCTTTTAGCACTTTGTCAATCACATCCATCCACTTACACATTAGACGGCCACGCAATCGAACGCCCTCATCTTCACCAAAATATATACGCTTTACAAGCCGTTCACTCTTCATTCTCTCCATATGACCAAAGCATCTCAACTGGCTCATTCCTGCTCTCTTAACAACATTCTTCCTAACCATACATTCTTCCATGTCCACATACACAACGTAAATACCTCATTTCCACGACAGTCACTCTTTTTTATGCTTTCCGGTCCATGCCCAACATTCGCTTCCATACATCAAAGCAGGTCCTAATACTCCATTATACACACTTAACCGAGCTTCTCAAGATACGTTTACGTTTCGAGCAAACGTACCCAGAGCACCCGTTACCTTACACCCCGCTCTCACTATCCTTTCAATTTCTCTATCAATTCAACCATCCCTTGACATCATGCTACCCAAATATACAAACTCATTCACTTGCTCCACTTTCACTCCATCCACCAACACATTGCACACAGTCACCAATTTACTCCTTTCAAATACTAACACCTTAGATTTATCAACATTCAACTCCAGATTCATACTTCTTCCAACTACATGTATTCTCTCTATCATTCTTCTGAATTGCTTGTAATTTTCATCTAAAACAACTACATCATCCGCATACGCTAAGGCAGGCACGATACTTTCACGAATCTGTACACTATCCATTTCACTCAATGCTCTCCGAAACAACACACCCATATACAAGTTAAACAACCACGGAGACATACTACAGCACTATTTCTATGATTGAAAAATAAAAACATAAGTGTTTGATGGGCTCAAACGGAAATCCTGTACCTCATTAAATACGAATAAATATTTTTTGAAAAATTCATGGAAATCAAAAAATCATTAACCCTTTTCTTGGACGATTTTATTATATATCTAAATAGATATTTCTTTTGAAAAAGATAATTTTACTTTCATATGTTACGTACATTTTTATACCCATTTTTGTTCTTCTCCGGCTTGTATTATCGTTTTATTGTTAGACATTTAATTTAAAATTTGGAAGATTTAAAAAGATAGAGTAGCAAGTTGAAACGAGTTTTCTGACATTTGTTTATGGCAAAATTGGCCCTTTGGAAACTCGAAAGGAAAGTTTTCCCGCATTCGCTTCAATTTCTCGATCCAGTCTCATTGGAATTTTATCCCTTCGTTTTCTTATCAAACTGTCTCTAAATGTTATCTGCAAGAATGATGTGATAGCCTGGAGATGGTTCCAAGATTACTTAAGATTTTAATAAAAATTAATATTCCGCAATTTATCATAATTTTATTAAATTGCTTTGAGTTTTAGAGTACAGAATATTAATTTTAGTTTTTTTATTCATTTAACTTGCAATTTAATAAAATTTAAAAATAGAAATATTAAATGCTCAAAGGTAAATTGGAAACTAGAATGTAGAAGAGAAATTTGTTAAACTTTCACGTTTTACCATAGGTAATCCATAACCTTGCAAATAATAAAAAAATCTGATTGGTCAACACATGACCCGCCAATTTCATGTTTAAAATAACAATGAGCTTTAAGTAAATGATCACTTTCGGTTGATTGTTTGTAAACAAAATAATTTGTCGCCTCAGTAAATAGAAAACTCTGTAATACGAAATTTTGGATTACATTTTATTGTTTTTCCTCGAAATTCTGTTAAGAACTACAAGTTAAGTACCATATCTGGTTTATCATATATAGTCAAAACCTAATTGTTTCCAGTCATATACGAATTTTAAATACAAAATTTGAGAAGTTTTGGATCATATTTTAATATATATACACAGGGTGAGTCTGGGAAGACGCCCCCCCATTAACTTTTTTATTGTAAGTAATAGAAAAAAATAGCTCATATAAAAGTTTTATTATTTTACATATACTATTTGGTGGCAGATGTAGATATTTTTTATAAAGTCAGGTTTACAAGATACGACTATCAACTTTTATTTTTCAAATGGCAACCTATAATTATTTTAATAAAATAGAAACCTCCATTTTTTCTCTTTTCAACGATGTATTATTTTTTATTAATGTATTTGAAAATTTTTGAGAAAAATGAGATAATTTAGAAGTATTAGAAATGTGTATATATATACAGGGAATTTATTTTAACGTGCAACATATGGTCAATCACTTCCATGGTTACTACACTCTACTGTCAAAAAATGACAGCAATGTAATATTTGTCCATTTTAAAATGCAACATACAAAAATTTGTAGTTATGTATTTTCAATACTAATTTCCAATAAATTAGCCTAAATACTATTAACAAAAAATCAAAACTTTAATGTAGCACATCTTAACAAACTTTGGCTTACAAAAATTCATAATTTTAATGTAATAAATGTTCAAAAATACTTCCGTTCACACTGAGGCAATATCCTAGTCGCTCGTAGAAAGAATTGACACCATTTGTGATGTGTTCTGGAGGTATCTCCTATGCTGCAATGCTATTTATAATGTTGCATTTTAAAATGGACAAATATTACATTGCTGTCATTTTTTGACAGTAGTGTGTAACCATGGAAGTGATAAACCATATGTTGCATTTTAAAATAAATTCTCTGTATATATATACACGTATGTTATAGTAGATAGTTTAAGAATTTTATAAATGTTTTACTTTCGAAAATCGATTAAGTTGTTATCAAAAAATCTTGTTTTGAAATTTTTAATCATTTGCCATTTTGTTATTTAAAATAATATTATATTTATATATATATATATATATATATATATATATATATATATATATATATATATATATGGCAGTTAGAACTCATTAAAACAAACAATTTTTCTTAGTTTCAATTTTTAATTTGGTGCCCCTGTTCGTAGTTACTGGAGTTCTTTTGTTTTTCGAAAAATCGTCATATCTCCCTTATTTTGATGGCTATTGAAATAAAAAATTCTTTCCAAATTACTTTTAGGCCCTGTAAAACATTTGTATTTACAATTATTTTTTATTTTCTCAAATGACAAAGTGGCGATCGATCAAAAATTCCAAAGCAAGATTTTGGATATATAAAATCCTTAAACTATCTACTATAACATTTGTCCTAAACATTTTTTTTCAATATATCCAAAAAAAAAATCATTATTCAAATTTAAATACATTAAAGTTAATCATTTGTGTGCGTATTTTGCATAATTTGTACGTAAAAATGGTAGAAACACGCTGCCGGGCTTACATTGTAGTTGAAGTAAATGAATAAAGACTTTTTTAGGATACATTGAAAAAAAGTTTAGGACGTATGTTGTAGTAGATAGTTTAGGGATTTTGTAAATGTTTTATTTTCGAAAATCGATGGAGTTGTTATCAAAAAATCTTGTTTTGAAATTTTTGATCGATCGCCATTTTGTCATTTAAAAAAATAAAAAATAACTGTAATTGCAAATATTTTACAGAGCCTAAAGGTAATTTGGAAAGAAAAATATTTTTTCAACAGCCTTAAAAATAAGGAAGATATAACGATTTTTCGAATAACAAAAGTACGAACCAGGGCACCAAATCAAAAATTGGAACTAAAAAATCTGATGTGGCCAACACATAACCTCTCGCCAGATATTTTACCTGGTTGTACGTATAAAACGAAAAATATTTTTAAATACAAATACATATAGATATTCATGTCTCACTACAAAATAATTCTCACATATATTTGCAATATCTATGGGATACTTTAAAATAAATTATGTACAATACTTACATTTTCTTTATATTCAATATCCTGAAATTTTCTTTTTCTACTTTCCTTTTCTTTTTCTTTATATTCGTCATTTTTTCGCAAATTCCTTTTATATTCTTTTTTACGTATATTCTTCTGCGTTGTTGACTTTTCTTTATTTTCATAATCTTCATAATAATATATAAATATTTTTGACAGAAGCATACAAATATTTTTGACAGTGACATTTATGTGTCAATTACAAACATTTGAATTTCTTGCCTTGTAGTAGTTTGATCTGAGATTTTTTACATCAAATTATTTTATATGCCTTTCTTTATCTCTAAATCTATAGAAGATATAATGATGAATTTATATTTATCGAATAAAGAATTTAACGTTCTTTAATATAAGTATTTACATAAATTTTCGATAAATAATATTTAGACGATTTTTTTCTTGTAACTACTACTTCCGGTTGTCCAATTGTTACCAAAACTGACTGGCCTCTTTCCATTATTGTTAGATTGAGGAATCCGTAGTTAAAAATGTCTTAAGTCTTATAGTATTTGAGATAAAGTGAATCCAACATCCACACACACATCCCCACACACACACACACACACATACGGACATCATCGTAAAAATGTTATAATCGGATACTAGGGACCTTAAAACGTGCTTATTCATTAAAATCTGGATATGCGATTTTTAGCATGAATACAATACCTCTCTTAGCGAGAGGTAAAAAAGTTGTTTGTGTGACAGATATCATTGTAAAAATGAAAACTCACTATTAAATTTAGGACCGAAAACATTACCTTCCTTACCTATGTATGTAGGTTGGCGGGAGGTAAAAATGGCACTTATTTGGTAAATTATTTACCATACAATTTAGAGATATTCTAGCTATGTATATTCTTTTTTCTTTAATTCGTATGGTATTATTTTGTTTGTAACTCAAAACATCAAAGAGAATCTTCTAGAAATAAGAATACATTTAAAGCGAACAAGTGGTCAGATCCTAGCGCAGCGTCTTTTCAAAAATAATTGGAAATCGTAAACTCTTAACTGAAGTATAACTTAAAGTGCAGGGGAAAAATTTCTTAACTTTAAAGTGAAGTATTTACAGTAATACCATGAACAAGGAACAGTCGTAGTAGTAATCAAACTAATTTGTACTTGTAACTAGTAAAATTAATTCTAAAGTTTGCAGAAACTTTGTGAAGTATTGGAAAAGGATTATTTGTAGGTGCAAGATTTATGTAAAAATTTAAAAATAAAATATTTTCTTAACTCCCCACCACAATAACAAATTAGAGCATAGGTTATTCATATGAAAACTAGATCTCTTAAAACTGTATCATAGTAACTATCAAAGTTTGAAAAAGTTATTAATTTCACTTTGAGTATATCATCATGGCATATAACCCATTTCTGGGTGTGCCAATCTGCTTTGTACACAGATTTCGGTCTTGACGATGACATATTTGTACCGTGCGGGCGTTTACCAGGCGTCACCTCACGGGCACTCATTGCTGGCGTGGAGAGGGCACCAAAGAGGTCAATTTTGTGCTATTTAAAATTCGAAATACTTGGTGTTGGTCGGGATCGAATCCAGTTCCCCTGATTTGCGAGCAGACACTGAGACATGAAGCTACGGGACCCTATGAAATACTTATACTACTAATTTTCTTGGGGCCTTAAGCCTTTTTATCAAAACATAATAGCACGATGCAAAACTTTATCTAAATTGAGAATAAATAATTTCATATACAATGAATAATATTAAAAAAATCTGATGTGGCCAACACAGTACCTCCCGCTATTTAATTTTTATTAATTTAAATATACATAGTTACATATTTAGTTATGCTGGAAACTGTATTAAGATCCATCCCATATATATATATAACTGTAGTTCTATGTACTATTTTCTTTTTAAAACGTTACTATTATTAATTTGAAATGATTAGTTCTTTGACTGACATTTATCTGTCAGTTACATGCATTTGATAGATTTGAGATATGAACTGTGTAACCAAGCGTAGGCTCGGGGATTTAAATTATAGATAATTTTATAAATTTATCCATAAAATATATAGAAAAAGTATTTATTCAAATCTGTAGAAAATTTAATAATCTGTAATTTCATAGTAACAAAAATCTCGAAAAAATAAGATTTGAGGGTATTTTTCGAAGAAAAACTATTTTGAGCTTCAAGTAAAGTACCATTTCCGGTTTTACACCAAAATCTAATGGCTATTTCCCATATTAGAATAAGGTAGAAATAGAAGGTTTCAAAATTTTCTGAATGATAATATTTGAGTGGAGGATCCACGCACGAACACACACACTCACACACACACACACACACACACACATACACACACACACACACACACACACACACACATAAACACACACATGCACACACGCACGCACACAGGCACACAGGCACACACGCGCACGCACCCACACACACACACACACACACACACACACACACACACACACACACACACATACACACACACGCATATCATCATCATCATCATCATCATCATCATCATCATCATCATCATCATCGTGAAAATGTGAAAATAAATATTAAAATTCCGACCGACGCCAAATATTTTTAATTGTAAATAGCACAAGATTGACCCCTGTGGTGCACTCTTCCCGCCAGCAATGAGTGCCCGTGAGGTGACGCCCGGTAAGAGCCCGCATGGTGCAAATTTTTCATCGTTACTGATATCTGTGGTCAAAGCAGATTGGCACACCCAGAAATAGGCAATAAGTCGTGATGATATATTTATTTATTTATTTATTTAAAACATGGTCATTTACCAAAATCTCGATATGCGATTTTTAGCACGATCCCTATACCTCTCTTACCAAGGGTAGCGGGAGGCAAAAACTGGTTGACATATTTTTTTAATATTTTTAGTTTATTTTCACACTTAACTCTTCTTGTAAAGTTGTTTTGCGCCAATTATTTGTTTCACAGAAACTTTAATAAAGTTGTACGAAACTCTAAGCCTCAATAAAACACAGCTTGAGTATCGAATTTCTAGAGATTTTATAACTTCCTTAGACACAAAAATGTACCTATGAGTATATCATCACTGAAAAGAATTGGCTCATTTTTTACCTACAACAAATAATCAAATTTTTACCGCAACAAAAATGTTCTTTTCAGTTTTTTATTGTTTTCCTTTCGCAAAAAGCTTTTTATTTTTTATCTCATCCCAAAAACATCCTAAAACCATTACGGAAGCACTACGAATATAAGTGAACTCCAAGGTATGATAACGCAGTTTATATTGTCGTTTATGAAAGTTGAAAATTCCAAACTTTGACTTATCGATCCAAAGAGTACTTTAAAGTCGTGTTTGGTGTGTTTTTGTCCAATTTAGCCTTTTTTGTTTGTTTGCTTGCCACAAAGGGTTTTCTACAAGCAACTCGAACATGAAGATTGATTTCTTGTACTGTAGTCGCCTTTTATTGTGACAACCCTAATATCCGCAGATCGACTAAAGATAAAAACTACTATACAGTTAATTTCGGTGGTGTTTCTGTAATGGGTTAGGGTTGTTTCAGTGGAAATATACTGCGTGAACTAGTAAAAAAAGAACTCTTTTCAGAAATGAGGTCTATAAAAGAATTGGGAAACAACATTCCTTGTATTGATACAATATAATGATAATAAAGTTTATTCAATATTTCAGATTTAACATAAACAAAATGTTTTATTGTTTTATATAAAAAAAATCTGATGTGGCCAACACATTACCTTCCGTCAGTTCCATGTATTTTGTATAAATGTCATACAGAAAGTTCCTTGCAAAAGTTTCCATTTCTTGCACATTACCTTAAGGCAGTTGTACGTATTTTATACAAATTCCATACACAAAGTTTTTAGTAAAAGATCCTATATTTCCAGTAAAATTATACCACAAACATACTGTCAACTGCACTTGACACTGACACTTTTCAATCAGAATTTTTTTAATATAGAAGCTGTTATAGCATAGCTGGCTAATATATGATATTCCATTTATTTATAATTTTTTAACTCTATATCCATTTAAATATGAAGTATAAAATGCATTCAAATCATATAGAGAATAAAATATTCTTTAATATTTATAATAACATTAAATGTGAAAAAATCAGAATATTCTTAATGTAACATCTGTTACATCATAACTGGCTAATATACGATATTTAATATCTTTATAATTTTTAACTTCCGCTACCCTTGGTAAGGGAGGTATAGGGATCGTGCTAAAAATCGCATATCGAGATTTTGGTAAATGACCACGTTTTAGATCCCTAGAATCCAATTTTAATATTTTTACGATGATGTCTGTGTGTATGTGTGTGTGATCCTCCACTCTCACTCACATACTATTATTCAGAAAATTTTGAAACATTGTATTTCGAAATTTTCTGCAATGGAAATAGCCCATTAGATTTTGGTGATAATCGGATAACCGGAAATGGCACTTACCTTTGAATGTTATTTTTCAGAGATTAATGTTATTATAAAAATTAAAGATTATTAAATTTTTTATAGATTTGCATTAATACTTTTTCTATATATTTTATGGATAAATTTATAAAATTATCTGTAAATTAAATCCCAGATCCTACGCTTTAAACAAACAAAATGCAGTTATTCAAATGTATGTAACTGACAAATGTCACTATCATAGAACTAATCATTTCAAAATAATATTAGTAAGGTTTTAAAAAGAAAAAAGTAAATAGAACAATAGAAAATAAATTCAATACAGTTTCCAGCATAAGTAAATATGTAGGTATACTATTATTCACGAAAGATGACTATTCAAGGTAATTTGTTCGAAGAAATAATACACATCACTTTACAGCAGTAGCTTAGCAACATTTTGTATTAGACAGAGAAAAATTATTTGACCTATGTCTATTTAATTTACGTGGTGTGACAGATATACGTAGATAGTGTCATTACTTTCTAACACACTATAAATAATGATGACATATGTCGTAGAATTACAGATACCTAATTGTCTACTGCACTGCCCTCTGTGCTAATATTTACACAGTGGCGTTGCCGTTTAAATCAAATTATTATTCCTTGGTTTATAAGTTAAGTCTATGTTTTTGTATTTTGCAAAAACCTAAGTGAAGAACATAAATCTTTCAGAAAGGCATTATTTAGAAAGAAACATAATTTTCAAATGAATTACTCTTATTTTTCAATTAAAATGTGTCCATAAATATTTCATGTTGCACGCCTATGCTTACGAAATGCAATGAAGTTATCTGCAAGTAATATTATATCAGACGGTTCACAAATGACCTTGAATAGTCATCTTTCGTGAATAATAGTGTATGTATTTAGATTAATAAAAATTAACGATTCACTAAAATGTTTAAGCTAATCCTCATTTTTGGATGAGTGAATTCTATTCTATCTCAGTATTTAAAATTTAATCTTCATTTTATTATATCTCCGGTGGCTCAATGTTTAGATCAACGCCTCATAAGTCATGAGTGCGCTCGGGACTTCGGGTTTGAATCCCATTAAGGCATGGATGTGTGTGAATGTGAAGCTACTGTGTAATTGGGATTTAATTCTGTTGAAAGGTTTAAAAAAATCTGATGTGGCCAGCACATTACCTTCCGTCAGTTCTATGTATTTTGTACAAATTTTATACGGAAAGTTACTTACTAAATTTAATATTCTATTTCTTGTACATTACCTTCCGGCAGTTGCATGTATTTTATGCAAATTTCATACAGAAAATTATTATTTTGTGACGTTTTCTATGCACAGTGTAATGTATCTGCAGAAATAAAAGATTTATTATTATTATTATTTCTTGTACATTACCTTAAAGCAGTTGTATGTATTTTATACAAATTCCACACAGAAAGCAAAAGATCATATACCTATTTCCAGTAATTATAAGACAAACACACTATGTCAATTTCACTTGACACTGACATCTTTCAATCAAAATTTTCTTAATATAGTAGCTGTTTCCACAGCTATGGCTACTTTATGAAATTTAATTTCTTTATAATTTTTTAACTCTATATCCATTTAATATTAGGTATAAAATGCAATCAAATCGTATAGAAAATAAAATATTCTTTAATATTTATAATAACATTAAATATGAAAAAATGATATTTAACATCGTTTTTTAAGAAAAACTGTTAAAATCTTCAAATTAGGGTACTTCCGGTTGACCAATTATAACCAAAATCTAATCAGCTCTTCATATGGATGCAACGAAGAGGAATACGAAAGAATTATAATTTTTGGAGTTGTAGTATTAGAGTTATCGCAGACGAAAATTTTGTTACACACACATACACACACACACACACACACATCCACACACACACACATCCACACACACACATACAGACATCATCGTAAAAATAGTAAAATCGTATTCTAGGGACCTTAAAACGTGCTTATTCATTAAAAACTCACCACCGAATTTTTTGACCAAAGACAATACCTTCCTTACCTAAAGGTGACGGAAGGTAAAAAGGTAGTTACTTGGATTAGATTAGACTATATTTTAAGAAATAAACTGCAAAAATTAGAGTAAAATTCGCTAATCAAAAATAAGGATTAACTTTATCTTTTTTGTTACTCGGGCTGTAAATGTGTAATTGTGTTGGTCACACCAGATTTTTTAACCTTATATCCATTTAATATGATGTATAAAATACATTCAAATCGTATAGAGATTAGAATATTCTTCAATATTTATAATAACATTAAATGTGAAAAAATTTACTATCGTTTTTTCAAGAAAAACTGTTAAAATCTTCAAATGAGGGTACTTCCGGTTGACCACATGCCTGCTGAATGCGCCCAATTTAAATCATTCCATTAATTTCTAACAGATAATTTATTCAAAACACCTAACAATAATAATTAACGATAAATACACACAGCTATTTATTCACATCACATATATCGAGTGTCGTCGAAATCCGTTATATAAACATTTAAATAAATGAATAAATATATCATCACGACATATTACCCATTGCTGGGTGTGCCAATCTGCTTTGTACACAGATTTCGGTAATGATGACATATTTGTACCGTCGTACACACTTCAACGTGCACTAACTTATTTAACTCATTCTTTACTAATTAAAACTAAAATAACTAAATCCTAAAGATGCCGTTGCATCCTTAAGCTAAAATACTCGCGTTACGCAGAACGCCAGCCAAAACTTAAACTCTTACATATCTGAGTACAGACGTCTTCTCGACGTGACAAAGTAATACCGACTCTCTAAAACAAAGCGCTATCTTCAGGACATGATTATCTTAGGGGTATAGAGTGCATAGGCAAGGGCATTATAAGTCACGCATGTATGCATAATAATTTCTAGATTTAATGACCAACAAATAAATGTCGTGACTATAGATACAGAGTCAACATTGGATACCAATTACCACTGATATAGTATGACATGGGTGAACCCAGACGCACTAACTTAAATAAATACAGAGTTAAAATATGAATATTGAAACTATAATTTAGAAAAGTTTACAAAAAGTTATTTATCTGTTATTGCTCTTACCATCGTCTTATCACATATGGGAAAATATTTTTTTTTGGTGAGTTACTTTCTAAATTCTTCAAATAAAATTTGTAAATCATAAAATACTGTTTATAAAGCAATAGACATAATTCGTTTCGCATCTTTTGTAAATGTTGAAATTAAATATGAAAATTTAAAAAAATTACTATTTAATAGTGTAGTGCTATTGCCAAGGAAATGAAACCAAAAGACAAACATTTGTGGTTATTGTGACTTTTTGTCAATAAAAATAACTATTTGAATTGTATAAAAATAAATAATTATTCTGCGTATGTATATTACATTCTATTAATTTTATTAAAAAGATCTGATATGGACACCACACGACTTCCTTAATACGCAAGACCAATATGAAGTATACACCCAATTATAAAATTGCACGTATTTGACGTAATTTTTTGTACTTTTTTGTCATAATCCATAGCAAGCTTTATTACAAAAACCAAAAAGTATATGTTTTAACTTTACATATCTCGCTTGTATAAAGGGTTAATTTAATAATACTTGATGTGCTAGACGCAGAATTTAATTCTCTAAAACTCTTATTTGAAGCATTTATTTCTAAAATCAAAATGAAACCATTTTATACAAAACTGTTAACAACTTCAGGTAATATATCACTTCCGGTTAGCCTGTTTTAACCAAAATCTACTATGTTACTGCAATTGACATAAAAGTCATATATACCAAATTTGAAAAGTTTTGGATTATATTTTAAAATAGTTTTTCATTAAAATCTATTATAGGCTTCAAATAAAGTACCATTTCTGGAAATTATGTAATGACCAAAAAGGGAGGTGCACAACTAGATGTTATAACAGTCTTAAATACAAAATTTCAACTTTCTACGGTTTACTGTTTTTGAGTTATGCGAGTTACGTACGTACCTACAGACGTCACGACGAAATTAGTCAAAATGGATTCAGGGATGGTGAAAATGGATATTTCCGTTGAAATCTGAAAACCGAATTTTTTCGCGATTACAATACTTCCTTTACTTTGTACAAGGAAGTGAAAATAAAAAATAAATTAGATTTTATGACAGATAAAACATTAAATATTATCTTACGCCGAGAACTTTTTGGACCAATGTATGATTGGATTGTACACAACTTGTTCCTCTTACTTCAAAAACAGGGTTTATTACTAATTGGATATTTACGGTACTTTTATGCAATAATCTTGAAATAAAAAATTATTGTGATCCCCGTTTAAATTGAAACGTTTGATAAAATTTATGGTTCGTAGGAAAATTTATTGAGTGTGGCAATGTTGACAATGCATTTTTTACGACAGGAAAGTTTATCCCGTCCTACCATACTTCTCAAGTAAAGTTGGATAAGGGCTAACTGGTAATTTTCCAGAGAAAATAAAATTTTGTGATTGATGGATTAGGATAGGAAACAGAGAAAGGAAAAAACATTTTCTATGAAATTTTATATCCCCTTGTTTTGTTGATATGGAAACCTTTATGCTTACAAACTAGAGTATATTAAATTGTCTGATATAAAACAATGATTAAAAATTCTTAGAATTTTATGTATTCTACAGATTATAAAAATAATTGGAAATCATAAACTTTTCTCCCGGTATATCCAGTGTTTCTCAAAGAGTGCAACGCGAACATGAAAAATCAGAACGAAAAATCTCGAAAACGAACTGAGAATGGACCTTTTCAATTTAAAGAGATAGAAGATATGCGCAATGGCGATCTGCGCATAGTAAGAACAACTGAGATCTATGGCGTTTGTTTCTAAAAAAATTAGACGTAAAATGTGAGAATGTCTCAGATAACTTTAAAAAATCTTATCGAAATAAGTTACAAAAGCTTTTATTGAAGTTAAAATGTCCAACGATGCAAATTTTCACTGAGAATGCGGGTATTTTAGTGACTGCAATATTTTTGACGTTTCGTTTGACAGACCAACTGGCAGTTGTTCGCGCCATTTTCTTACTATTTGCAGCGATAGAAAGAGATAGCCGTTAAATTGAAAAGGTCCATTGCTCTAGGATTGTTATGATTATCATAACTGCCGCAGATCTCGGTTTGAAATCCGAACTCATAGAGCGAGGATTTAGGACATCTAAAGGTGCATTCAAAAATGAAAATTAGGTTTATGGTTTTTGTTTAGATTTAAGTAAATAATTCATAAATACAAGTTTTGATTGTACTGACATCTATGTAAATGCTTTAAAAACAAAATTAAAATATCGGTAGAGCAATACTTAATAGATACCCGTGCGCCGTGAAACTGTCATTCCCTTGGCTTTATTGATTATATTTCAGCAATAAAAATTTTATAATTCTATGTTCTTCTCGCATTTGTTTAAAAAGCTGATTCCACCAAGTGAATACTAAATAAAGATGGGTGTATATATCTATATCGTTTCAGACTTGTTCTCATTGGTGAAGTTTGCGTGATGTCAAACTAAATCATAAACCTAATGTTTGGACCTTGCAATTTTTGGCTTTCTGATTTGGATTTAGAGATACTAAATTCTGAAGTGTGAATGAAGTCATTACATAATATGCGGCAAAAGTCATTAAATCTAAAGTATAAACCATAAATCTAAACCTAATTTTCATTTGTGAATGTATCTTAAGGCTTGTTATGATTCATAATATCCGTAGTTTGTTCAATATTTATCGGTTTTAGAAAATGAAGACATTATTAAACATTATTTTTTGAAATTCTCTCATTAATGCTACTTTCAGAATGCCATGATACACAAAACAATTATTTTGACATTTATGTCAATATAACAAATACTCAAATTATGTAATTTAATCCTTATGTTTATTATTTTAGAATAAAACCGTGTTAAGAACTAGCGTTATTTTTAAGTATTAATGAAGTGCATTATACTTTCATTTGATTTTATTTTCATTTTGTAGACTGTTGTTAACATGTCAGTATGGTAATAATATTACCATACAGATACAGTAATTACTTATTTACCAGTCTACTTTTGTATATGTAAACAATGGTTTAATATTCTGAAATCGGTAATAGTATATTGTATAACTAGTGCTGAAAGTTGGATATTTCACACGAATGTGAAGTTTGAGCCACGAGCCGAAGGCGAGTGGTTCAGTCACATGAGTGTGAAATACCCTTTCAGCACGTGTTGTACACGTTACTTTTCCGACGACCACAATTTTTTGAATTGACATAACTGCATGTATATACATATGAAAACAGATTATGTTAACATCATTGCTATCAGAATTCACCAAAAATTATGTTAAAATCTGATAAATTAGGGTTCAACCTTCTTAATCCGTGTAAATTCAACATATTATCTGCAACTGTCAAACTTTTAAATACAAATTTTTAGGTTACTTCCCTCAGTTATCGCAGCGTGTGATAAAATCATATCACACAGTTGCGGACGCATCTGATTGGCTAACGAGCTTCATATCACACAGCATTGCTAGTGATGTGCAAATACCAACTTTCAGTAATAGTTTAGCGTGTGAAATTATGTACTTTTCGTAGTGGTCGTCGGAAAATATTGTAACGTGGAACGCTCGCCTTCGCCGCAGCAATGAGCGAGTGTCTATTTATCGCGATGGCGCCGGGCTACGTAAGCAAACAGGTCGCGACGTGTTTAATTACCTGAACCTTTTGAGTTCATTGTTATTATGCTCTCAAACATTCTAGAGCTCTCTGGAAGTTAATGGCAGCTGTCTAAAAGGGACGTTAGTTAGTTACATACAGTTATAGAGACGTTCACATGGAGTGTTAGAGAGGAAAGGTTTGTGAGAATCACAGCAGTATCGTAGTGAGCGTATGTAGTAAAGTGTCGAGTGGAGTAGGTACTCTGGAAGTTACTATGTGAATACTCGGTAGTGTTGACGAGTATTAGGAAGCTATTGTATACGAGGACAGTAACAGCGAGTCTGGAAGTTATGTATATTGGGATAGCTGTGGAAGTGAATACTCGGTAGTGTTGACAAATATTGTGAAGCTAGGTATACAAGGACAGTAACGTCGAGTTGGAGTGGATACTCAGCATTGGTGTTGAAGAATTGTAGCATACGGATAGTTGGTGATACTGAGGATGTGGAAGGAGAAAGTTAGTTACATAAACAGACAGACAATGAGGTGAAAGGTGTGACTTCTGTCCGAGCAGTTGAATATACAGACGCTGTTGAGTCAGTTGAGTATATAGACGCTGTTGAGTCAGTTGAGTATATAAACGCTGTGGAGGTCGGTAGGCGGACAGTTGAACGTGATATACGTATATAGTGAAACACAGTGATATAAATATCATATAAACAGTCTACAAGAGACAGCAACAGACCGGCAGTCTAAGATTGGAACGCGTAGTGAAATAAATAATTAGTAATATCGTGTTAATTGGTTAAATAAATAAATAGTGTTATTGTTATCTAGTTAATTATAGTTTTAGTATTAATTATATTAGTAATAGTCTATGTGAATGAGTCGAGATGGTTTGGTCATGTGGAGAGAATGAAGAGTGAACGGCTTGTAAAGCGTATATATCTTGATAAAGGGTGTTCGATTGCGTGGCCGTCCAGTGTGTAAGTGGATGGATGTGATTGCTAAGGTACTAAAAGAGAGAAAGTTTCCGAGTGGAAAGAGAAGAAGAGCGTGTATGAATGCGATTATGAATGTGGCCGAGGCGAAAGAAGTGTGCTTAGACAGGAATGTGTGGCGAAGGATGATTGTTTCGTATCTATTATTGTGGTCCGGTTGCGGTATTTCGCTACCGAAAATCGGTCACTTTGATATGTTAAGAGTGAGGAATATATGTTGTATGATGTCAGGTTAGTAAGAATGTTGTTGAAAGAGAGAGTGATTATTTTTTGGTTGATGTTATTTTTATTCTGGTTTGTGCTAACCCACTAAGTGGGAAATGCGTGATTTTATGTTTGTATGTAACTTTGTTGTAATTATTTTTCGTTCATTTACGTAACGTAGTTTATTTTTACTATTTAATGTACGTGCACCAGGAAATATATTTCTTTTGAAAGTGTGCCGCGAGTTTATGAGAAACACTGAAGCTATGCCATGGTAGAGCTTTAGTTTATTTGGTGGTGATCTCTAGCGGTGACTAATTTGAACAGCGAAACGCGGCGCGCCTCGGGTTCCTTGATTGAAAATACCTATAGACGGTGCCGTCCTGCACTCCTCTCGGGTAGCAGGATCGCAGCATTCGCGGGATTTAATAGGCCCTCCGCTGTGCTAGCGCTATGCGCTTCAAACATTATGCGGTTCGCCTGCACTCTGAATATTCAATCACGGCATTTCATAAATGACGAATATATAATTGGATTTATATAATCTTAGGGCTTTGCAATTTTAAATTTTCTATTTTAAGGGTATAATACGATTATCTTTAGATATTCTTGGTCTAGCTATCAATAGATTTTACTAGTGGAAAGGTCATAGTGTAATAATAAATCAAAAGGTCTTAGAATGCAAATTTGAAATTTTAATAATTTCTTTTGTTACATGTGCGTGACCCACTACGACCAATTATTTGTATCTTTCTTATAACTGAGGTTTGATTACGATAAATACACACAAAAAATAAATGTTACAAAAACTAAGTACAACTTATTTTAGTGTTCCGAAGTGTAAATTAGTAATACCATATTCATTAGGCGCGTGTAAAACTTTAATGGGGCGTAATTTTTTATGTGTAGTGTCCATTCATTTTTTAGTGTTAAAAATGACGCTACAATTTATTTTAGTGTAGTTAAGACATATACAATGTTAAGTTTTAAAAAAACCTGATGTCGCCAGCACATTACCTTCCATAAGTTCTATGTATTTTGTAAAAATTTCATACAGGAAGTTCCTTGCAAAAGATTTTATTTCTTATACATTGCCTTCCGGCTGTTGTATGTATTTTATACAAATTCCATACAAAAATTTTCTATCAAAAGATCCTATATTTCCAGTAAAATTATTAAATTAGCGTTGGTAGGAAGATATATATAGAGTGGAGATAAATTCAAAATTTTACTAGCCGACTGTCGCGCGTACATTTCTGTCACATGTGTGAATGTTTCGAGTAGACTGTGCTCAACAAAAATATCTGCTTTACGTTTTTATTATTTAATATATTTTTATATAATTATAATCTCTCTGATATTTGCATAACAACATTTCGAAGATCCAAATTAAACATACAAAGTTATATTTAGTTGTTAACTGACAATAACACATAGCCACTGCCACTATTCTATTGTATTTATTTTTTACTTGACAGCACTTGACAGTTATTTGCTATTGAGCGTATTATTGCTTTAAGAATATTCTTATTCTAGTAGGAATATTTCTGACACCGATAGAACGTACCTTATACCTTCCTTACCTAAAGGTGACGGAAGAACATGTCATTTTCACTTCGTGTAAAAATTATATAAAATATAAATTAATATATCATCGCAGCATATTATCCATTTTTGGGTGTGCTAATGTGCTTTGTAACTACAATATTTTCAAAGCAGTAGCACTTCCGGTTTAACCGGAAGTAGACACTAACTTTCTTATTTTAAATAGAATGCTGTATTTGTACCTTCCGTCACCTTTAGGTAAGGAAGGTATTGTCTTTGGTCAAAAAATTCGATGATGAGTTTTTACTCAATAAGCACGTTTTAGAGTCCCTAGAATACGAATTTACTATTTTTACGATGATGTCTGTATGTGTGTGTGTGTGTGTGTGTGTGTGTGTGTGTGTGTGTGTGTGTGTGTGTGTGTGTGTGTGTGGATGTGTGTGTGTGTGGATGTGTGGATGTGTGTGTGTGTAACAAAATTTTCGTCTGCGATAACTCTAATACTACAGTTACAAAAATTATAATTTTTTCGTATACTTCTTCGTTACATCCATAGGAAGAGCTGATTAGATTTTGGTTACAATTGGTCAACCGGAAGTACCATCATTTGAAGATTTTAACAGGTTTTCTTGAAAAAACTATGTTAAATATAATTTTTTCACATTTGATGTTATTATAAATATTAAAGAATATTTTATTCTCTATACGATTTGACTGGACTGAATGGATATTGAGTTAAAAAATTATAAAGAAATTAAATTTCATAAAGTAGCCATACCTGTGGAAACAACTACTATATTAAGAAAATTCTGATTGAAAGATGTCAGTGTCAAGTGAAATTGATATAGTGTGTCTGTTTTATAATTTTACTGGAAATATAGGATCGTTTGCTTTCTCTATGGAATTTGTATAAAATACATACAACTGCTTTAAGGTAATGTACAAGAAATAATAATAATAAATCTTTTTTTTCTGCAGATACATTACACTGTATATAGAAAACGTCACAAAATAATAATTTTCTGTATGAAATTTGCATAAAATACATGCAACTGCCGGAAGCTAATGTACAAGAAATAGAATATTTAATTTAGCAAAGAACTTTCCGTATGAAATTTGTACAAAATATATAGAACTGACGGAAGGTAATGTGCTGGCCACATCAGATTTTTTATTTTACCATTGGATTCAGTAGAAAATTTTACATATGAAACAATAAATACATTTTACTCATGATCTACCACTTCCGGCGTAATACTACTATTTTGATTTTTTCACTAAAAATGGCCACTTCTTTATTACTATATTTCGAGAATGTAATCGAATTTCTACAATCTGTAAATAGAATTTTATAAAGAAAGCTTTTGTTTACACTAGTATAAATTAATAATCGACAATTTTTGATAAATGTTATTTTAAATTTTAATACAACCGTATAGGTACTTCTTTCATGAAAAGAAAGATATTACATTTTATTTCAATATCTGAACTATCAATTGTTTTCTTTAATGAAAACAGAACAAATATTGTGAAAAAACTCAAACACTACATAATTGTTAACAAACAAGCCCGCTAACTATATACCCGTGTTTTAATTTATGAAATATGAGAAAAAACGACGTACTTTTGCGTCAAAAAATTGTTACTTTTAATTAAGATAAAATATGTAGGTGCCTTGTTAGACTAAGAAATTTTCATTAATTTTTTTAGCTTATTAAAACAAAAAAAATTCCTTAGAATAAAAAGAATTATCTATTATTAAATTACAGTATAAGTATGTATTCATTTAACATTTTTTAAATTTTTTGTAAGAATAATTTCCAAATTCATAAACACTCGTAAACACTAAAAACAGCTGGATAAAATTTTTGACAAATAGAGTCATATTTGACAAATTATATTTCGAATTTTCTGTCAGTGTCGACTGTTTATTATTATTATTAATTAAATTTTAGGAGTGTGTATCAAATAAACTTCTTTTATTAAATTATAAGTTGTTACATTTTCTTGATGGTACATTTTAAATATATAAGAAGATTTTATTTTATGTGTTTTATTTATAATATATAATATCTATATTTAATTTGTGGTACTCATCAAGAGGTAGTAATAATTAAAATATATATCAAATAAACTTTTACAATGATAATACATTATATGGTTCATTACAGAAATAAATTAAAACATTTTCAATTAAAATGTAAATAATTATAATATTATTTTTGTTCAAAATATATATGTAATTGGAACGCTAAACATATTTTGTTTTATAAAGGAATATAAAATTATATTGCGTCATTTCAATAACCAAAAGTAGACGTATATTCAATATTCATAATAATAATATAATAATAATAATAATCTTTATTGTATTTCAAAGTGTACAACTTTATTACAATTGATGATTATATGGGGTTGAGTTAATTTTGCTTTATTTCTGTAACCTTGTTATTTATTTGTTCCGTTTGATGGAGATGAGATGATAAAGACGCCACAAACATCCAAGCCCCTGGTGGGAATCGAACCCACGACCCCAGGGCCGAGCGGTGACGGTCGCTTCGAGTGCTGTCCACTGCCTCAATCCGCACGACCACCGAGGCGGTATATTCATAAAATTATTATAGCAAGGTACCATTTTATTACCTATAACAATTTATAGAAGTTATAGAAGTTTTTTCATTGATATTGAAAAAATTAACATTAATCACATTAAAAGATAATATACTATATCTCAAACAATTTCAATCAATCCGAAAATTATGAACATTTACATTTTTGAAATAAATTATGAAAAATTGTCAGCCATTAGGATTCGAACCCGAGACACCTACCTTGCCGGGGTAGTGCTCTACCAACTAAGCTATTGGCTTTTAAAGTCGTATAACTGCTGAGGATATTATTAATCGTCGAGAGAAGAGCAGCCAATAGCACTATCCTGGAAATTTCAAATTAAAAACTGTTAACTCATTGTTAATATTATTTACATTTTTATTTACTGTTAAATTGAGAATATATAAGTGATTAGATTTTGATGTGAATCAGGACCCTAGAAATGGCTCTTTACTTAAAACTCTAGTTTGTATTGAAAATTACCTTTTTTTTCAAACGTCGTAGAAATGGCACTTTTTGTTACTTGATTCACAAGGTAGAAATTTCATTTCTACGCCGCTGGAAATTTCTACGCCGGCGGAGTAGAAATAAAATAAACAAATATCCATAGAAACGACATAGAATTAGCGAATAAAAAGAAAAGTAGTGCGTTTGAAAAAAAAAATTAATGTGTCATTCGGAATAAAAGTGCCTTTGCGTGCCTCGCATGCAATTGTCCGACTCGCTTCGCTCGTCGTGCAAACTTCCATGCTCGCCACATAAAGTATCACTTTTACTCCTAATAACGCAATATACTATTATATGTAATTTTTTGCAATTTTTATTAATATAAAAATTAAATATGTAAGTATTATGAAATTTTCGAAAAAATATATGTATTGATTCTTTTCCTAAACACAGCTGTCTTAAAAATGGCGCAAGTGTTTTAAGAATTTGATTCGGGAGACTATAATAAATGGAAATTTAAGAGGGAAAATTTTATGATAATCTTTCTTTATAAAGTTATTGATGAAAAACAAATATTAACATTTAGACAAACAATATTGTGTAATGAGTCTTTTTATATTATGCCTAGACTTTTTACCTTCCGTCACCTTTAGGTAAGGAAGGTATTGTCTTTGGTCAAAAAATTCGGTGGTGAGTTTTTGATGAATAAGCACGTTTTAGTGTCCCTAGAATACGATTTTACTATTTTTACGATGATGTCTGTATGTGTATGTATGTATGTATGTATGTATGTATGTATGTATGTATGTATGTATGTGTGTGTGTGTGTGTGTGTGTGTGTGTGTGTGTGTGTGTGTGTGTGTGTGTGTGTGTGTGTGTGTGTGTCTGTGTGTGACAAAATTTTCTAATGCGATAACTCTAATACTACAATTCCAAAAATTATAAATCTTTCGTATTCCTCTTCGTTACATCAATGTGAAGAGCTGATTAGATTTTGGTTATAATTGGTCAACCGGAAGTACCCTCATTTGAAGATTTTAACAGTTTTTCTTGAAAAAACCATGTTAAATATCATTTTTTCACATTTAATGTTATTATAAATATTAAAGAATTATTTATTCTCTATACGATTTGAATGCATTTTATAGTTCATATTAAATGGACATAGAGTTAAAAAATTATAAAGAATTTAAATATCATATATATTAGTCAGCTTTGCTATAACTTTGGAAACAGCTGCTACATTAAGAAAATTCTGATTGAAACGTGTCAGTGTCAAGTGCAGTTGACAGTATGTTTATGTTATAATTTTACTGGAAATATAGGATCTTTTGTTAGAAACTTTCTGTATGGAATATGTATAAAATACATACAACTGCCTTAAGGTAATGTACAAGAAATATAATCTTTTGCAAGGAACTTTATGTATGACATTTACCTATACAAAATACATAGAACTGACGGAAGGTAATGTGCTGGCCACATCAGATTTTTTTACAATAATCTGACTACGACGTAAATGGTAATTAGGAGAATTATTGTTTTCGCGAATTATATTCTTCGGTTTATTCTAGATTTTAATCTTTTCGCTCGGTCATTAATGATATTCATAACTTTGATGTATATTTAATATACGATACCTACACGCTACAGTGTGTAAAAAAAAATAACGCGGAGTAGGCTATGAACAAAGAAATGTATGTTCTAATTTAATAGTAATTTACGAAACAAGAATTGAAAGAGATTCTTTTCTGGGTGAACAAGCATAGAGTCACCAAAATAGATATAATTTCAACAATTCTTATAAAATAGTAATTTACGTAACAAGACCAGAAAGCGATACTTTACTGGAAGCTTGTGAGCCCAGTAAAGACACTTTCAAGTCATGTTGGGTACAAATTTTTTTGCGGTCCTGAAAATTTTTTTCTTCAACACTATTTTGGAAACTATACATTCCACAAGTAAAAATTATTTTGGAATCAATATTATTCGAACAAACCGTGTGGAATAATTCCGTATGCCGTTTGGAATAATTCCACACGAGTTTCGACAAATCAGAATATGTTTAGCCGTATATTAGCGCGGAATATCAAATGTGTTGGTTCGGTTGCTTTGGTTATGGCTCTTTGTATTATATTTATTTATTTCTGAATTCGCATTTGACGGTTTGAAGTTTTGAATACTTTTGGACTATTCTGTTAATTTTACAAATTTTTGGCGATCTCTAGAGCAGTAAGTTTATCTAAATAATAATATATTAGTTGCAAAATTAACTAAATAACATTTTATAGAGAAAAATTTCAAGTGGTAATGAAGATATAAATTATTATAAACAATTTATGAAGTGACGTCAAAAATATTATTTGATGGTTATAATATTTGTTATCATCAATACACATTTTTTGTATAATTTCCAAAATCTTGTTGGAGAAAGTATAATCTACAACACGTTTGGAATTGCATAAACCACACTCGTAAACCGTAATCCTCGCCTTCGGCTCGGACTACAAACTTTTTGAGCCATTCCATTACTTGTAGAATAGAATAAAAATAAACAACAGATCGCCATTAAAACATAAGTTACAGAAGGCAACGTATTCTAGCACGAGTTCTAAATTCACTCACGAGCGCGCAGCGGCGAGTGCATGAACGAGTGCTTGAATACGCTTCTGTAACGTGTGTTTTATACTATTTTCTCTGTTGAGGCTTTCATTTATATAATATTTGACAATTTTCATTAAGGGAAATTTTTGGTAGAATTATTGGGTTGGTGTCAATGATTATGATTTTTTTCTATCTGTTGCCTAGATATTTAGTGTATTTATATCACCAAAAATCGTTTAAGAATGAAGCTCTTTCTAACATGAATATGAATGCTAGAATGTAATATTCTAATTCCGAAACAGAGAAAGTAACTTTCCGGTCCATTATAGACAATTATCCGAGCTAGTTTTTAGTAAAGAAAAAAAAAAAATTGATCAGCAGAAACAGATTATTTTCTGGACGATCGCGAAAAAAATATTTAATTAAATTTAAAAAATCAAAGGCTTTCTTTTTGAATCTCATAGAAATGGAAATACATTAGAAAACGGCGAATGGCAATTTTTTTATTAACTTTTCTTCTTAAAATTACATTTTTAAGTATTTAACAACAGACATTATGTTTCTCTGTTTATAGCCTACTCCACGTAATTTTTTTAACACACTGTAAATGTTCGTACAATATTATTTATAATAATAATAATAATAATAATAATAATAATAATAATAATAATAATAATAATAATAATAATAATAAACTTTATTGAGGGAAATACCTCAAAGGCGAGGTTCAGCCAAGGCTGATCTTCCACCTAACCATTTGTATATCATAGTTAATATTAATTTCTGTACATTTTCTATCAAAGTTAAGAACTCCATTCTCCCGATTTTGATTTTATCGTTGATTGTGTATTGTATATAAACACAAAACCCCCTCTGTTTGTTTATAGGGAACTTGCCAAATATTGATAATAATTCATAAGTGATCTTTTCACATACATTAGTAAATTATACGGTTTGGAGCGTGAACGTTCGAAATGTACACGACGCGTGCGCGTGCTAGTGGGTCATCAATCAGGGAAGGCCGTGATGGATATCGACAAGGTCAGGGTTGTACTAGCCATCCACCCGCATGAATTATTTAAGTTTCACCAATACCCTCATTTATTATCGTAATTTGCGCAAAATACTCGTATTAAAAAAACCACGTACCTAATGGATAGGTGTTTTAATTAAGATGAATGAAGGATTATATTTCGCAAATGTGAACCAAATATTTTTTGCAACATACAATAACAATTACTATTATTTATATTTGACCGTGGAATTTATTTACGTATTTATCAAAATATGTCAAATACCTAACTTTTCCCGCCGTTGTGACGTCACAACTAGAATGTACGAACTGTCAATCTATCACTGACGCAACATTTTACGCTTTTCTAAAAGCATGAAATTTATGTTAAAGGATATTTTAAATTATTTAAATGGCCTGCAAACTTTAGAAAATTTCTATGAAAGTAATTACAGAACATACAATGGTGAAATTTTTATATGCCTGTAATTTCTGCCCTATTAATTTTAGAACAAAAGTGTAAATACAAATAATGTTCAGAATTGAAAAAATAATCCCCAATTTTATATATACTAAAATCTGGTACAATACCTCCCGCCAATTATAGCCCGAGTTACAAAAACGATTAAGCTTAAGATTATCTTTATTTTTGGATTAGCGAATTTTACTCTAATTTTAGCAGTTTACTTCTTGAAATATAGTCTAATCTAATCCTAGTAACTACCTTTTTTGATAATGAAATGAAGATTAAATTTTAAATATCGGGATAGAATAGAATTCACTAATGCATAAATGAGGATTACCTTAATCTTTTTGCGTATCGTTAATTTTTATTAATCTAAATTCTATCTATTTACTTATACTGGAAACTGTATTGAATTCCTTTCCTATTGTTCTATTTACTTTTTCTTTTTAAAACGTTACTACTATTAAATTGAAATGATTAGTTCTTTGACAGTGACATTTATCTGTCAGTTACATACATTTGAATAACTGCGCAACCAAGGGTTTTTTTTGTTTAAAGCGTAGGCTCCGGGATTTAAATTATAGATAATTTTATAAATTTATTCATAAAATATATAGAAAAAGTATTAATGCAAATTTGTAGAAAATTTAATAATCTTTAATTTTTATAATAACATTAATCTCGAAAAAATAACATTTAAAGGTATTTTTCGAAGTAAAACTATTTTGAGCTTCTAGTAAAGTGCCATTTCCGGTTATCCGATTTTCACCAAAATCTAATGGGCTCTTTCCATTAGAGAAAAAGTTCGAAACACAAGGTTCCAAAATTTTCTGAACAATAGTATTTGAGTTAGAGTGGAGGATCCACACATACACATATACACATATATGTATACACCACGGTGTAGTATCTATAGGTGAGAGCACGAGATGCGTTGACATGGCTAAGTAACTGGGAAACAAAATGGCGCTAACGCGACCCGTTACTATTTGACAAAAAATGTTTTACTACAAGATGCACAACAGGGTATGGATCAAATAAATAGAAATTTAGTCTTTTTAAGGTGCCAAAATGTGCAATTTAGCGGCAGCCAGCTACACTATTATCACAGAAACAGGTACTAAAATAAATTTCTGATTGAAAGGTGTCAATGTCAAGTGCATTTGACATATGTTGTTTTATAATTTTACTGGAAGTATAGGAACATTTTTGCATGGAATTTATACAAAATAAATACATAGAACTGACAAAAGATAAAAGGTAATGATTGAAAATATAGAATATTATGCGTTATATATGAATAATTTAATATTTTAACTATTTTGTGTAAAAACCGGGTCGCAACAAAACCTGACATCTAGCGGCACACTGTATGAACTAGCCCAGTTAGTTAGCCATTCTTCGTAATGCATTGGAATACGTCGTTCACTCACCTATAGATACTACACCGTGGTATACACATACACACAGACATTATCGTGAAAATGTTAAATTTGATTCTAGGGACTTTAAAACGTGGTCATTTAGCCAAATCTCGATATGCGATTTTTAGCACGATTCCTATGCCTCCCTTACCAAGGGTAGCCGGAGGTAAAAATGAGTTTATAGTTGTTAAATCAATAATATATGATACAAATTTTAACCAGTTAAAAATTAATCACTTTCTTAGTGAATAGGCCTGTACATCATTTTATTTTCATGTCATCCAATTATTTTCATTTTGAATTTTGAAGTACGAAATAGCGTTGACAGTTGAATTCAATTTCCGCATATTTTACTTGTATTTTAATTTAATTTTCGTCGTCTTAGCCTGCCAAATATCACGAATTTCAATTATCGGCACGAGAAAATAGCGAATTAAATTAAGTGCGATTAATAAACTGTCATGGTCGATGGAACATCAAAGCGTTCATTTTTGAAGTCGGTTAAATTTTAATTAGTCAGCACGAGCATTGTTTCTCTAATTCATTTGCTGTGTATTTTATTTCTCTTCCATCTAAATATTATTTCCATAATTCTTCTTTTTTCAAACTTAAACAGCTGCTTTATAATATGAATTCAGCACTGAAAACTTTTCACGAAGCTGAAAATAAATTTGTTAATTATGCATAAAGCTGAAACGAATTGCATGCAGCGATAATTTCACTCCCCTTTAATGATTAATATATATTGCATATTTTCACGCGTAAAACTGAAATTATTTTGTAATAAAAGCGTCGAAAAATATTTGTCGATATTCTAAATTTAAATATTTGTAATTCCATCATTCCATAAATTTTATTAAAAAACGTGTGAATCGGTGAGATTGTCAAACACATTACGAAACGATAAAAAAAATTCCCGGTGTAACAGAAGGAGTTCATTAATATATTTTTCCTACGAACGTGTGTGAAGTACCTACGTTAGGCACTCTTTACTTTTGCAAAGAGTCACTTTTCTAGCACTAGTGCGTGAAAACTAAATAGGCGTTGCTAGGCAACATACACATTTGGTTAATTTACTTGTCTAGTAGATAATAAGCCTGTTGCAAGAATATTTAAATGACTTTTAAGTACTAAATTTTAAAAGAAATTCTTCTTTAAAATTGTCAAATTTAAAAATGTAACGAAATATCCATTAGAGATTTTACTATTAATAATTATTGAAATTTGTGTAATGTTTTCCTATTGGCTGTGAATGACGTACTGTTGGTGCTCCGACGTCACAGGAGCGGGGTTTTTTTTCCATGTATATTTCAGGCGCCAATCTTCTTATTTAATTTTTTACGAAAATAACAATAAATTCTTATTATTACGAGCACCTTCCGTCACCTTTAGGTAAGGAAGGTATTGTTTTTGGTCAAAAAATTCGATGATGAGTTTTTAATCAATAAGCACATTTTAGGGTTCCTAAAATACGATACTATTTTTACGATGTCTGTATGTGTGTATATGTGTATGTGTATATTTGTGTATGTGTGTATATGTGTAGGTGTGTGTGTGTGTAACAAGAATTTCGTCTGCGATAACTCTAATACTACAATTTTAAAAATTATAATTCTTTCGTATTCTTCTTCGTTACATTCATATAAAGAGCTGATTAGAGTTTGGTTACAATTGGTCAAGCGGAAGTACCCTTATTTGAAGATTTTAACAGTTTTTCTTGAAAAAACTATATTAAATATCATTTTTACCTTCCATCACATTTATGTAAGGAAGGTATTGTCATTGGTCAAAAATTCGATGATGAGTTTTTAATGAATAACCACGTTTTAGGGTCCCTAGAATACAATTTTACTATTTTTACGATGATATCTGTATGTATGTATGGGTGGATGTATGTATGTATGTGTGTGTATGACAATTTTTTCGGATCGCATAACTCCAATACCACCTTTCCAAACATTATAATTTTTGCGTATTCCTTTTCTTTAGATCCATATGAAGAGCTGATTAGATTTTGGTTATAATTGGTTAACCGGAAGTACCCTAATTTGAAGATTTTAACAGTTTTTCTTGAAAAAATGCTGTTAAAATCATTTTTTCACATTTAATATCATAATAAATATTTACGAATATTTTATTCTCTATACAATTTGATTACCTTTTTTACTTCATATTCAATGGATGAGTTAAAAAAATATAACGGAATTAAATTTCACAAAGCAGCCAGCTGTGCTATAAACATGGAAACCTCTACTACATTAAGAAAATTCTGATTGACAAATGTCAATGTCAAAGTGCAATTTACATAATATGTTTGAATTATAATTTTATTGGAAATATATAGAATCTTACAAGAAACTTTCTGTATGGAATTTGTATAATATACATAGAACTGACTGAAGGTAATGTACTGGAAATATGGAATCATTTGCAAAAAAAAAAAACCTTCGGTGTGGAATTTGTACAAAGTGCATAGAACTGACGGAAGGTAATGTGCTGGCCACATCAGATTTTTTTACATTTAATGTTATTATAAATATTAAAGAATATTATATTCTCTAAACGACTTGACTGCATTTTATATTTAATATTAAGCGCATATAGAGTTAAAAAATTCTACAGAAATTAAATTTCATAAAGTAGCCATGCCATAGCTGTGGAAACAGCTACTTTATTCTAATTGAAAGATGTCAGTGTCAAGTGAAATTGACATAGTGTATTTGTCTTATAATTTTACTGGAAATATAAATATAAAATACAAACAACTGCCGGAAAGTAATGTACAAGAAATAGAATGTTTTGCAAGAAACTATGTATGAAATTTGTACAAAATACATAGAACTGACGGAAGGTAATGCGCTGGCCACATCAGATTTTTTTGACAAGACTTCGAACTTAACATAAAGTCGGAAAATGTTTGGAAACAGATTTCTGCTCAACCATTATAAGCCTGACGATCCACATCGCAGAAATTTTTGTCATTTCTAATTTATTGGTCAAAATGTTTTGAACTTGTTAATAGGATATATCTACAGCCTCTGCCATTTCTCGATCTTTGAGTTATCGATCTGGCCATATATGATGAATCAGTTAGGATGTTTTCTTTACTAGTACCATTTGCATGACCATAAGTATGTATGTACTTTTGTGTAACTGGAGAAAATCTGTTCTAAAGGTGCATTGACAAATGAAAATTAGGTTTATAGTTTTTGTTTACGTTTAAGTAAGTCATTCATAAATGTACGTTTAAATTACCTGAAAATTAGTTTTGATGTACAAACATCTGTGTAAATGCTTCAAAAACATGATTAAAATATCGATAGAGCAGTACACAACAAGACACCTATGCGCCGTCGTCAAACTGTCATTCGCTTAGCATTATTGGTTATATTTCAGCAATTATGTTATGATAGTCCTCAAGTTCTTCTCGCGTTTGTTTAAAAAGCCGAATCCACCAAGTGGATACTAAATAAAGATGGGTGTATATATCTATATCATTTCAGACTCGTTCTCATTGGTGAAGTTTGTGACGTCAAACTAAATCATAAACCTAAAGTTTGGACCTTGCAATGTTTAGCTTTGTGATTTGGATTTAGAGACCCTAAATTCTGAAGTGTGAATGGAGTCATTACATAATATGAGTCCAAAGTCTTTAAATCTAAAGTATAAACCATAAATCTAATCTTAATTTTCATTTGTGCATGCACCTTAAAGGTATGTAAACTAAAATCCAAAGTTATTTGCACAAGTATAATCTGCAAAATTTACATTTTCGTCTATATCTAGTGACCCGTGTTTTTCAGGACAAGCAACACATCACTACAATATCCCCCTCATGACGCAATTTTTGTCTAAGTTAACTAACTTTGAAATTCGTATTTCTTTTAGTTTATAAGATCCCAATGCTATCCTGAATACTTGTATATCTGAGTAAATTACATTTCCTTTCTATAGAATAGACTGACAACCTCTGCACGACTTAGATGCATATGAAATTCTCTCTGGAACAGATTGAATTCCTACTATGCGCCACGCAAAGGGGTTAAGAGAATTTATTACAGCGCGTAACTAATATAATATATTGGTTCAAGTTGTATAATTTACTTATTTTATTGTCTAAAACCACATATATCACTTGTCTTTGATAATATACTACTAGAGTTTGATACTAGAGAATTTACGAGCATGAAGTCTAACCTTTCATAGTTTATTGTGTTTCTATTTTTGCACAAATAAAACATCAGAGCTACATTTGCAATCAAATGTTGAGGGAATAACCAATAATTTTTGCTATTCATTTAGGTAATTGGTCTGAAAAATTCAATTAAATTAATTTGTTTGCTGGCAAATGAAAATTAGTTTGTTATTTTTAGAAATAAACATTATTTATTGTATATATGAAATTAATTTTATTTGATAAATGTATTTAAAGCAAATATGTTATATGTGCGGTTCTTTAATAGACGTTTTCAATTTAACAACTATATCTTTCTAACCCTGCAAATAGTAAGTAAAATGGCGAGAATCGCCAAACGAAACATCAAAACTATTGCAGTCACTAAAATACCTGTAGTATTCTCAGTTAAAATTTGCATCATTAGACATTTTAGATTCAATACAAGTTTTTATAACTTCTTTATAAAATTGTCTCAAAAATTTCTCACATTTTACGTCTAAATTTGGAAAAACAAACGCCATGGACTTCAGCAAGGAAGCACGTAACCATGGCTCCCGGCCGTTGTTCTTACTATGCGCAGATCCCCATAGCGCGTATCTTTTATCTCTTTAAATTGAAAACATATATTATAGGTATACTCAAATAAGTTTCACCAAAATGGTTCGCTCACATAATGTGCATAATTTCATAGTCGAACCTTATCGAACAAATTCATGTACAATGGGGTATGTGACCAAATTTTTATTTTTACAAAATATGATACTAGACAAAGACAAAAAATAAAATACCCGTATTTTTTTAGATCTATTAATTATTCGTACTTTACTTATTAAATAATAATTATTAAAAATTTGGGGAAAGGATTTGTGACGTGACAATGGTAGAAGCGTGAAAAAAAGACGGTTAGGCTGGGAGGAAAAGAGATATTTATAACCAGATGTGACCATGCCGCACCTACTACAACATAAAGGCAACGCTGATAGGCTGATTTATAACTGTATTTTTACATTGTCAAAACAATAAAACTCCTCTAAAACAATTCAATTTACTTATTCAGTTTGCTTTGTTTGCCAAATCAAAATACAGTAATCTTCGGAAAATAGTAGAACGAACGTTACCACCACCGCTACATTAGTAATAATTTTAAAAAATCTTGTTGAAACTTGTACAAAATTTATAATCCAATAAAAGCAGAGAAAGATGTATGTATGAACTATGAACTTTTCGTATTACCGCATTTGGTAAAGGCATGTTTACATTTAGATACATGTATAAGAATTTTTGTGAGATATATGTTAAATAAACAAATTGTGAAACACCACCTCAACAGCTCATACATTTTGTTTAAAATGTACAATTTCCTGATACATTTTGAGTTAGCAAGAAATAGCATTAGGCTCATACAATAGTATATTATATAACTAGTGCTGAAAGTTGGATATTTCACACGAGTGTGAAGTTTGAGCCACGAGCCGAAGGCCAGTGGTTTAATCACACGAGTATGAAATATCCTTTCAGCACGTGTTGTACACGATACTTTTCCGACGACCACAATTCGTTGAATTGACATAACTGTATATACATATTAATACAGATTATGTTAACATCATTGCTATCAGAATTCACCAAAAATTATGTTAAAATCTGATAAATCAGGGTCCAAACTTCTTAATTCGTGTAAATTCAGCAAATTATCTGCAACTGTCAAACTTTTAAATACAAATTTTTAGGTTAGTTCGCTCAGTTATCGCAGCGTGTGATAAAATCATATCACACAGTTGCGGACGCATCCGATTGGCTAACGAGCTTTCATATCACACATGATTGCTAGTGATGTGCAATGACCAACTTTCAGTAATAGTTTAGCGTGTGAATTTATCTTTTCATAGTGGTCGTCGGAAAATTTTGTTTCATCACACTTCTCAAACAAATTCTCACACATGTATCTAAATGTAAACATACCTTATTTCTGCATTTTTTTAGCGTCCTGGTTTAAGCTTTGAAAAATATGGCCAGCCTAATAATGAGAAACTACAGTGGTTAGTTTTTATATTTTATGACATATAGATTGAAATTCGAATATGGTCACATATCCCATTTAGCATAGATTTATCTCTTATAATTGCATTCACAAGAAGCGCACGCGAAAATAATGGATATAACACGTTTGTCTTTCAAAACTTTATATTGTTTCGACAACTTACTACATGCATTTTAAAACTATGCTCGTTGTTGACAATATTGTCGCTGTAACGGAAGTTCATTTAGGTACACATATTTCGGATATATTAACTTGATTCATACCTGTGCTTCTTACGTTATTTTCTGTCAGTTACACTGACACTGTGTCTATATCTTATTTTTCACATATTTGGTTTCACATTTGCTAATAAACTTACCAGTTGACTTATTTATACGACCTCGGTAAATAAATTGCACCTTCGTGACAAAAAGCAAAACTTCAGTGCCTTGATACATAAATAAATATTTTTACCTCTCGCTAAGAGAGGTATTGGATTCATGCTAAAAATCGCATATCCAGATTTTAGTGAATTAGCACGTTTTAAGGTCCCTAGAATCCGATTATAACATTTTTACGATGATGTCCGTATGTGTGTGTAGATGTGTGTGTGGATGTGTTTGTGGATGTGTGTGTGTGTGGATGTTGGATCCACGATTTCTCAAATACTATAAGACTTAAGACATTTTTAACTACGGATTCCTCAATCTAACAATAATGGGAGGAGTTGATTAAGTTTTGGTAACAATTGGACAACCGGAAGTAGTAGTTACAACAAAAAAATCATCTAAATATTATTTATCGAAAATTTATGTAAATACTTATATTAAAGAACGTTAAATTCTTTATTCGATAAATATAAATTTATTATTATACCTTCTATAGATTTAGAGATAAAAATGGATATAAAATAATAAACGCACATTTATTTTTTAAGAAATTTTAAAAAAATCGTGACAAAAACAATACCTAACGCACACCAGGCACACACATTCGACATCGCTCGGCCCACTATCTTCATGTTAGTTTAGCTATAGACAGATGAACGCAAAATTATAAATAAAAAATATTATAAAACGTAGGATAAGAAGGAAAATAAGAAATAATTTTGCAAATATACATTAATTGAAACAGTATTATTTATATGGAAGCGTAAGTATCTACTTAAACATGGAAATGTATGTAGTTCATCTAACCTAATTTTTTTCAGAAAAAATGCCAAAATCTCTATAAATATAGCTTTCCGCACCCAATTTTTAGCGGTATTTAGTGTTTTTAATAGTTTACCAAGTATATATATAACCATTAATATAAAATTCTTGAATTCGGGATAAATTGCAATTTAGCCATAAAAGGTGTTTGAGAAAAAGTGACGAATATAAAGAAAAAGAAAGTAGAAAAAGAAAATTTCAGGATATTGAATATAAAGAAAATGTATTAAATAAAACTGATTTTTGGACTTCCATTATCTTTATTTAACAGAAACACAAATTTTCACAACGTTTCGGTAGCTAATATCTGCTGCCGTCATCAGGTGTACTGATAATACTGTACCAGTACACTTGATGACGGCAGGAGATATTAGCTACCGAAACGTTGTGAAAATTTGTGTTTTTGTTAAATAAAGATAATGGAAGTCCAAAAATCAGTTTTATTTAATAACGAGACATTATCTTATAAAATCAAAGTTAAAGAAAATGTATGTATTGTAGATAATTTATATTAAAATATCCCATAGATTTTGCAAATATATGTGAGAATTATTTAGTAGTGAGACATGAATATATGTATTTGTATTTTTAAATATTTTTCGTTTTATGCGTACAACCAGGTAAAATATATGGCGAGAGGTTATGTGCTGGCCACATCAGATTTTTACCTCTCGCTAAGAGAGGTATTGTATTCATGCTAAAAATCGCATATCCAGATTTTAATGAATAAGCACGTTTTAAGGTCCCTAGAATCCGATTATAACATTTTTACGATGATGTCCGTATGTGTGTGTGTGTGTGTGTGTGTGTGTGGATGTGTGTGTGGATGTTGGATTCACTATATCTCAAATACTATAAGACTTAAGACATTTTTAACTACGGATTCTTCAATCTAACAATAATGGGAAGAGTCCAGTCAGTTTTGGTAACAATTGGATAACCGGAAGTAGTAGTTACAAGAAAAAAATCATCTAAATATTATTTATCGAAAATTTATGTAAATACTTACATTAAAGAACGTTAAATTCTTTATTCGATAAATATAAATTCATTATTATATCTTCTATAGATTTAGAGATAAAGAAAGGCATATAAAATAATTTGATGTAAAAAATCTCAGATCAAACTACTGCAAGGCAAGAAATTCAAATGTTTGTAATTGACACATAAATGTCACTGTCAAAAATATTTGTATGCCTCTGTCAAAAATATTTGTAGATTATTATGAAGATTATGAAAATAAAAAAAGTCAACAACGCAAATGAATATACGCAAAAAAGAATATAAAAGGAATTTGCGCAAAAAAAGACGAATATAAAGAAAAAGAGAAGGAAAGTAGAAAAAGAAAATTTCAGGATATTGAATATAAAGAAAATGTATGTATTGTACATAATTTATTTTAAAATAACCCATAGATTTTGCAAATATATGTGAGAATTATTTAGTAGTGAGACATGAATATATGTATTTGTATTTAAAAATATTTTTCGTTTTATGCGTACAACCAGGTAAAATATCTGGCGAGAGGTTATGTGCTGGCCACATCAGATTTTTATATTTTTCTTGCCGTTTTTCTTTATTTTGTATGATGTTGCAATGTCTAATCACGTTTTGGTCTCTTGCAGACTACAATAAGGCTTGCGCATGGTGCAATGTTATTATGGCTGTAATTAGAAGGTTCACGTGTGTGCGTTGTTTACGGACAGATTATCAGCTGTATTAGTGAAGGCTAAAGGATCTATTAAATTCTCAACAGGGCAGCGCAAACCGCTATAATCGCTCATTTGAACGGCGCCTGGGTGTAGTTTGAGCGCGGAGTTGTAATTAAATTAACAGTAACTTAGATCAGGAATCAGGAAAGTTTGAAGTTATTGTGGTGCGCTGCGCACCTTTTCATTATTTACTCCTGCCTATGACTAATACATTATTTATTTACTACCATTGAAACTGAATAGGACATCTTAAGATGAATACAACCCACAACTTTCATTACTCTTGCAGACATAATTAACACCTCATTCAACTCTGAATATACAAAAGGAATTCTAACTTTAACTATAATTCTCTTTCTTCGACAATACGGAAATAATAAACGTGAAGACAAAACAAATTCGTATTTTATGTAACATTTTTCAAACATTTATTATCAAGTCGTCTTGTTGGCAGCGTTGTTATTTAAAATGGTATCTACCTAATCATAAACAAATAGCTATTAACATACTTATATTCTATCCGTTTTAACTATACGAGCAGTAGAGATAGTGCCTAAGATTCTAGCTCTCTGGTTCAAACGTGAACCGAGTTTACACAGCAAAATAATTGATGCGAAATTTAAATTTACTTGACAACTGTATCAATTATTTTGATTTATGTTATGCCGTCTGACATAAAATAAATAAAAGTCAACAAAGTCAATAGTACACGATTTATTACATAGAGTAAAGTCGGTGAATGTGGAATACCATTTTTATTTAATTGAAAAAAACATGCGAAAAGATGGCGGTTAATCATCAAATATTGTATATAGGTCATTTAAAATGTACTTTACAAAATAGTAACACTTTCAGGTTGATTATCTACAATAAGTCACTTATAAGAGCAATTTTCTTCAAAATTGAAATTTTTACACCTCTTGAAAAAGGGACGGTAATATGGAATACCATAGTGGAATATATACTACATAACCATACTTACTTTCACAGTATAAGAAATTTCGGAAAACAATGCAAATATGTTCTTTAAATTATTTATTCCTTCCTATCAAATATATATATAAAAAAATGAGTATGCTATTGGAATGTAACAAAATAAACTATATTACATAATCAACTAAACGCATTTAACCCATTTGATGTCCTCGTACTGCCTTTTGCATGTTTGCTTCTTGCTAGGTATGCTTTTCTGGCACATTTTCCTACCAAGAACAGTTATCTAATCTTATTATAACATTTTCGCTAATTTAGAATATTCCACATTGGCATTCCCCTCGGTATTCCACATTAGCGGATTTGTTGACATTAAATTCTCGCCATCGAATTTCATTTAGGAATTAGTTTGAAAAATATTTTTTAAATATAGCCTACATCCCCAAACCCATACTGCATTTGCAAAAAATCGTACTTTCTACTACACAATCAGTAATAAAACTACATATCTTCACACTTGCTTAAAAAGCTCAGCAGGCACTCATACTATTTTTCAAGGTTTTTCATGTTATGCACAATGCAGTTAAGTTGGTGTCTCTATGTGGGTAATAACTCCCCTACACACGTGCATTTGTGCCATTAGATCACAGATGACGTGTACCGTTTTTTCAAAAAGCGCCTATTCCACATTAGGTGACTATTCCACATTCACCGACTTTACTCTATTATTAATTTTTGTTCAGTTCTGTTTGTTAATTATATTATTGTTCTTTTCGTTTATATAATTTTCATAGTGTTTAGGCGTTATGTTTCATATCGCAGTTTTCGTTGTGCGCGTTTTCTTAGGTTTTCGTTAGTTTTGTTATTGTTCTCTTCGTTAATATTATGGATAAAAATATTGAGCCTGGCCCTGCCAATGTTTTACAACATCTAAAAGAAAAGGCCCACCGAAGCGGGCAAACAAATGTATAATTTATACTGCACATATCGTGCCATGAATCCATATTCCAAATCAGAATGTGTCCAAGATGTGGAATTAGAATTGGGCATAGGACGATATAGTATTTGGAAAGCTATAAAAGTACATGAGGAAAAAGGGTCATTCGGATCACCTAAGGAACAAAGAAATTAGTTTAGAATATGCATATAATGTAAACATTTTAGAGAGTAAATATTTATATTTCAAAGGTGAATTATATTTTTATTTTACGTTGTTTTCTTTAAAATTTATTTGAATAATGTGGTTTTCATTTATGCATGCCCCTTTCGCCGACATGTAGAGAAAGGTACGGAGATTATAAGTAAGTGTATGCATAAAAGCAATGTCAATTAGAAAGATTTTTTTAAATCCAGGAATGGCGCCAAAATTTGAATTCTTTATTTAATACATGTAAAAACGGCCGCGCTCGAAACGCCATCTAGTCTATAGTTAAAACGGATAGAGTATGTGTTTGTTTTGAGTATTTATCGTAACTGCCGCAGATGTTGGTTTGAAATCCGAGCTCGTATAGCAAGGATTTTAAGACGTCTACGGCCGTATTTATAGTAACTGAGATATAGACCTGGTTTAAACTAGGTCTAAATAGACTAGGTTTAAACTAGGTCTAACTTAGACCACCTTGGACTTATTCATAGTAAATTTTAGACCTAGTTTAAACCTAGTCAACGTAGACCGAGTTTAGCCCTTGTATCCAACTGGACATGGTCTGCGATGAATATGAAGTAATCTTCAGACATAAATATTTTCAAATGTCATTTAGTTGTCAATGTAAAAATTAATACTTAATATTTGGGTATGAAACTGGTTGCAATTTGCAGGAAACGTGTGAAATTAACTAAAAATCAATTATTTATCCTCCAAATTTGTCTAACTCATTAATTTTCCTATAAAAATATTTGATAACTACATGTGAGGTTTGAAGTGTATTCGTTTCCGGGCCTATTGTGATTTTGTCTAAATATGCTCGGTCTCTTATTATATTTTCTAAAATTTCAATTACACTATTATTCACGAAAGATGACTATTCAAGGTCATTTGTTCGAAGAAAAAATACACATCTCTTTACAGCAGTAGCTTAGCAACATTTTGTATTAGAAAGAGAAAGATTATTTAACGTATGTCTATTTAATTTGTGTAGTGTGACAGATATACGTAAATAGTGGCATTATTTTCTAACACACTATAAATAATAATGACGTATGTCGTAGAATAACAGATACCTAATTATCTACTACACTGCCCTCTGTGCTAATATTTACCCAGTGGCGTTGACGTTTAAATCAAATTATTATTCCTTGGTTTTTTTAAGTCTATGTTTGTGTATTTTGCAAAAACATAAGTGAAAAACATAAATCTTTCAGAAAGGCTTTATTTAGAAAGAAACATAATTTTCAAATAAATTACTCTTATTTTTCGTTAAAATGTGTCCCTAAATATTTCATGTTGCACGCCTATGCATAAGAAATGCTATGAAGTTATCTGCAAGTATTATTATATCAGACGGCTCGCAAATGACCTTGAGTAGTCATCTTTCGTGAATAATAGTTTATATTAAATTTGCAGATATAATAAAAGTACCTTTAACATTGATTTCTGATGTTTTCTTCATCTTCTACATCATTTATGTTGCACAAATATATTGAATATCCTCAATTTTATTCATTTAATATCATAATTGTCAATTTAACAATTAAAAAAAAATTGTCTCGCGAATGCATTTTTTTTTAAAGCACACTATTTTTCGTTACAATGACAGGACTTAGACCTAGTTTAAACTAGGGGTATGCACGGTCTAAATTTTAGACTAGGTTTAAGGCTGGTTCATGTAAGCTGTAAACTTAAGACTTTACCTTAGCATTAGCAAGTCTTCATTTAACAGAACGGCACAAATAATGAAACGTTGGCGTTTAATGTACAAGAAAGCAGTGACAGTTATGTGCAGTTTTGTCATAATTACAATATTTTTTATTTCTAAACCCGACAGAGTCAGTTTTTTCTATATATCCAAATAACTATTACGATAGTTAGTGAAACTGTTCTAAGATAATACTTAAAAATCATACTTGATACGATCCTTATTCTGCATATGAGTTCTAAAATTAATTATCAGAAATCTTTTTTAATACGGGTAATAAAAAAAATATAGGACTAAATTAGAGCAACAAAACCCCAGACGGAATAAAGCAAATATATCGCCTTGGTCGTATCGTATTGTATTGTTATGGCATGGCCGTGCATCTTCCCGGCCATAAACAACGCGGAACGATTGTGTTTATATCGCCATTCGTTGGACCAATAAAGCCACATCTAATCAATATTACTTTTGTGTTACGGCACTTGTTGCAATATTACAAAACGGTAAACTATGACTTACTGACTTATGTGTATACTTTGTTACTTTGTTATACCTTCTAGAAATTAATATACGAACACAGGAATAAATAAATATTTCATTATTTCTTTTCATTCTTTTATGTGGCAGGATTTTGATAGATGATGCATTGTACGGAAACGATATTGCCAATATATTCACTTTTACAAAAAGGAAAATACATAGCTTGAGAATTTTGTACATAATTTCATAGGCGTAATTTGGGGTGGGGGGGGGGGGGGGCAAGGGGTGGCAGAATGGGGCATCTTCAGGAGCAAGGGAGATAGTACTGTCTTAAACAAGGTTACCCGACGTGTCAACCACGCCAGAGGCCGAGTTTAAGCAACAAGAGGGGGAGACTCAGTTTACAAGGTTACCCGACGTGTAAACCACACTAGAGGCCAAATAAACCAAGTGACGAAAGGAAGGCCGAGAAGACAGTTATATACTAATCTAAAGATAAGGTAGATGAGCAAAGCTAATGAGGACCAATGGGAATCGAGTTCGTAATGGTAGATTGGGCGTGTCGTGTTCCGAGAATCACCGGTTTCCACATGTGGCTCAAGAAATAGCCATCATCCCGATTGATGTTATTGGGATGTTTCCATATTTCTAAAGTTTCCCTGTATTTACATCTGTAAAACTCAGGGACAGGAGCTAAAATGAGGGAATTTTCAAATAAGATGTTATGTTCTGTGTTGTGTTGGTGTTTTGCGACCGCAGATGTAAATACCATACCATTACGCAGACAGCGTTTGTGTTCTGACAATCTAGTGTGAACACTCCTTCCTGTTTCACCTATGTATACTGTGCCGCAAGAACAAGGAATACTATAAACACCGGGTGACGACAAGGGTTCGCGTTTATCTTTAGTTTGGGGGAGTATTTCTAAGATTTTTTTTTGTGGAGGTTTAAAAAAGACCTTAATATTGTTTTTATTAAGAATTCTACCTATTTTATCCGAGAATCCTTTAATGTAAGGGATAGATGCAAATGTTTCGAACAAGGTATCCACGGGTTTTTTGGGTAAAGGGTTTAATTGTCTATGAATTACATTATTGATTAATTTTACGTCATAGTTGTTCTGGATTAAACTATGTCTGATGTGGCCAAGCTCCTGCTGTAGGATATCAGGTTCAGAGACTTTGATGGCACGGTGTACGAGAGCGTTCACTACTGAGAATTTCTGCGAGGGATGGTGGTGAGAATTAAAATTGAGATACCTATCAGTGTGGGTGGTGTAGTATTATTTGTTAAATAAAGTAAAAGTTTGTAATCAGTTAAATGTATTTTTATTTTTCAAAAATGCGTGACATGACGTTGTTATTGTCTTGTCTGGTAACTAAGTAAAAATATATATATACATTGTTATCATAGTCTACTACATTTCTCTCTTTCTCAAAAGAAAGTAACAAACATAACAAAATGAATAACGAACATAATTATTATTTAAATTCTTTGTAACAAAAACGATCTGGTGGTCTTCGTGGTCTGGTAGATCGACGTAAGGAAGATGATGACGGTAACTCTGCTTCCGAAGTAATGGATAATGATGGTAACTCTGCTTCTGGAGTAATAGGTGAAGGTGATAAGTCTTCTTCTTCGACCAACGGTGTGGTAGTTGATCTCGTACGTTTGTATATCTTTGTTTGTTGGATGGGAGTGAAGGAAGACTTGGAAGATCGGGTGGGAGTGGAGAACGACGCTGGTGTAAACGAACTTAAAAATGTTGATGCATTATTATTCATTGAATAATTTGTTGACTGTGAAACTGGAACTGAGACAGGGGAATTAGTAACATTATGTTTAGTATTACGATTTTGCAAGGCGTTTGATATATTTGTATTATTTTGTTTCGTATGCTCTTCTTCTCTTGTTCTAAGCTGATCTGCGTGTTTTCTTCTAATTATACCATTTTGATCCACAAGGTAAGATAACATTCCTGTTCTGGTTTTTATTATTCCTGGGCTATATCCCCTTTTATCCGGAATTTTCACCCAAACTGCTTCGCCGTCTTCAAATTCTCTAATTTTTGCATTTTTGTCATGGTAACTTTTCTGTTTTATCATGTATTCATCAGTTTTTCTGTTTAAATCCGGTTTTAGTAAATCGAAGTATGTTCTTAATCGCCTTCCATATAAAATCTCTGCCGGAGCTTTACCAGTTGATCTCTGTGGATTATTTCGATAAGATAACAAAAATCGTTGAAGCCGTAATTCAATGTTTGTTGTCTTTGATGAATTCATCCTTTCTTTGAAAGTTCGGACTGCTCTCTCGGCTAAACCGTTTGTTCGAGGATGATATGGTGTTGTTTTTATATGTTTTATTCCATTATTATTACAAAAATTTTCAAAATTCTCTGAAACAAAAGCTGGGCCATTGTCAGAAACAATTATTTTTGGCAATCCCTGACGAGCAAAGATATCACGTAGAATATTAATTGTGGTTTCCGTCGTCATTCTATTTGTAGGAATTATTTCTAACCATTTTGAGTATGCATCAATTAATATAAACCAATACCTGTTTTCATACGGACCTGCATAATCAATGTGTACTCTAGACCAAACTTCTGCAGGTTGATTCCATGAATATAAAATTACTTGTTGTTCATTTGGGCGTGATTCTTGACAGGATGTACATAATTTGACAAATATTTCTATGTCTTGATCAATCTTTGGCCACCAAAGATGAATCTGTGCTGTGGAACGCATTGCACAAATACCCGGATGACCTTCGTGTAGCATATGTAAAACGTTGTTTCGAAGTTTTGTAGGTATTACTATTCTTCCTTTCCAGAGAAGGATATTTTCTTCAAATGATAATTCTTCTCGTTTTTCATAATATGTAAGAATATTATCTTTTAATTGTTCCTTGTATGTTGGCCAACCATTTCTAACATGGTATATTACTTTATTTAGAATGTTATCTTGCTGGGTTTCCTTCTGTAATATTTTTTTTGTTACTGGTAAGTTGTCAATTTTTAAATGTAAAAGTTTTCTAGTTTCTCCTAAATTCTCTGTTTTATTTTGTTTGTAATTACTATCTGTGGGCAATCTTGATAATGTATCCGCTGGTGCATTATCTTTCCCTCTTTGATGTTCGATTGTGTAGTTGAAACTGCTAAGAATAAGAGCCCATCTTGTTAACCTGTTATTAACTAGTTTTGGAATTTCTCTATCATGACCTAAAACACGTTCCAATGGCTTATGATCTGTTTTTAAAATAAAAGATCGGCCATATAAGTACTGATAAAATCGTTTGACTGCAAAAATAATTGCAAGGGCTTCTTTATCTATTGTAGAATAATGTTTTTCTGATTCAAGAAGTGTTCTGGATGCAAATGCTATGGGCTTTTCGTCTCCGTTATCGTACCGGTGAAACAAAACAGCTCCAACGCCCTTATCGCTTGCATCTGTTGTTAAAACTAGTGGTACATTTGTATCGTAATGAACGAGTGTACTGGATGATGACAGTATGGTTTTTAGTTTTTCATAAACTTGTTGTTCTTTTTCTGACCAATTAAATTTAATTCCTTTTTGTAGAAGTGAATATAGTGGACTACAAATATTTTGTAAATTGTGTATGAATCGTCCGTAATGATTAATTGATCCTATAAATGATCTCAACTCCTGGATATTAGTTGGAGCTGGCATTTTTTTAATAGCATTGACGTGTTCTTCTGTAGGATGTATTCCCGCTTTATCAATTTTATGTCCAAGGTATTGTACTGAATCCTCTAAAAATCGACATTTAGACTCACGTGTTCTAATGCCTGATTGTTGTAATCTTTGTAGTACTGTTTCGAGCCTATTTAAATGTTCACTTACTGTACGCCCCGTTACAATAATATCGTCTAAATAACAGGCTACGCCTGGTATACCAGCCAATATTTGATCCATTACTTTTTGGAAAAATGATGGTGCAAAACTTATTCCAAATGGTAATCGTGTATATCTAAAATAACCTTTGTGGGTTGCTATTGTTAAGTAATGTCGAGAATTTTCTTCAACTTCTATTTGTAGGTACGCGTCTTTTAAATCAATTATTGAAAATTGTTCTCCGCCACTTAGTTTAGTTAATATTTCTTCAAATTTTGGCAAGGGGTATTGATCTTTAATTACAAATGGATTGATTGTTACTTTAAAATCTGCACATATTCTAATTTGTCCATTTGATTTCATGGCTGTAACTATTGGTGAGGCCCACTGAATTTGAGTGTGTGTAGAATCAACTGGTTCTATTATCTTTTCTTTAATTAGACGTTCTAATTCTAACTCAGCCGGCTTTTGTAAAGCGAATGGAATCGGTCTCGGTCGGAACGCTTTTGCTTCCACATTAGGTTGCAAAATTATTTTAACTTGATGACCCACGACTAGACCTAATTCATCTTTAAATATAGTTTTGTATTTTTCAAGTATTGTGTTTAAATTTTGTTGATTTTGTTTTAAGAATGGGTTATAAGTAATGGAACATATTTTAATACCATTGGGCATAGGAAGTTTGAATGCTAATGCCCAATCAATACCAAATAGTGGTTGATCATGTTTTGTTATAACATAAACGGGTAGTTTTTGCTTTTGTTTGAAACCTTGTACCATAATATAGGTTTTACCTAATGTTTCAATTTCTACGTTTGTATATGCAAATAATGGTTTTGTTGGTTTTAAATCTGGGCAGCCTATTTGTTTCCAAATTTGCTCACTAATTACAGATTTAGCTGCTCCTAAATCATAGATCATTTCTATCTTAACTCCATTTAATTTGACGTTAAGTATTGCTTTAGTACCATTTGAAACTGTTCTAAGAGAGTTAATGTCACTGTCTGAACTGTTGGAATCTGATAGATTGGCTGATTTTATATTTCGAGCGGTATTTTTGTTGTTATATTGTGTAGTGTTTTTTTCATTCTGTTTGATTTTGGCATTTCCGTAGGTTAAGCAAACTTTAGCAAAATGATTTGCTTTATTGCATTTATTACATATGCGTCCTTTTGCTGGACAATCCTCTTTCGACATGTGCCGTTTATTACCGCACATAATGCAGTGAAATTTTAGATTCAAAAATATCGTATTGTCTTTGTTTATCGTATTTTTAATATTTGACTTATTTCTAGGACTAACCTTGTTAACTTTCATATTGTTTTCGAAACTGGAAGATAATTCCTGCAAACGTTGACATTGATGCGATGCTTGTTCTAACACAAGTGCTGTTTCTTCAACTTGTGCCAAAGTTGCTGCATTTGTTGAGTGGGTCTTCATAATTTCCTGCTGCCAATTTGATTGGTTTATTCCAATTACCAATTGATCTCGCAGGCGTTCATTTAATGAATCTCCAAATTCACAATTTCCTGCCAAATTCCTTAACGCGCTTAAGTAATGGCTGATAGTTTCGTTTTCTTGTCTTGTTCGCAATGCAAAAGCTCGTCTTTCCGCTAAAACAAACTTTTTTTCCGTAGTAATTAGTAAGTACATTTTTTAGTTCAGTATATGTTTTCGTTAAAGCCGAAATAGGCTTGAAGTGATCTACTAAAATTTTAAATGCCTCAGGACCAACCCTTGCCATTAACAAATTTCTTCTTGTATTCTCTGTTTCCGGTGTCATAAGATTATTTAGTAATAGTTCTACCTCGAATCGTTCAATATAATATTCCCAAGACTCTTCCGTTTGATTGAATCTTTCAAAATTAATAGCTCTTGTAGATTGAAGTGATGATGATATTTCTGTTTGTAGTGATACTTCTGAGGTTGCCATCCTAAAAATTTTTTTCCTCGTCGCCAAAAATGTAGTATTATTTGTTAAATAAAGTAAAAGTTTGTAATCAGTTAAATGTATTTTTATTTTTCAAAAATGCGTGACATGACGTTGTTATTGTCTTGTCTGGTAACTAAGTAAAAATATATATATACATTGTTATCATAGTCTACTACAGGTGGGTTTTCTATAAACAGCGTGTCCTAACTGTCCGTTGGGTTTACGATTAACCAGAACATCAAGGAAGGGGAGAGTTCTGTTATTTTCTACCTCCATGGTGAATTGAATACCGTATGCTGTTTAAGTGTTCGTGAATGTAGATGATTCTAGTGCCTTTGTTTTTACGAATACTTAATTGAAAAATACAAGTCTACAACATGATGACATTGAGTAAAAGTAAAAGTTTTTTTTGTATCATGTTGACTTGATTTTTTCCTTTTATCATAAATAAATGGGCTGAGCATGCATAAATTAAAATTAGGAACCTCCTTAGGAACACTTTTGAGTTATGAACGATAATTACTTTACATGTGGTTTAGTTAATAATTCAAATCATTAAAAATTATTGTTTTAGGGTAAATTGTTAGCAATTAAATTGTTGCAAAAAAGTCTGAAAATGCTTCAGAAACTAACAAATTTAAAGCCAGTTTTTAAAAAAATTCCGGACCCCCCGGTACGTCTTGCCACCCCAGTTAAAAAGCTGAAATGACGCCCATGTATAATTTTATCTATAACCGTTCTCAAACTAGAGCCGAAGAGTCATGTCATCATCAAATAGTTGTAGGAGACGAGATTGTAAAAATGTGACATCGTACTGGCGCGCTAATAATACTTTAATCACAACTTGCAAGCTGTGGCTTCGATCATATTGGACACAGCGTGAAGTTAGTAACCACTAGCAGAAAATTCAAAATGAGTAAAAAAGCATAATCAACATGGGTCCGATCTTCAATAGTTTCCGAGATATAAGGCAGTGAAAAATGAGTTTTTACGGGGTTTAACTCTGCTATCTCGAGAACTATACAGGTACATTCACAAATGAAAATTAGGTTTAGATTTATGGTTTATACTTTAGATTTAAATACTTTTGCCGCGTATTATGTAATGACTCCATTCACACTTCAGAATTTGGTGTCTCTATATCCAAATCATAAAGCTAAACATTAGCCGTGTTCCTTCGGGTTGTGATTATGATTTTGCGAATCCTGATTAATTTAATCGTGATCCTTTTGAAACAGGATTTAAAAATTATAGCAAGAAAACAACACAATCTAGTGTCAAATGTCAATGTCATATGCAGACTAATGCAAACTATCCTGCTTTATTTTATAAATAATCAACTGTCTAGTGTTATATTCAGAATTAAAAATGGGTTATATTGAAGTAAAAAATAATGTTCTTGGTAAGGAATATGAAGTATGTTTATTTCAAACAAATCTTTATGTGGTTTATTACACGCTTTTGTAGAAAAATCTTATTTCCCTTGATGCCACAAACCCCACAGTCGTAAATTTCTACGCTCGAAATAGCATATTTTCAATTTGTTCTGAACTGAATCCATGTGAATCACTCAAAAAGGTTGATTCTGAAGGGAAGGGGGAATGTTGTCTAGTGATCAGAAAATGAGAAAGTGGGGATAACGAATAGGAAACGTAAAAACATTATTCTTCTTAATCATTATCACTTTTATCATTTAGATTACGAATCACAGCCCGAAGGAACACGGCTATTGCAAGGTCCAGACTTTAGGTTTATGATTTAGATTGACGTCACACCCATCTTTATTTAATATTCACTTGGTGGATTCGGCTTTTTAAACAATGCGAGAACATGGAGACTGTCAAAATTTAATTGCTGAAATATAACCAATAATGCCAAGCGGATAACAGTTTTTGAAGTATATACATAGATGTTTGTACATACCAAAACTAAATTACAGTTAATTTAATCTTACATTTCTGAATGACATACTTAAACAAAAACCATAAACTTAATTTTCATTTGTGAATGTACCTTAAGAGTTACGACTTCGATTAATTGAGACTTTTTATTTACCTATTCAAATAACTTCATAACTATTAGAAATTGAGAAAAATGTTACTTAAAATTTTATTGTTTTTTTACAGCTTATTTTGTGACAGACTAAATTCCTAGCTCGGAGTAGGCTATGAACAAAGAAACGTATGTTAATTTAAAAATATTTAATTCAATGTCAATTTGACATGAGATATTGACAAAAATGGTAACTAAAGAAATCAAAGATTTCTTCTTCTAAAATCTTATTTTAGAAATGAAAACAAATTAGAAAACGGGAAATGTGAATGTACTATATGCTTCTTTATTGTCTTTTCTCCTTAAAATTAATTTTCAATATCAATTTTGATATCTTGACTTTTGAATTGAATAATTATCAGACATACGTTTTTCTGTTCATAGCCTACTTTGAGTTAGGAACACACTGTACAGGAAGATAACCCTTAAAGTTTGTGACACAGGTTTAGAAACACCCTGTGTAAATAAATAAATATTTCATATTACCAATGGCTGAATGTGTCAATCTGCTTTCTACGCAGATATCGGTAATGGTGATGACATATTCGTACCGTGCTGTTGTTTACCAGACATCACCACATGGGCACTAATTGATGGCATAAATAACCTAAAAAGTGGTTCTGTATTTCTGTTGTCTTAATTTGCAGTAGTATAAAAAGTACGAGTATAGTACGTGACTTGTTTTATAGACTCATTAGAGCGAATGTTTTTCTGAAGTTGGTATAGTGGGCAATCTATTTGAACACATTTTGTTACAAAGTTTGAAAAATATCTCGTTTTGTAATATTATTCTTTTTTGATAAAGTTTAAGTATTAATAATTGGAAAATGACAGACAAATAGTAAAAACAAATGGCGGGAGCCATGGTTACGTGCTTCCTTGCTGAGATCTACGGCGTTTGTTTTTCCAAATTTAGACATACAATTTGAGAAAAATCTTTTGACAATTTTAAAAAATTTCTCAATAGAAATTACTAAAGCTTTTATTGAAGAAAAAGTATCTATATGTATTTGAGTGATAGTAATAAATAATAATAACAATAATAATATTAGTAGTAGTAATAATAATAATTAATAATAAATAAAAATCTTATCTTTCAAGTATACCTAGTTTTTGCTTACGTAGAACTTGTAGAATCTCTCTTCTTGACCTTTTGATTTTTCCGGGCACTGAATAAACTACTTATTCAAATTTCCGATAACGGAAAACCAACAACTAGAGTCTATACTACGATAAACTTCTGAGCTGTTTTTCCGCGATAAACAGCATTCAATTATGGTTTTAGATTTAATTTAATGGTGACGACATAAATTTACATATCGCCAAAATGCGTTTGACAGCTTAGAAGTAATAATCATGATGTATAACTTTAATAAATTTCAGTAAGCATAAAAATAATGTACAGGCAATACAAAAAAAGATAAAATTATAAAGAAAACAATTTTAAGATGAGTTCTCTTTCGGTAATGTTTAACGTATTATTACTAAATTTGAATGTTTTAATGTATTGTCACTAAAAAGTTAGAAGTTAATAAACATACGAGGTCTGTTAGAAAAGTATCCGACCTTATTTTTTTATCCGAAAACCTGATGGATTTGAATCAAGCGCGCTTGCATGAGCGGACCTTGAACCTTGGTGCGCATGCGTGAATTTTTTCCCGCCTGTCGATAGCGTCTGTTGTTGGCAAGCAGCATTTGAGTGAGATAGTGTGTAGTGCTCTCGTCGGTTTTTCATTGCAAGGAAAATGACGAAACGACTGGAGCAGCGCTATTGCATCAAATTTAGTCTGAAACTGGGCGACAGTCAGGTGGAAACCATTCGGAAGATTCAGACGGCTTTATGTGACGATGCTATGGGCATCACACAGATTAAGAAGGTTCGCCAAGTGCGCAGCAACGTCAAAGTGGTGCTAACTGCTTTCTTTGATTCCCGCGGTGTGGTAGACCACACAGGAAATTGGCGCCTCCATCATGACAATGCTCCAGCACATTCCTCGCACTTGATTCAGATTTTGTGGCGAAAAAACAAAACGCCTGTGGTTCAACAGAGTCCTTATTCTCCTGATATGGCCCCCTGCGACTTCTGGTTGTTCTTCAAACTCAAGAGGCCATTGAAAGGAACGTGATTTCAGACAAGAGAGAACATTATGGCTGCAATGACAGCCGAACTAAGCTCCATTTCGAAAGAGGCTTTCTCGGAATGCTTCCAACAATGGCGGCACCGCTGGGAGAAGTGTGTGGAGTCCCAAGGAGACTACTTTGAAAGAGATTAGGTTTCTAACGCTCCAGGTATGCCAGTTTTTTTCCCCGGCCAAAGGTCGAATACTTTTCTAATAGACCTTGTATATGTAAAATTCTATTTTATAAGTTTTTCAATTATTGTGTTTGGATTAAATTTGGGGTCCCAACCCATATAGTTTTATCTGAGAACAAGACTAAGTCTTGGAAGATTATGGTCAAGCATAAATACGGTTGAATGGGTGTAGTTGTACATTTTAGGTACCAAATTTAGTGATGCACGCGAGGCGAGAAATATAAAATATCGATCTTGTCTCGTTTTCGGATCTGTAATCTCGATCTCGCTCTCGACCTCGCACATTTTTTTGGGTCTTATCTCGTTCTCGCAAAAGAGTCTCGCGAGAGTCTCACTATAAAAATAAGCGCATGCGCACTACGTATTTACGTAACTGTTTAACTATTAGAGACAATTTCGCACCAATAGCACCGTCTTCCATGTATTTGTAATCGTATACCTATAATAAAGAGATGAAACACTAAATTCAGGTCACCAAATTATATCAATACGAACATAATGTTTTTTCATTTACGGTCACCACAAAATGTGATAAGTTAGTAAATAATTTAATTTACCTCTAAAATATCCAATTTATCATCAAATTGTGATCTCTAAACTATTTCAATACGAACATCTGTTAACACAGTCTGTCTGTCATCAGTAAAACGAATTAAACATTAAAATATTATTTTTCATTGAATTTATGAATCAAAGCTATAAAGTTACAAATATTTTTATTGCAAGACTCTCGCGAGAATCTCGCAAGATTTCTCGCTTCTCGCAGTTGTTATATCGATCTCGCCTCGAATTTTAAACTGCAATCTCACTCTCGTTCTCGTCTCGCATAATGCAACGAGACGCGACGAGACACGAGAGTACTCTAACCAAATTTAATGCAAATAATTGTATAAAAAATCGGCTTATGTTCTTTTGTCCCGACAGTAGCGAAATATCCTCACTAATTTTAATTTTAAAAGCGTTTGAAACTAATAGTTGAAGCCAGTTTGAAAACAAATGAAAACGATTCGTCTGTGACGTCAATGTTTTTACCGTATTTAATTTAGGAAAATTTTAAAGTATTGTGAACTAGCTTCAAATAATTGTAGCGCAAAAAACGATATTGACAAACGACAGGATTGTAAAGAGAACATGGCACTTTAAATAGTTTAAATAAGTTTGATAAAATTAAAACAAATGGGTATTTCAATTTAAACTCGTATAATAAAGTAATACATATGAAAAAATCTGATGTGGACACCACACGACTTCCTTGTACGCAAGACTAATATGAAGATGAAGTATAGACCCAATTATAAAATTGCACGTGTTTGACGTAATTTGACATTAACATCTATTTTTTATTTTTTTGTTATTTTTTGTCCTAATCCATAGCAAGCTTCATTACAAAAACCAAAAAGTATATAAGTTTTAAATTTACATATCTCGCTTATACAAAGGGCTAATTTAACAATACTTGATGTACTAGACGCAGAATTTAATTCTCTAAAACTCTTATTTGAAGCATTTATTTCTAAAATCAAAATGAAACCATTTTATTCAAGAAAAACTGTTAACAACTTCAGGTAATATATCACTTCCGGTTAGTCTGTTTTAATCAAATTCTGTTATGTTATTCCAATTGATATAAAAGTCTTATATACCAAATTTGAAACGTTTTGGATTATATTTTAATATAGTTTTTCATTAAAATCTATTATAGGCTTCAAATAAAGTACCATTTCTGGAAATTATGTAATGACCAAAAAGGGAGGTGCACAACTAGATGTTATGGAAGTCCTAAATACAAAATTTCAACATTCTACGGCTTACCGTTTTTGAGTTATGCGAGATACGTACGTACGTATACAGACGTCACGACGAAATTAGTCAGAATGGATTCAGGGATGGCCAAAATGGATATTTCCGTTGAAATCTCAAAACTGAATTTTTTTGCGATTACAATACTTCCTTTACTTCGTACAAGGAAGTAAAAATAATTACAAATGATATAATTTGAAAGGTTTTTTTTATCAATAATAAATATATTTTGTGTTTCTGACCATATCTCCAAATCGTTCAGAAACACTTGATTACTAACCTAGACCAGCAAAAAGTAGGGATCTTTAATGCTATAAATTACTATTTGGTGAGTTGTCAATTTTTGAGTATTTTAAACGCGAGAGTTAGTAACATTTTCAACAAACAAATTATAAAACTTACGAAAATGGGGAGAAATTTCTACGAATTTATTTCGACTAGTTTAAAATATAGATTTTAAACATACAAAAACTGAATTTATTATTCAAGTATTCCGCCATTTAATATTGGGTTACATCGCCTTTATTACTCATACCAGCTTTAATTCTATTAGGCATTGGATCCCTAATTCCTATATATATTCCTGTGAGTACTGTAATAAGACTAGGGTAAGCGCAATAACAGATCAATAACTTTTTATAAACTCTTCTAAATTATAGTTTCGATAATTATATTTTAACTCTGTTTGGGGTCTATTCTGTAACTCAGTGGTTTATTTTTAACCATTGGTTAATTTTTTTAACCAATCAAGTATGTTGACATAGAACAAAAAAGGGGGGTTTTTAGTTGTCAAATCAATATCTATTGGATAAAATTTTTAACCAGTGGTTAAAAATTAACCACCGAGTTACAGAATAGAGCCCTTTATCTGTTTAAGTTATAAATGTCAAAATTCAGTTTAGAAATTCGTATTGTATTATGATAGTCACGACATTTATTTGTTGATCATTAGGTTTAGAAATTATTGGGTATACGTGCGTGACTTTGAATGCCGTAGCCTATGCACCCCGTACCCCTAAGATAATCCTGTCCTGAAGATAGCGTTTTTATTTTAAAGATAGTCGGTTTTAGTTAGCCATGGGATAAACATGGAAGAGTCGAGATTAATTCGTCGAGTCGTGAAGACGTGTGTTGTTTTGACGAGATATGTAGTGTCTTTTAGTTTTGGGGCGACGCTCGCCCGCTGGGTTACAGAATGTAACTTATTAATTGTGTTAGTTATAGTTGTATTAGTTTAAATGTAAATAAAAGTAGTTATTTATTAAATCACAAGTATTGTCCATGTCCGTCCGTAAATCGTAATGTAAGAGTTCATCAGTGTAAAGTTAAAGTGTAAAAGTGTGTGTGTGCTCTTCCTTATCACCAGTCAGTAAGTGTAAAGTGTATCATCGTTGTAGTAAACAAGAATCATCAGTATTAGTAGCATCATTCTACTCCTCCCCCCTCGTGTTACAGTATTGTCCCATATGTCTTGCAAGGTACATTTTACTGTACGCACTGAATTTTTACGAAGTTGCTTTTCATTGTGCCAAAAGTAAACTATTTATAATTTGTTGAAAATTAAAATGAGTTTAGGCTCGTATATTGTAACTTATATGGCAAAATGCGAACTTAAATTTCTTAGTATTGAATATTTAGACAACAAATCAAATTCATAATAGTAAAAGTTGTTTTTTAAATATTTATTACACGTCCAAACATTACTTTGCGAGTGCTCGTATTTTGATCTTTAAGCATAAAAAATTATATGAGCTGAGGGGTGAGGGAAAGAAATGCCTATTTCGTAATAATTCCATAGACAGCCCATCATTCGTTTCCCGCATTGCATGTATTTATCCAGGAAAAATTTTTTTTCCTAAGTTCCAGTGCCTATTAAAAATAAGTATAGTATGACTAGCGAATGAAAATTGACGTTTAGATTATTTAATAGATGTGGTTTTTTTTTAAAACATTTCCCTACATTTGATTTGAAAGGAAACTGGCCCGTCTGTATTCCGTTACAGAAGATTAGAATTGTGTTCAATACCCAATACGAAGAGGCATTTAAAATGCCCTTAGCCACAGGATTCAGGGATGTATTTAAAAAAAACTTAATACCGCAAATTCTAGTTCGTTCGTCTCAGGTGTAAGCTACCCTGGAGTTTGAATTGCTGTTAGAGGAAATTAAAAATAATCCTATTTCATAGAATTGCCAAACTAAATAGTTTAAAGATCAAAATATTTTTTTATATTATAAGTAATCAACATAAACGAGAAATGTTTAAAATATTTTAAACGTACCCCTGTTTTGATATTCAGTTACCCTAGTCGGCCATGCAGCCAGATGTAGTAATTTATTTCTATGCTTTCCTAGTCCAGTATTTAAATGGGTTCATGCAAAAATTTCATACCTGAATGTTTCGTACAATTCTATTCTTCTCTAGGGTTTCAAAAGAAACCACATCTATAAAATAATTTACCGGTTTCAGGATATTATTCCATTGTTTAAATCTACAAAAGTAGGCTGGTAACTAAATAATAACTGTATCTGTATACTGACTTGTCAACAACGGTTTACAAAATGAAATTAAAATAAAATGAAAATATAATGCTCTTCATTAAGACATACCGATAACGTTAGCCTGTCGTTCTAAATACGGTCTACTTTATTCTAAAGTAATAAACACGAGAAATAAAGCACATAATTTGAATATTTGTCTTATTGACATATGTCAAAATAATTGTTCTGTTAACCAAAGTAATCTGAAAGTAGCATCAATGAGAAAATTTCAAAAAATGATATTTATCAATATTGCATAATTTTCTGAAACCGATAAACTATTGAACAAAACACGGATGTTATTAATCATAACAAGCCATAGATGTCTTAAAATCCTCGCTCTACGAGCTCGGATTTCAAACTTACATCTGCGGCAGTTATGATGTGCATAACATTCCTAGGTATGTTAATAGCTATTAAACGTCAACTTTCATTCGCTAGTCATACCATATACACCACTAGTAATTGATTTTTTTTAAAAAAAAAGCTATTGCGTTAATTGAGCATAGCTAAAAATATATTCAAAGTTAATTGCCTTCAATACTGAGTATAAGGCTGGCAGATAAAGGATTTGGCGAATCAAATTCAATTGCTGGTTTCGCTCCCTCTAATTCGCTTAACCTTTAACCGGTTACATATCAGTTCATGTTCTGTAGTGCACTCTCAACTAACATACATTAGTGATCCACGTGGTGTGCAAATACATTATCTCCTGAAATTTGTAGAGCTATCAAACACAATCATATTACAAGCTTCTGGATTATTGATTATTTGTTTTACTGAAATATTAGCGATCGCATATCTTCCTATCAAGAACACATTTTTTTTTACCTTCCGTCACCTTTAGGTAAGGAAGGTATTGTCTTTTTGGTCAAAAAATTCGGTGGTAAATTCGGTGGTGAGTTTTTGATGAGCAAGCACGTTTTAGGGTCCCTAGAATACGATTTTACTATTTTTACGATGATGTCTGTATGTGTGTGTGACTGTGTGTGTGTATGCGTGTGTGTGTGTGTGTGTGTGTTTGTGTGTGTGCGTGCATGCGTGCGTGCGTGCGTGTGTGTGTGTGCGTGCGTGCGTGCGGGCGTGCGTGCGTGCATGCGTGCGTGCGTGCGTGTGTGTGTGTAAAATTATAATTCTTTCGTATTCCTCTTCGTTACATCCATGTGAAGAGCTGATTAGATTTTGGTTATAATTGGTCAACTGGAAGTATCCTCATTTTAGGATTTAACCGGTTTTTCTTGAAAAAAACTATGCTAAATATCATTTTTTCACATTTAATGTTATTATAAATATTAAAGAATATTTTATTCTCTATACGATTTGAATGCATTTTATACTTCATATTAAATGGATATAGAGTTAAAAAATCTGATGTGGCCAGCACATTACCTTCCGTCAGTTCTATGTATTTTGTACAAATTTCATAGGGAAAGTTCCTTGCTAAATTAAATATTCTATATCTTGTACATTACCTTCCGGCAGTTGCATGTATTTTATGCAAATTTCATACAGAAAATTATTATTTTGTGACGTTTTCTATATACAGTGTAATGTATCTGCAGAAATAAAAGATTTATTATTATTATTTCTTGTACATTACCTTAAAGCAGTTGTATGTATTTTATATAAATTCCATACAGAAAGCAAAAGATCCTGTACCTATTTCCAGTAAAATTATAAGACAAACACACTATGTCAATTTCACTTGACACTGACATCTTTCAATCAAAATTTTCTTAATATAGTAGCTGTTTTCACAGCTATGGCTACTTTATGAAATTTAATTTCTTTATAATTTTTTAACTCTATATCCATTTAATATTAGGTATAAAATGCAATCAAATCGTATAGAAAATAAAATATTCTTTAATATTTATAATAACATTAAATGTGAAAAAATGATATTTAACATAGTTTTTTCAAGAAAAACTGTTAAAATCTTCAAATGAGGGTACTTCCGGTTGTCCAATTCTAACCAAAATCTAATCAGCTCTTCGCATGGATGTAACGAAGAGAAATACGAAAGAATTATAATTTTTAGAATTGTAGTATGGAAGTTATCGTAGACGAAAATTTTGTTACACACACACACACACACACACACACACACACACACACACACACACACACACACACACACACACACACACGGACACACATACATACATACACACACACACACACACACACACACACACACACACACACACACACACACACACACACACACACACACACACACACACATACAGACATCATCGTAAAAATAGTAAAATCGTATTCTAGGGACCCTAAAACGTGCTTATTCATCAAAAACTCACCACCGAATTTTTTGACCAAAGACAATACCTTCCTTACCTAAAGTGACGGAAGGTAAAAATTATAAAGAAATTAAATACCAGCCATGCTATAACTCTGGAAACAACTGCTATGTTAAGAAAATTCTGATTGAAAGGTGTCAGTGTCAAGTGCAGTTGACAGTATGTATGTGTTATAATTTTACTGGAAATATAGGATCTTTTGCTAGAAACTTTCTATATGGAGTATAAAACACATACAACTGCCTTAAGGTAATGTACAAGAAATATAATCTTTTGCAAGGAACTTTTTGTATGACATTTATACAAAATACATAGAACTGAGGGAGGGAAGGTAATGTGCTGGCCACATCAGATTTTTTAAATTAGTATTTATAGTTATAGTTTAATTCCTTAGGGAATTTGTATAAATTGGTACGCATTTTAATTGTAATCTTGAAAACAATATATGTATAATAAACTAGTAACAAAAATTATAATCTAAGCAAATATTTATACATTCGAAAAACAAATTTATTCAAATTATACTGATACCTTCAGTATTTAAAAAACAAGAGTAATTTAAAAATCATTAAAAGAAAAGTGTTCGCATTTCAATTTTATATATAATTAGTTTTCATAAATAATACAATTTATTATAAATAGGTATTTGTTAGTGCTGAATTACAAAGAAAATTTGATACATATCTTTTAATAAAAAAATCATTTTAACTCAAAGAAATACGTTTTATTTATTTATAAAAATAGCACCCGCAATTATTTTTTGCCTTTGAAACTGTATTTATTTTGAGATTTTGTACAATTCAACAAGTCATTACGTAAATGCGCGCCAATGTTTGAATTATTATACCTTAAATATTCGTTTGACTTGATTTCCGGGACAAATGGCGCAAATACTTTGGACAGGATGGATCAAAAAAGCTGAAGAAGCGGGTCGTCCCGGAAATTCCGGGACAGTTGGCAACCCTAATTGTTGTATCCCTGCCTTGCACATTTTCCTATGAGTATGGTCCCATGTCAGTTATTTATTTGGTATTTGCAATTAAGATACTAAAGTTATGTTAGTAAAACTGTGTTAATAAATTTTAAAGTTTCATTTATTAAAGAGCATTTTTGAAGCATGATTTATAATTTGACAGCTTTAACAGTTTTTAAGTAAGACTAAAAATAATTTGACAGTTTTTAAGTCCCTAGTAATTAGTTTACCAGTTTTGACACTTTTAAAATCACCAGCAATTTGTTTGGAAATATTCCAAAAGAACTTTGTCTCGGATTTTTGAGAGAGTGGACGAAAATAATGATGTAATGTATTTACTCGTATTGGTGAATAATTCTAGCGTGACTCTCTTATGAGGCTTCAATGTTTTGAAAATGGCAGAGCCATCTTTCTATTAATACGTTTACTATGTTTCAATTACAAAAAAATAATTTTATTTCTAGGTTAAATGATCAAATATTAAATACAAAGAGCAAACACGTAACTCCAAAAGTTTGAGATATTAATAATTAAATAGGATCTACCAAAAATTTCAAAACAAAGAAGACGGAGGTTGTTTGTAAATTATTTATTAAACGTTAATATAATGGCCCAATTTCTAATTTGATATAAATTATTACTCGCATGAAAAGTTTCTGTTCTGGCAAAAGCCAGTGTAATGTTTCAAGTTTAAAAGCCATTCCATCATGTTACATTTTTTTGAAATTAAACATTCCACCTGTCCATTTAAAAACAATTGAATAGCACATCTGTTGTCCTCAAATAACAAAGGTAGCATGATTTAAATGAATTTCTTTGAACTTTATGTATAGCATTCACAAATGATATAAAAAGATTTAAAAAATATATCGGATACAATATGATATTTCCTATATTAAAATTACGAGAAAATGATATTTAAAATTATTCCTTTGAAGAAGAGTTCCGGATTATTATCAAGAACAAATGATCTCTTTTCCGGGCAAACAGGAAATATTGAAATTAAGTAGTTATGAAAGTTATATTAGTTCTTTTCGGAAAGAAATATTTATTATAAATACAAAGTTAATTAAAATGATTTTAGAAATTGTATAAAGCATACGGAAAGAATACGAAAAATAAATTAAAACCTTCAAAGGAAATGCATATTAAAGGTACTTTTATTTTGATTGATTGAATTCGTCGTTGGCACTAGGTGAAACATTTTAAACAGGTAAAATAATTAACATTTTCACAAACTAGGATTTATTATCTTTATCGCCATTGGTCAATAATAATAATAATAATAATAATAATAATAATAATAATAATAATAATAATAATAATAATAATAAAAATCTGATGTGTTCAGCACATTACCTTCCGTCAGTTGCGTCAGTTCTATGTATTTTCTACAAATTCCATACAGACTGTTTCTTGCGAAAGATTCTATATTTTCAGTACACTACCTTCCCTCAGTTCAATGTATTTTGTACAAATGCCACATAGAAAGTTTCTTAGAATTGATTCCATATTTGCAGTAAAATTATAACAAACATATTATGTCAATCACACTTGACATTGACATCTGTCTATCCCGCTACCCTTGGTAAGGGAGGTACAGGGATCGTGCTAAAAATCGCATATCGAGATTTTGCTAAATGACCACGTTTTAAGGTCCCTAGAATCCAATTTTAACATTTTCACGACGATATCTGTGTGTATGTATGTGTGTATGTGTGTTTGGATCCTTTGCTCTAACTCAAATACTATCATTCAGAAAATGTATTTCGAACTTTTTCTGTAATGGAAAGAGCCCATTAGATTTTGGTGTAAAGCGGATAACCGGAAATGGCACTTTACTAGAAGTTCAAAATAGTTTTTCTTCGAAAAATACCTTTAAATGTTATTTTTTCGAGATTAATGTTATTATAAAAATTAAAGATTATTAAATACTTTTTCTATATATTTTATGGATAAATTCATAAAATTATGTATAAATTTAATTCCGGAGCCTACGCTTTAAACAAGCAAATCTCCTTGGTTACACAGTCATATCTTAAATGTATGTAAATGACAGATGAATGTCACTGTCAAAGAACTAATTATTTCAAATTAATAACAGTAACGTTTTAAAAAGAAAATAGTAAATAGAACCCTAGTTATATGGAATGGATCTTAATACAGTTTCCGCAATAACTAAATATGTAAGTATATATATTTAAATTAATAAAAATTAAATAGCGGTTTGGTGTTGGCCACATCAGATTTTTTTATCTGTTTTAAGAAATTTAATTTTTTTATTTTTTTTTAACTCAATATCCATTGAATATGAAGTATAAAATGTAATGAAATCGTATAGAGAATAAAATATTCTTTACCGGTTTCAGGATATTTTTGCACTCTTTACATGTACAAAAGTAGGCTAGTAACTAAGTAATAACTGTATCTATATGGTAATATTATTACCATACTGACTTGTCAATTACGGTCTACAAAATGAAAATAAAATAAAATGAAAATATAACGCTCTTCATTAATACATAAAGATAACGTTAGCCTATCGTTCTAAATACGGTCTACTTTATTCTAAAGTAATAAATATGAGAAATAAAGCACATAATATGAATAATTGTCATATTGACATATGTCAAAATACTTGTTCTGTTAACCATAGCAATTTGAAAGTAGCATTAATGAGAGAATTTCAAATTTATCAATAATGTCTTAATTTTCTGAAACCGATAAACTATTGAACAAACCACGGATGTTATTAATCATAACAAGCATTATGTCTTAAAATCCTCGCTCTACGAGTTCGGATTTCATTTTTTTAATTTTAATTAAACGGATTGAAAAAGTTCTTCAACAAAGTTAATCAAAAAATCTGATGTGGCCAACACATAACCTCTCGCTAGATATTTTACCTGGTTGTACGCATAAAACGAAA
>OY720451.1:65325919-65415919 GCA_963082715.1 Harpalus rubripes
ACGTATGGCGGTTAACGTGTTAAATTGAAATCAATACATAAAAATCTGATGTGGCCAGCACATAACCTCTCGTCAGATATTTTACCTGGTTGTACGCATAAAACAAAAAATATTTTTAAATACAAATAGGTACATATATTCATGTCTCACTACAAAATAATTCTCACATATATTTGCAAAATCTATGGGATATTTTAATATAAATTATGTACCTACAATACATACATTTTCTTTATATTCAATATCATGAAATTATCTTTTTCTACTTTCCTTTTCTTTTTCTTTATATTTGTATTTTTTTCGCAAATTCCTTTTATATTCTTTTTTACGTATATTCTTTTGCGTTGTTGACTTTTTTTTATTTTCATAATCTTCATAATGATGTACAAATATTTTTGACAGTGGCATACAAATATTTTTGACAGTGACATTTATGTGTCAATTACAAACATTTGAATTTATTACCTTGAAGTAGTTTGATCTGAGAATTTTTACATCAATTTATTTTATATGCATTTCTTTATCTCTAAATCTATAGAAGATATATATTTATATTTATCGAATAAAGAATTTAACGTTCTTTAATATAAGTATTTACATAAATTTTCGATAAATAATATTTAGATGATTTTTTTCTTGTAACTACTACTTCCGGTTGTCCAATTGTTACCAAAACTTATCTACTCTTCCCATTATATTGTTAGATTGAGGAGTCCACACACACATCCACACACACATACGGACATCATCGTAAAAATGTTATAATCAGATTCTAGGGACCTTAAAACGTGCTTATACACTAAAATCTGGATATGCGATTTTTAGCATGAATTCAATATCTCTCTTAAGGAGAGGTAAAAAGTGACAGACCATTGTTACTTTTAACAATCGTGTTAAAACTGAATTAGTTACTTTGGTAATGACCAATGGAACAAGAAATCAACATTTAAGACATTTTTCAAAAAAAAAAGATTATAAATATCTAAAAATTTAAATGAAAAATAGTGTATGATATACGTGTTAAAAGCGATTTTATTTTATGTCGTCTTCCATACATCTCACAAAATAAAATGTCACTTTTAACATTTATATCATGAACAACTATTATACGTAAAACGTAGATTTCAATTAAATTTTTATTTAATATTCAATTACACGGCGTGCGTGCTTGCGTGCGTGCGTCCGTGTGTGCGTGCGTGCGAATGTGTGTGTGTGTGTGTGTGTGTGTGTGTGTGTGTGTGTGTGTGTGTGTGTGTGTATGTGTGTGTGTGAGTGTGTGTGCGTGTGTGTGTGTGTGTGTGTATGTATGTGTATGTGTGTGTGTGTGTGTGTGTGTGTGTGTGTGTGTGTGTGTGTGTGTGTGTGTGTGTGTGTGTGTGCGTGTGTGTGCGTTTGTGTGTGTATGTGTGTGTGGTGTGTGGTTCATGTTTACGCTCTAACTCAAATATTATCATTCAGAAAATTTTGAAACCTTGTATTTATACCTTATTCTAATATGGAAAGAAGCCATTACATTTTGATGTTAATCAAATAATCGGAAATGGCACCTTACTTGAAGGTCAAAATAGTTTTTCTCCGAAAAAATACATCAAATGTTACTTTTTCGAGATTTACGTTATTACAAAAATTAAAGATTATTAATTTTTCTTTGCATTAATACTTTTTCTATATATTTTATGGATAAATTTATAAAATGATCTATAATTCGAATCACAGAGCCTGTGCTTTAAACAAACACAACTACTTGATTACACACTTCATATTTTAAATGTATGTAACTAGCAGATAAATGTCACTTCAATGAACTAATCATTTCAAATTAATAATAGGAACGTTTTAAAAAGAAAATAGTAAATAGAACCATAGTTACATGGAATGGATTTTAATACAGTTTCTAGTATAACTAAATATGTACGTATGTATATTAATTAATGAAAATTAAATAGCAGGAGGTGTGTGACAAGGCGAGGGTAAGCACAATAACAGATAAATAACTTTTTATAAACTCTTCTAAATTATAGTTTCAATATTCATATTTTAACTCTGTTTATCTGTTTAAGTTATAAATGTCAAAATTCAGTTTAGAAATTCTTATCTTGTTATGATAGTCACGACATTTATTTGTTGATAATTAAGTCTAGAAATTATTATATAAACGAGCGTGACTTTAGAATGACCTCGCCTATGCACCCCATACCCCTAAGATAATCCTATCCTGGAGATAGCGTTTTTGTTTTAAGGCAGTCGGTATTAGTTAGCCATGGGATAAACATGGGAGAGTCGAAATTAGTACGTCGCGTCATCAAGACGTTGGTTGTTGTCGGAATGTAGTGGTTTAGTTTGGGGCGCGAGTGCAGAACGCCCGCCCGCAAGGTTACAAAATGTAACAGTTTTGTTAGTTATGTTTAATTAAGTTATATCTAATCATGTAAAATAAAAGTTTAGTTAGTAAATCAATAAAGTTGTGTTCATGTCCTTATCGCCATCAGTAAGTGTATCATCGTTGGGAATCATCATCCTTAGTAATCAGCATCATTATCAGTCAGCTTAGAAGACCCCCTCGTGTTACAGTGGTGCAGTCGGTAGAATTGCTATCAGTGAAAGTGTTAGTATATGTGTGTTCTTCCTTATCGCCATCAGTAAGTGTATCATCGTTGGGAATCATCATCCTTAGTAATCAGCATCATTATCAGTCAGCTTAGAAGACCCCCCTCGTGTTACAATGGTGCAGTCGGTAGAATTGCTATCAGCTTCTCAAAGACCCCCCTCGTGTTACAGGTGTTGTGTTGGCCACATAAGATTTTTTACTAGGAAAAACATTTCAAATAAATTTTCAGAATGTTGTTTTTATATTACCTTTGGTCGTTTTGAATATCAACACTGTTTTTGCATTAACAATGTTTTGCGGTCTTATGAAGGACGTAGTTTACAGAATAATCTAAACTTTGTACGAGTATATAATAAGTTTTTTGTACTCCAAAGCCTAAAGTAAATTTATGCTTATCTTAGTTTGTAATGTAATATTAATGCTATTAGAACTTATGGACTTATAAATTTGTTCTTTACATGAGGTATTTAATTTATTACAATAAAGTTTTAAACATATAAAATACTTGAGCATTTTAAAACATAGTTGTCGTTTGGATAATATACAAAAATTGTTTATATTAAATAATGCCAAAATACTATTTTAATGGTGATGGTGAATATAATTTTGTGTTATATTCTAACAATAAAAAAGAAACAAATTATAGTGTCATTAATTAACTTTTGTTAATAACGTCTTAAAGGTAGGATATTTGATAAAATTAACATTTCGCAATCTCTGATTAACAAAAATTAATTATAATCAATAATCGTTAAAATTTGATGCATTTTTGAACAACAAATGTGGCAGGCAATGTGTTGACGGTATAAATTGATATTCAAAATAAACGAATTTCAAGCAAAAAGAACATATTTTCAAACAAAACACCATGTTAAAATAGCATTATTCGAAAGCTTTCAACAGGTTTAATAAAAAAAGTTTCTAAGCGTCGTGTACAAACAATTGAAACCAAACGAAATATTTCAATTTGAAATTTACATAAGGATGATTGATTTTAATTTTTTTCATAAAAGCATTGATTCTCATTAGTAGATTAAGATGAATGTATATTTTATTTGATTTTTTAAATCTAGGAAAGAGAGAAAAGAATGATAAATGTAATGTAATGGATTTATCATTCAACAAGTCGGTGTTACGTCTTTCCAACAAGAGAAAAGAATGCTAGCCGGCGGGATTTGAACCCACGATCTTAACATTTGTACTGTTATGTGTTACCAACTACACCACGGCTGAGCTACAAATCCACCAGTCTATGCAATCTTTTCTTAAGTTTTATTCTCATAGACTGTGTATGAGACCGGCATCACATAGAGGTGTGTTCAAAAAATATCGCGAATTTTGTGTTTTTTCAAAAATTATTTATTTATTCATGAATATCTATTTTGTCCCCTTCAAAGTAATCCCCATGAGATATTATACACTTGTGCCAACGGTTTTTCCAATCTTCAAAGCACTTCAAAAAATCATTCTTTTTATCTTGTTCAGCTCCTCCTTCGATGCCGTCTTTATCTCGTCAAGCGTAGCGTAACGTCGTCCTTTCATGGGCCTCTTCAGTTTAGGGAACAAGAAAAAGTCACAGGGGGCCAGATCTGGGGAATACGGTGGCTGCGGCATCATTAGTGTGTTGTTTTTGGCTAAAAAGTCGCGCACAAGCAACGATGTGTGAGCAGGGGCGTTATCGTGGTGCAAAAGCCAATTTTTGTTCTTCCACAAATCCGGGCGTTTCTGGCGGATTGCTTCGCGCAAATTGCGCATAACTTGCAGGTAATATTCCTTATTGACCGTTCTACCCTGTGGCAAGAACTCATGATGCACCACGCCCCTGCAATCGAAGAAAACTGTCAGCAAAACTTTCACATTCGACCGAACTTGGCGCGCTTTTTTCGGTCTTGGTTCGTGCGGCAGCTTCCATTGAGATGATTGAACTTTGGTTTCCACGTCATAACCATAAACCCACGATTCGTCACCAGTTATGACCCTCTGGAGCAAATTTGGGTCGTCGCGGACAGAGTCCAACATCTCATTAGCAATGTTCATGCGATGCTGTTTTTGGTCGCAATTGAGCAATTTTGGTACAAATTTCGCGGCGACCCGTCTCATGCCCAAATCATTGATAAAAATCGAATGGCACGAGCCAATCGATATGTTTAGGTCCTCAGCAACTTCTCTAACGGTGATTCGACGATTGGCCAATATCATTTTCTCCACTTCATTAATTTTTTCGTCTGTTGTTGAAGTGCTCGGGCGTCCGGCACGCTTTTCGTCGTTCACATCTTCTCGGCCTTCTGAGAACATTTTGTACCACCGATAAACGTTGCTTTGGTCCAAGGTAGCTTCTCCGTATGCCACAGTCAACATTCGGAATGCATCCGCGCACTTAATTTCGTTTTTCACACAAAATTTGATACAGGTTCTTTGTTCCATTTTTTTGAATAGGTAAAAATCGAAGACGATCCAAAACACGTGCAAGCAAAGCAGCTGTCAACAATTAAGTGAACATTCAAAATGGCCGAGCTTGTCGACATAAGTGAGAGACATGAGTACCAACATAAAGCCACAAAAAGATCGAAATTCGAATATACTAACCCGCGAAAATTCAAAATTCGCGTTAGTTTTTGAACACACCTCGTATAACTTAAGAAAAGATTGTATAGACTGGCGGATTTGTAGCCCAGCCGATAGATATTTTTACCAGTCAGACAAACCAAGTATTTAAAAGAATAATGCTTTATTAATATGTTTATTTCATAAATTGTTGATATGTTTAAAATTCTTAAATATTTTTTTTCTAAAAAAAGTTAGGATGGCTTTGCCGCCCCTATGCTTGGCTGCCTTTGTTCTGGGAACAAAATGAACACCCGCTAGGATCGGACCTGGGCTAACAATTTATTTTATCCCATCGAGTTGTAATAGTAGTGTCTTGTAATATTGATTGACATTTTTTATTATTGTAATCAAGATTCGATTATTGTAAATAAGCATTTCTTCGTGTGTAATAAAAAAAATATTTCAAAATCAAATCAATATTATTTTAATCCAATATGTAGCGAGGCGCGGGGCCCCTAAAAGGCTCGGGGCCCACAGGCAATTGCCTAATCTGCCTATTGGGCAATTCGGCATTGAGCCTAAATTAAATTTTTTAAAGACTTAATTATTTGCCAATCAATTCACTTTTTCTTCCCCGACATCTTTTAGAAATATAATGTGCTCTTCAATATTGTCATATTTAAATTTAAATCATTTGAACAAATGACTTTTAAATCATCTGTGTTAATACTAATCTGTCCTACTGTGAATATTTTTACGTTTCACGGAAATATAGTTTCTTTTTAATGTACATTATACAGGGTGTAAATGAAATAAGTGCATTATATTTAACCAGTAATATAACTCGGCGAGAGCAACAATATTTCTTAATAACTTTTTCTCGAAATCGCATATTTTTTTAGCATTTAAATTGACGAGTCGTTCCAAATATTTTTGTGATAATTGAATGCAGTAGCAATAACTATGAAAAATTTTGTTTTAGCAATTGACAGTCCTGTCAATTGTTGCAATTAAATTTTGACATTAGTAATAAACTTAAGGTAAAATTCTGTCAAAATCCGAGTACACAGACATTGTAATTACTTACCTATGGTTTATTTATTTATTTATTTTTTTACTCGTATCTGTACTACATTTTACTTGACATAACGGTTGACATAAAGACAGTGTCATGGAGTTGCCAACGCATTTACACGGAGCGTTTCCAAATCATCACCAAATCATTCTGTTCTTAATATTCGCACATTTGTTAATTTTGTACATCTTTATCACATCACAATACGGAGTGTCACATATGACAATTTTTAAAAAAGCAACAGTTATATCCATAACATGTGCAAAAAGTTCTATGTTTTCAGCACATAACAGACTTCAATTCTGGGAATGGCTCATAATGTTCGTTAATGAGACTGAATTTTCTTGGGAAGGTGTATTTATTATGCACAATACACATCTCGACAGACGAAAATGCTGTAAAAATTTTCATTAAAACATATTTGCACGGGAACAATAAATGGACGACTAATTATTGGTACTCATGTACCTCTTTTAAATGGACAAAAGTTTGTACTTACATTTTTTGAATAACGTATTTAAACTATTATGATTTATCGACGATAAATATTCATCTCATAACCTAATAACTATGCTTTTGATCTTCCTCTCGTTACCTCGCCCCTCCTTGTCTTCCATTATTTACAAGTAATTAAAATCCTGGTTTAATACACAACTTTATAATTTTGTTACCTAAAATTATATTTCTTTATTTTAAAAATTGTACTATTACGAATTAATAAATAATAAATGTTATTTCCGTTGATTCGTTTATTAATTACTGTGATTGCAAGTGTAACCGATAACCGACAATTTTTGAGCTGTTTCTATCCGACTTGATTACGGCAGCTGTCATTTGTTCTCCATGGGCGCGCGCCGAAATATGCAGTAAATCTTTAAAGAATTTTAACTCAAAATCTAAAAGACTTAGAAAAAAAGTTATTAAGAAATATTGTTGCTCTCGTCGAGCTACATTACTGGTTAAATTCAATGTACTTATTTCATTTACAGCATGTATGTCTACGAAAGTTGAAAATTGCTTGAAACTATTTAAATGGGAAAAAAATTTGTTGGGGTTCCGAAGAACCGTAGTTGAACTGTAAAATTCTTATCCAATATATAATGCTTGCTTTAATAATGAACGCATATTACTCAACTGAGCAACTGGTAGGGCCAAAATGTAAATGTAAACGAGGTACAGGATTGTATTGAACAGTAGCAAAGATTAGTATTAACACAGAGGATTTAAAAGTCATTTGTTCAAATGAATTCTGGACGAACTATACAGCATCCATGGAAATTAAAACTAGCTGGACAAACGAAACCATGTGACATCACCAGACAGAATCATATATTTCACATTCCAGAAAAGAAACACAAAACTTTAGACTTATGGTGGGTTGCATGAAACTATTTATCGGTTCGTTAGCAACTAACGGTTCGCTAAGTTTCGAAAAATCGTTGCATGAACGTCATATAATTTTAAAGATTCACTAAACAGTCCTATAACTTATAGGGCTGATTTCCGGCCTATAAATATTTAACGGTTCAATAAGTCGAATTTGACGTTAAATGTCGACATTGCATGAACAAATAATTGGTGAAAATTTTAAGTTTAAAATTCAATAAGTACTAATTAAAAGGTAACTAAATAATCGTATATATATTTTAAATTCATTTTGATAGAACTATGTCATCGTCATCTTCCGATGAAGAAATGATTTTGGAAATATTAGAACTTCTTCTTCCACGAATTAAAACTTATGCAAATATCTTCCCAAGCTTCCAAATTACTTTTATTTGTCATGCCGTCAGTTTTCTTGTTCTCTATTACACTTAATTTTTTTTAAATAATATCCAACAAAACTTGCTTTTCCCTTTCGGTGAAATTTCGGCTCCTATTTCTCTTATCCATTTTCAACAATAATTTCTTATCGAAAGACACGTTTATGACAATAACAGTTATTCTACTGATACTGTTGCTAGGTAAACAATTCATTAGCTAAAGATTCCAATATTTACCTTCCGTCACTTTTAGGTAAGGAAGGTATTGTCTTTGGTCAAAAAATTCAGTGGTGAGTTTTTGATGAATAAGCACGTTTTAGGGTCCCTAGAATACGATTTTACTATTTTTACGATGATGTCTGTATGTGTGTGTGTGTGTGTGTGTGTGTGTGTGTGTGTGTGTGTGTGTGTGTGTGTGTGTGTGTGTGTGTGTGTGTGTGTGTGTGTGTGTGTGTGTGTGTGTGTGTGTGTGTGTGTGTGTGTGTGTGTGTGTGTGTGTGTGTGTGTGTGTGTGTGTGTGTGTGTGTGTGTGTGTGTGTGTGTGTGTGTGTGTGTGTGTGTGTGTGTGTGTGTGTGTGTGTGTGTGTGTGTGTGTGTGTGTGTGTGTGTGTGTGTGTGTGTGTGTGTGTGTGTGTGTGTGTGTGTGTGTGTGTGTGTGTGTGTGTGTGTGTGTGTGTGTGTGTGTGTGTGTGTGTGTGTGTGTGTGTGTGTGTGTGTGTGTGTGTGTGTGTGTGTGTGTGTGTGTGTGTGTGTGTGTGTGTGTGTGTGTGTGTGTGTGTGTGTGTGTGTGTGTGTGTGTGTGTGTGTGTGTGTGTGTGTGTGTGTGTGTGTGTGTGTGTGTGTGTGTGTGTGTGTGTGTGTGTGTGTGTGTGTGTGTGTGTGTGTGTGTGTGTGTGTGTGTGTGTGTGTGTGTGTGTGTGTGTGTGTGTGTGTGTGTGTGTGTGTGTGTGTGTGTGTGTGTGTGTGTGTGTGTGTGTGTGTGTGTGTGTGTGTGTGTGTGTGTGTGTGTGTGTGTGTGTGTGTGTGTGTGTGTGTGTGTGTGTGTGTGTGTGTGTGTGTGTGTGTGTGTGTGTGTGTGTGTGTGTGTGTGTGTGTGTGTGTGTGTGTGTGTGTGTGTGTGTGTGTGTGTGTGTGTGTGTGTGTGTGTGTGTGTGTGTGTGTGTGTGTGTGTGTGTGTGTGTGTGTGTGTGTGTGTGTGTGTGTGTGTGTGTGTGTGTGTGTGTGTGTGTGTGTGTGTGTGTGTGTGTGTGTGTGTGTGTGTGTGTGTGTGTGTGTGTGTGTGTGTGTGTGTGTGTGTGTGTGTGTGTGTGTGTGTGTGTGTGTGTGTGTGTGTGTGTGTGTGTGTGTGTGTGTGTGTGTGTGTGTGTGTGTGTGTGTGTGTGTGTGTGTGTGTGTGTGTGTGTGTGTGTGTGTGTGTGTGTGTGTGTGTGTGTGTGTGTGTGTGTGTGTGTGTGTGTGTGTGTGTGTGTGTGTGTGTGTGTGTGTGTGTGTGTGTGTGTGTGTGTGTGTGTGTGTGTGTGTGTGTGTGTGTGTGTGTGTGTGTGTGTGTGTGTGTGTGTGTGTGTGTGTGTGTGTGTGTGTGTGTGTGTGTGTGTGTGTGTGTGTGTGTGTGTGTGTGTGTGTGTGTGTGTGTGTGTGTGTGTGTGTGTGTGTGTGTGTGTGTGTGTGTGTGTGTGTGTGTGTGTGTGTGTGTGTGTGTGTGTGTGTGTGTGTGTGTGTGTGTGTGTGTGTGTGTGTGTGTGTGTGTGTGTGTGTGTGTGTGTGTGTGTGTGTGTGTGTGTGTGTGTGTGTGTGTGTGTGTGTGTGTGTGTGTGTGTGTGTGTGTGTGTGTGTGTGTGTGTGTGTGTGTGTGTGTGTGTGTGTGTGTGTGTGTGTGTGTGTGTGTGTGTGTGTGTGTGTGTGTGTGTGTGTGTGTGTGTGTGTGTGTGTGTGTGTGTGTGTGTGTGTGTGTGTGTGTGTGTGTGTGTGTGTGTGTGTGTGTGTGTGTGTGTGTGTGTGTGTGTGTGTGTGTGTGTGTGTGTGTGTGTGTGTGTGTGTGTGTGTGTGTGTGTGTGTGTGTGTGTGTGTGTGTGTGTGTGTGTGTGTGTGTGTGTGTGTGTGTGTGTGTGTGTGTGTGTGTGTGTGTGTGTGTGTGTGACAAAATTTTCTAATGCGATAACTCTAATACTACAAATCCAAAAATTATAATTCTTTCGTATTCCGCTTCGTTACATCCATGTGAAGAGCTGATTAGATTTTGGTTATAATTGGTCAACCGGAAGTACCCTCATTTGAAGATTTTAACAGTTTTTCTTGAAAAAACGATGTGAAATATCATTTTTTCACATTTAATGTTATTATAAATATTAAAGAATTATTTATTCTCTATACAATTTGAATGCATTTTATACTTCATATTAAATGGACATAGAGTTAAAAAATTATAAAGACATTAAATATCATGTATATTAGTCAGCTTTGCTATAACTCTGGAAACAGCTGCTACATTAAGAAAATAGAAAATTCTGATTGAAAGGTGTCAGTGTTAAGTGCAGTTGACAGTATGTTTATGTTATAATTTTACTGGAAATATAGGATCTTTTGTTAGAAACTTTCTGTTGGAATTTGTTTAAAATACATACAACTGCCTTAAGGTAATGTACAAGAAATATAATCTTTTTCAAGTAACTTTCTGTATGACATTTATACAAAATACATAGAACTGACGGAAGGTAATGTGCTGGCCACATCAGATTTTTTTTTCATGCAACCGTTTGAATTTTATCGGTTCGCTTACTTTGTAGGAGCGGTAACTATAGAATCAATAAACTATTTATTGAACAGTTTTCTTGCAACCCAGCATTAAACATACATACATTCTCTGTATTTCCATCACCTTTTTTGTTAATCTGACATATTCTATACATGTATCTATACACTGTGGGTGAAATAAAGTACTATTATTATTTTTATTATTCCATTATTAATTTCAATTTTTGTTCCAGGTTACGTCGTGGAAACAAAAAAAAACATTTACTTCATTTCAATTTGTGCGGGTATAAAATGAGTGATATATAAATGTCATTAATATAGGTGTATAAATTATTTGTTAAAAATAATTATTTAAATGTGCTTCATTAATATAAGTGACCAATTAGATTAAAATTATTATAAAATCAAAGTTACCATAAATAGATTTATGTATTTACAAATGACCAACTAAAAATATAACTTTAAACTCATTTAATTAGTTGTGATATAGTTATTAGCATAATCGGTGTTTTGTTCGGGTGTTAGATAATTAAAAGTATGGTTAGTGTTAGCTAAATTTAATAATAATAACAACAATTAACAATGACAACCCTTAAACCAAGTTTAATAAAAACAATGCCAACTTAAACTTTCACGACCCACCCACCCTGGCGTCCAGATTTGCTTCAGCGTCCCCCAACCTCCACCATGTCCCCCGCGACGGTGACCTTGACTCTGGACGCCAATCGCACGGAGGTGTGGCATGAGATTGTGCTGCAGCCTCGGCCGAACCTTGAGGACCCGGCCGATGGCTATTATAACTGGACCAATGTGACAGACATAGATGATGTCACTGAAAGCGTGGTCAATGTCTCCATTGGACATAATGGGTCTTTGGATCCAGCGACAATTGAGTTGTTGCGGATGACGGGGACGGCGATAGCACTTGCGTTGCTCATCTTGGCGACTGTTATTGGTGAGTGGTTTGATATTTTTTTGCATGATTAGACCTGTACCTGAATTAGAAAATGAAGACTATTTGACTCATTTAGCATTTATAGTGGATTTGCATCTCTTAAGTAAAAATTAGTAATCGAACAAAACAGATCGTCGAAAGACAGAATTACCAAATTCGGAAATTCCGGCATAAATTTTGACGAATCGCCAGAATTCTGCCGGCCGGATCTTTATGATGTAAGAAAATAAGAACTATATCAATCATTTATTACTTATATTTAATTTCCAGTCTTAACAGTTTTACCGTAAGACTACAACGTTTAGGACCTAGATACAAATAATTTGTCTGGCACGATAAAACATGATTGTGTAAACATTATTTTCAGTGACGGATTTAGTACGTGAGAGGTCCCAAGTATTTAATAACTGTTTAATCTGTAGTAATAGTCATTGTTATAATCTTTTTAATATTTATCGTCTTAATGAACATTTATTTTAATTAATAATAATGAGGTGTTGCACGAATTTTTTACTTTGCTTTAATCAAAAGAATAAGAAAAAATATTTTGCCCCTATTTTTTATTTTTTTCGTATTATTCTTTATTCATGAGAAAATTGTCTTTGAAATTATGTTTGAATTTCCGCTCCCCCTTTCGCCTGATGACGTTCGAAAGGACCTAACCAATGAGGGTGTAGCTTACATTTGCCACCAACGGAATTTAAATGAGTGACAGTCATGACAGCTGGCAACTACTACTGATTTTTTTATTTGGTAATAATCAAACATGGTTGTAAAAAAGTGTTTTGTGCAGTGTGCCCAAATAGAACTGATAATAGGGAAACATGAAACATATTTCTAGTAGTGCCTCAAAACGAAAAAATCTGATGTGGCCAACACATAACCTCTCGCCAGATATTTTACTTGGTTGTACGCATAAAACGAAAAATATTTTTAAATACAAATAATATAAATTATGTACAATACATACATTTTCTTTATATTCAATATCCTGAAATTTTCTTTTTCTATTTTCCTTTTCTTTTTCTTTATATTCGTCATTTTTTCGCAAATTTCTTTTATATTCTTTTTTACGTATATTCGTTTGCGTTGACTTTTTTTATTTTCATAATCTTCATAATACTGTACAAATATATTTGACAGAGGCATACAAATATTTTTGACAGTGACATTTATGTGTCAATTACAAACATTAGAATTTCTTGCCTTGTAGTAGTTTGATCTGAGATTTTTTACATCAAATTATTTTATATGCCTTTCTTTATCTCTAAATCTATAGAAGATATAATAATGAATTTATATTTATCGAATAAAGAATTTAACGTTCTTTAATATAAGTATTTACATAAATTTTCGATAAATAATATTTAGATAATTTTTTTCTTGTAACTACTACTTCCGGTTGTCCAATTGTTACCAAAACTGACTGGACTCTTCCGATTATTGTTAGATTGAGGAATCCGTAGTTAAAAATGTCTTAAGTCTTATAGTATTTGAGATAAAGTGAATCCAACATCCACACACACACACACACACACACACACACACACATCCACACACACATCCACACACACATACGGACATCATCGTAAAAATGTTATAATCGGATTCTAGGGACCTTAAAACGTGCTTATTCATTAAAATCTGGATATGCGATTTTTAGCATGAATACAATACCTCTCTTAACGAGAGGTAAAAAGAATGAAATGGTTGTCGCAAGTAAAGATAAAAACAAAAATCAAAACTTCTTTGTTGTAAAGATAATTTTGATGTAAATATAAATATCTTTATAATTAAATAAGAACTATTGAGTACATTTATTTTTTAAGATGGAAAATGATGCACTCAGGCTACGGTTTCTTATATCGGCTAATCTTTGCACTACTGGAGCATAAGAGACATTGATAAATCCAGTATAAAACATTTCTAGACGGTATTTCTTTAGACCACTACTGACGATAATGTCAATATTCAATTAAAGAGGATCTATTCCAAACAATATGTCGCTGGAATATGTTTTATATATTCTGTATGTTCCTGACACGAAATAAATCCAAAAGTCAAAATAGAAAATAAAGTGTGTGTGTCATAAAGTGTCAGGTGTCAACTAAAATGGAAGAAAAGAGAGAACGGAGAAAAATTACTAAGAAATAGACAAAGCAAACATGTTGGAGATAAATAAATGTAAAAATAATACATGGGATTAAATTTATAATGAATTTAATTTAATTAATGTTGACATGTGTCAAATTTATTTTACAGAATAAAATTTAATTCCTCGAACATCGGTGGAGTAATTTATTCTGTAAATTTACTTAGCTAGTATTTTTATTCTTGTTTTGACGAAAATTGCTGGAATAAACTATTTTACCTCAGGAGTAAATTTTACTGTGCTAGTGCTTTACTTATCCATCTTTTATAATACTGGGCATTAAACTACGAAATATAACGCTATATTATAATAATAACTAACTAAGAACTACGCTAAAGAACCAAAAATCACGCTGCATTATAAGTCAGCCTTCATGTCCCACAGTTGTCATTAAAGCAGTCATTGACGTTGATGTATGATACATTTGTTTTTTTTTTCATCATCTTTCCAGTTTTGTCATTGGCTAATGTATTTCTGACGCCACAGGCAGTGTAATTTGGCGCCAATTCAAAAAGTATATTTTTAAACTGCTACTGTGCTTAATATATACAGAAATTTAAACAGAAAATCATATTTAATAACATTGTAGAACGTACTTATTCGAATTTCAGAAGAAAAAAGATACCTATGTTATTTTTTTGCAACATATCATTGTCTAATATATGTATACACTTCACCCAAATAAATAAAAACGTTACAATATTAAATTCTATATAAGGCCCTTGACAGATTTTTGTTGTGCCACGCGGCCCCAGATTCTACTCTAAACTTTTGTGAGCTTTGTCTTAACTAAACCAACAAAAGTGGAATTCCGTATTTAAATTAGCAACACCCGTAGTATCTTGGAATCCTAGAATTGTAGAATTTAGAAAAGAAATAGTTTTAATACACTTAATTAACAGACTTCATTTTCTCGAAATAATCGTTACAAATACCTATTTAACAAACATGACTTTCACATGCCCAGTTTTATAAAAGATGGATAAGTAAATTACTAGCAAAGTAAAATTTACTCTTAAAGTAAAATAGTTTATTCCAGAGATTTTCGTTTTATAAAGCAAGAATAAAAATACTAGCTGAGTAAATCTAGAGAATAAATTACTCCACCGATTTTCAAGGAAGTAAATTTTATTCTGTAGAATAAATTTGACACATCAAAATTAATTAAATTAAATTCCATCTCTTGCATTATTTTTACATTTATTTATTTATATCCAATATATTTGCTTTGTCTATTTCTGTGTAATTTTTCCCCGTTCTCTCTTTTTTCCATGTTAGTTGACACCTGGCACTTTATGACACACTTTATTTCCTATTTTGACTTTTGGATTTATTTAGCGTCAGGAACATACAGAATACAATATTATTAAAACATTCTGCGGCACATTGCTTGGAATAGATCTTCAGTTGGAGATTAACTTTATCGTCAGTAGTGGTTTTAAGGGATACCGTCTAGTAATGTTTTATCCTAGTTTTATCAATCTCTTATGCTCCAGGAATGGAAAGATTAGCCCGTATAAGAAACCGTAGCCTGAGAGTACTACGGTATTCACACACTCTTCATGGAGGCTCTTTTCCTTGTCCCCAGTTAAAATTGTAGTTGCAATTGCATAAGAAAATAAAGTTTTATTACCACTCTGGCTTATAGGTTCTTAATATAATAAAAAACAATATTAAATGTATATAATTATAGAAAATATTAAAATATTTAAATACAAAAATCACAAAATAATGACAGATGTCATGTCTGTCGGTAAATCACTAGGATAAAATATTTACTCTGCAAGTAGTTATTTTACTCTGTAACTTGTTTTATAAAACAGACATTTTTATTTACTCGTCGATTAAATTTACTTTCAAAGTAACAACTCAGAAGTTTATTCGATGTTTATAAAATCGGGCATGAGACAGATAATTAAAAATTTAAAGTAAACTGTGGAAATACGCATGCTTTGTTTGATATTTCAGGAAAACATTTACCAGTTTTTATGTTGCCAATTTTATAACTGTGTTACAAAGACTTTGTAATAAAACTTGTAGATCGTAAATTTAATAGCTATGCAATGAAATTGCAGCTAACAGTTTATTTCGTTATAGTGTTTACCAACAAACTATAAAAAGCGTCACATTTTTCCATAGATCACGAACGTCAAAAACCAATTCTTTTTTGAAACATTACTAGCAAATACAACTTTTTGTGAGATCCAAAATATCATTTAGAAGTCGACCATTCTATTCTTCTTCACAAATTATATTCTAATTTCAATTTTTCTTCCAGTCTTGTTTCATTTATAAATTCTTATTTATGTTCTCGTACTATGACAGTTCAGCTCAATAATTTTAGTTCATCATCTTTTACTTCTACCTCTGGTGTTCCTCAAGGATCTAACTTAGGTCCATTGCTCTTTATTTTGTTTATCAATGATATAGTTAGTGTGGTAAATAATTCTGAATTACTGTTGTATGCTGATGATTTAAAAATCTTTCGTAAAATAAATTCAGTTGAGGATTGTAAATTATTACAGAATGACGACATTGAAGGTATTTTAAAATGGTCTGAAAGTTCTAAATTATTTTTTAACTACAGCAAAATAATGTCTTACTTTGTAAAAAAATACGTTTATACCTATTCATATCATATGCAACTTACGTGTCTTCATCGAGTTGCTAAATTTAAAGACCTTGGCATGCTATTTGGTGACAAATTATCTTTTCAATTACACATTGACTGCATAACCTCTGCATCTCTCAAAATACTAGGATTCGTAATTCGTTCAGCTAAATCCTTTAATAATATATTATCTGTGAAATGTTTGTATCAGTCATTGGTCATGTCAAAATTAGAATATTGTGCTTTAGTTTGGAACCCTATTTATGACAAACAAATATCTAGACTTGAATCTGTACAAAAAAGGTTTATTAAATACTATTATTATAAAAAATACAAACAATACCCTAGTTATGATATGACTTATGATTCCTTGTTGTCTGAAAGTAATATTTTATCATTAGTTAATCGTAGAAGGCTTCAGACTTGTCTTTTTGTTTATAAAATAATCAATAATGTAACAAATGATCCATGTATTTTGCAGAAACTTCCATTTCATGTACCCCGTACACCGTCACGTTACCAAATTACTTTTAAGGTCAATAAAGCTAGGACGAATTATGAAACTAAGTCACCGATCAGGCAAATGTGTAACATTTTCAACTCAATTCCATCATACCTTGATGTATTTAATTTCCTACTATTTGACAGTTTGATATCTTTTGTTTAGTGCTACTTCTCTCTACACTTTAAGCATTGTTTTTGTGTATCTTTTTTTGTATATATGTATTTGGCATGAAATATTTATGAATATCATTCATCCTGTAATTGGGGCATTAGTCCTGTTGGATTGAATTAAATTAAATAAATAAAAATAAAAATCAAAGTAAAATCAATTTACTTAGAAAGATTGATAAAAATGACTAACGTGGCGCCATGTCATTCAAGTGTAGCAATCAAAAACAAAATAATGGCGTAAACATAAAAACTAACCATCTAACACTGTTTTTGCTCTCAGATTTCTCTCCTTCAACACGCTATAACATCCATCCACTTACGTACAAGATCCAAGATACGCACGCAAACATTTTCCTCAATTTCACCCACGTTAGCCATTGTATCTTCATTAAATACTCATTCAAGGTTCACTCAAGGCTCAAGTAATCCACAAATCACTCACTGTCACAATGCTTTTTAGTGGTGTTAAAAACATTTAGTGGAAATTTTAGATCAGTCGATTGCGGAGATATATTAAGCAGAACGCTTGTTTTATCAAAATTAATATTATATAGAAATTTTGACCAGTAAATCAATTTTCTTATGTTTCTAATTGAAAAGAAATTAATGTCATTATCACAAAATGAATTTGAATTAATATATGTAACCATAGCACTCTGGAGAAGAAATGATTGATAACATTAGAAATTGAAATAATAGTTATATTATACCGGGTGGATTTTAAAAAACGAATCCTGTTTGAAACTCCATAACTCCGGATTACAATGAGATATCGATTTTAAATTTTTATCTTTTGTAGTAAAAGGGTTGGACAGTATTTCTAGCACATTTCAAATATTTATATAGAAAAAAATCTGATGTGGCCAGCACATTACCTTCCATCAGTTCTCGGATCACCTCAACTACAGATAGGACAGTTAATGTATTTTCCGAAATACAAAATATAGGACATAGGACATATGTCATGTAGAGATAAATTGAAATTTTGAATTTTTAAAATAAAAGACATTATAAGAAAATTGAATATACGTTTATACATATATTTTAAATAATCACAATACAATAGGCTCGTATTCTGAGCGCACTTTTATAATAAAAGCGCTTTTATGGAGCGCGATTTTACATTATTTTCTTATGAGGAGTTTGCTCCATCAAAGCGCTTTTATTATAAAAGTGCGCTCGGAATATGGGCCTATAAATTCATTTCTAAATAAATTTAAAATTACATGATAGACACACTTCTATTTTAATTTTTGTTTATATGTAAGTTAAAAGGATATTGGAAATGTACGACATTTCATCATTAAATATAAAAGTAAACGTCTATTTGCTTCTTTGCACTGCACTTTATATCAAACAGCACAACGAATATTCATCAGCTTATTGAATTTCAATTCTATATTACGTCAAAAAATAAACACAGTTTAAAACTGGAGAAATCACGAAATATATCACTACTAGCAATTAAATTAAATATCATATATTAGCCTGCTATGCTATAACTCTGGAAACAGCTGCTATATTAACAAAATTTTGATTGAAAGGTGTCAGCGTCAAGTGCAGTTGACAGTATGTTTGTATTATAATTTACTGGAAATATAGGATCTTTTAATAGAATTTGTATAAAATACATACAACTGCCTTAAGGTGATGTACAAGAAATAGTATCTTTTGCAAGGAACTTTTTGTATGACATTTTTAATACAAAATACATAGAACTGACGGAAGGTAATGTGCTGGTCACGTCAGATTTTTGTATATAAATGTTAGAAATCTGGTAAGAATACTTTTCAACCCTTTGTCTGAAAGATATACAAACCGAAATCTCAATGTACTCCAATATTATGGAGATTCAAACAGGATTCGTTTTTTAAAAGCCACCGGTATTTAATTTTTTTTGGACGGTGGTAATTTTTAAAACAAAATAGAAGAATATAGTCAAAAAGCGCTTTCATGTATTTTTTTTGTTTAACATTATTGTCACAAATAGTTTGAGAAACCATGATGTAGAAAATTAAATTTTGCATATAAATACATAAATTATATTTGTATTCAATACCAGTCAAAATAAAAGATAAATTTTTTATCTATTGTACAGTTTTCATTATTTTAAAATTAATATTGCTGATATTGGAAATGTCAAATTTAATTCATATTTTAATTTATATGCTAAATTTAATCCTCTATTATATTTCAAGTATTTTTTTAAATAAATGAGTGAATTTAGTTATCAAAGAAAACTAATCTCTTTGTCAACTGTTCCGTGGTCTACTCCTACTCTGAGCAGTATATATAGGAAAAACAGGAGTTTAAGTTATGACTTTGAAAACTTATTCAACAAAGGCCTAATTGGACATCATAAAAAATCTTTGCAGAAGTATCTTAGAATTCCATGGAAAATTTAAGAACAAAAACGTTGTCATCCGTCACATTTGACAAGTCAATAAATAAAATAAATAAATAAATAAATAAATATATCGTCACGGCATATTACCCATTGCTGGGTGTGCTAATCTGCTTTGTACACAGATTTCGGTAATGATGATGACATATTTGGACCGTGCAAGCGCTTACCAGTCGTCACCTTACGGGCACTCATTGCTGGCGTGGAGAGTGAACCATAGGGGACAATTTTATGTCATTTAAAATTCGAAGTATTTGGCGTCGCTTGGGATCGAACCCGGTTCCACAGATTCACGACCAAACACTCCCGCGACCACGAGACGAGTCAATGGTAACCTTTAATCAAATTTAAAATATCTATTTGTTGGTATTTCACAAAATCAGTGGCGGCTCGTTCATTAGGTCATTTGGTTAATGACCCCCCCCCAATTCATCAAAATATAAAATAACAAGCGAGAGAATAAAAATAATAAAATATATTGAATTTAATAATTTTTAATAAAGTTAGCGTTGCTTGCACACGACCCTACTGTGTGCGCGCGCTACTTGGGTTACATCAATAGCGCGAAATATGAAGTACTGTCCTAAGCAAAAACGATACTTTCAAAGTGGAACACATAAGGGTAATAATTTAAAGGCTTGTAATTTGATGCTGATATTATTGTTATTATGAAGAAGTTAACTTTGCGATATTAATAACATCAAATTGTAAACATTTTTCTATTACTTCGAAATACAATACACATTAATAAATAATAAAGGTTTTATTTCAAATTGAAATCAACTCTGCATATTTTGAACTACAGAGCATCAAGTTTGCGCAGCTTCAAACATATCCGAGAGTTTACAGACATACCGACTGAGATTTTGTTGGCGTTTTTGAGCATTTTCAAATCAGTTCTTTTCAGAACGTTAGATTTTTTCTTTGTAAGTTTAAGGTACGTAATAGCTATTTGTGTATTAAGAGCGCAAAATGGGACATTGTCGATTGAGAGGTTGTTGCCGAGCGACGCAGGAGCGAGGCATTTTCTCGAAATCGACAGTGTCCATTTGCGCTCGAAACACACACAAGATTTTTTCTACAGTCGCCACAATGGGGTCCTCCACCATAACAAAAATTTATTTTTTATTTATTTTTACTTATTGGTATTTTCCATTCTTCTTGAGCTATTGCTTCAATCTAATCTAAGCATTTTATACTTTCGTTTTTGTAAATGAATGCCCTATTTTATTTTCACAGCAGTGCGGCATTTTGTTTGCTTATGTAACATACCGACAAAGCAGTTATATGTCTGATTGACTTGTTAAGTGGGTAATGTGTAACTACAGTGTCATTAATTCCTGACTAAACGTTTCCATTAAGAATGTAGCCAACTAACATTTCTCAACATTGCATAGTTAGAAATTTGAGGAGCGAGCGTTTTTTCTACTTTGTCGCTCTAGAGCGGCAAAGTGACATTTTGCGTTGACAAAAGAGAGCGCAAATGGCTACTTTGTATATAGACTGTAGAAAAATAAATTTGTCTCTCCACATTATTATATTAATAATATGTCGTATATAGGGTACTGTTACCTAAAAATGGCTCGCTTGTTTTTCAAACGGGCGCTTTCGGCCGCTTCACGTGATGTTTCACGAACATGTTCGAGATTGAACGAACATGTAGTTCCATGTAAAGTTTTTTAAAACTTAAATAGAATAATTGTTATTACAAATTAGGATAATTTGTTCTGTTTAATTGAAAGGGTAATATTCAAACTTAACTGAATGATAGCTTAATTAGTTAACTTTTCTTAATTAAGTAAGATGTTGGCGACGGAATGAACTGCTTAAAATTATAGTTCTTATTTGCTGTGGCAATAAGGTTCACTTTGAAAGATGTGGTAGGACAATAGTTTAAATGAAGTGCGCAGCATATGACGTAATTACTGAACTACCCTATTGTGACTACGTTGTGTTATAAGCTGCATATAGAAGCCCATGCATCAGACAGAGACAAATGAATTGTAACTTTGCTTGTGTCAGACGAAGATAACCAGCACTCTATTCGCTTACACACGGTCAATGACCAAGACTTCAGTCTAGTAACGGCGTTGGCTACGCTAAGCCTAGAAAAGATATTTATTAAATTATCTCAAATTATCATAAATGATCTGATGATAAATAATTTTGGACAGTACTTATATGGAAAGAAAAAAAGGCCACATTTAAAACTATTTAAATAAATTTTCATATTAATAAACTTATACGAGTATTACTGATTACAATATGACCCACGAAATATTCAACCCACGAGCCGCTACTGCACAAAGTAAAGACGTAATGGAGCTGCTTTGTGATGTAAGGGAGCTATTTACATTCCGTCGTCAATTGAAACCAAAACTTTGACGGTAAAATAAACATACGTCCCTAAAACAACCTCACAATAAGATATTGGGAGTGGCAAAACATTTTTAATGTTACATTAAATAAATAAAAACATTACAGTATTTTTTTTATAAATTCAATACTTTTTCATATGAAACTGACACATCATTCCATGTTTGTATAATTTTGTATTCATATCACTCACATATAAATTTGTTATTAAGTTTAAATATTCAAATATTACACGCATGGCTGGTAAATAATTAAAATTTAAAATGAAATATTCATTATTGAAATTTGTAATTTGTCGTACAATTCGATACAAAACAGACACGTTTAAATATTTACTGAATTCCTTGATTACAATTGTAAAAATCCCTGGCCTTCCAGGACTCAGGACTTAAAGTAAAAGCGGATTACATTCTCCAGAAAGGAGAACGACGAACGAACTACTACGATTTCTAAATTGAGATGAACAAGAACGATAAAACGTAAGTAGTAGGTATTATGATATTGTGTTTCTCCGAATCATAGACAGACATTTGAAATAGCATATGGCGAAATTATTCTATCTGGCTTATAAGTTCTAATTTGAAATCCCGGATATGGGAACATTATTTATAATATTAAAGAGCCTTATATTTGAAAATATCACAAAATATCCATTAGATATTTTACAATTATTAATTATTGAAATTTGTGTAATATTTTGAAAAAGTCACGTGAACTGAAACAAAATGTGGCGTCAGAGCATATACAATTTAACATGTGACAAACTATCGCCTACTTGTATTTATATAAATAACGTAAACTGTTTTCCTATTGGCTGTGATTGCCGTACTGTATGTGCTCCGACACACAGGTGTGGGGGGTTGTTTTTCATTACTGTTTCTGGCGACAATCTTTTCATATAATTATTTACGAAAAAAACAATAAATTTTTATAATTTTTACCTCTCGCTACCCTTGGTAAGGGAGGTATAGGGATTGTGCTAAAAATCGCATATCGAGATTTTGATAAATAACCACCAATTTTAACGTTTTCTCGATGATGTCTGTGTGTATGTGTGTATGTTTGTGTGTATGTTTGTGTGTGTACGTGTGGATCCTCCACTCTAACTCAAATACTATCATTCAGAAAATTTTGAAACCTTGTATTTCGAACTTTTTCTGTAATTGAAAGAGCCCATTAGATTTTGTAAAAATCAGATAACCAGAAATGGCACTTTACTAGAAGCTCAAAATAGTTTTTCTTCGAAAATAGTAGAACGTGTTTTATAAGACATGTTTTTTTCGCACGCGTCAAAATTTAGAAAATGAGCGTTAGCGAGTTTTTTAATTGAAAAATGCGAAAGAAAGTCTTATAAAATGAGTTTTTTATACTATTTTTTATATTTTGAGCCTTCTACAATAACATTTATTTACTCAATTTGTGATTATATTTGTAACCATTTGTACATTTTCATGTAAATAATCTTCCCTAAATAAAAAAAAAATAATAATAATTTCGACATTATATTATTAAAATGAATTGTCAATTAACTAAAAATAAATTAGGTAAAAATGGGTTAAAGAAACGTCATCTAGTACCAACCGTTTAAAACAAAAAATTGCGTATCGAAATGAAGGTCATTACGATACGCAATTAAATTAAAGATTATTAAATTTACTATAGAGATTCATTAATACTTTTTCTATGTATTTTAAGGATAAATTTATAAAGTTATCTATAATTTAAACCCCAGAGCCTACGTTTTAAACAAACAACACACAGTTTTTCAAATTTATGTAACTGACAGATAAATGTCACTATCAAAGAACTCATCATTTCAAAGAAATATTAGTAACGTTTTAAAAAGAAAAAAAGTAAATAGGACAATAAAAAAGGAATTCAATACAGTTTCCAGCATAAGTAAATATGTAGGTATGTATTTAGATTAATAAAAATTAACGATTCCCAAAATGTTGAAGCTAATCCTCATTTTTGGATTAGTGATTTCTATTCTACCCCGGCATTTAAAATTTAATCTTCATTTTATTATAGCTCCGGTAACTCAATGGTTAGAGCAACGCCTCATGTTATGAGTGCCCTCGGGGCTATGGATTCGAATCGGCATTGGATGTGTGTGAATGTGAACCCACTCTGTAATTGGGATTTATTAATCCTGTTGAGAGGTTTAGAAAAAAGGTAGTTACTTGGATTAGATTAGATTATATTTTAAGAAATAAACTGTCAGAATTAGAGTAAAATTCGCTAATCCAAAAATAAGGATTAACTTAATCTTTTTTGTGACTCGGGCTGTAAATAGCGGGAGGCATTGTAATGGCCACACCAGATTTTTTATATTATATTCATTTAAAATACTTTTTAAAAATGTGAAACCGGCTTATTAGGTTCTCTTCCAATCATCATACTAACGAATTAGAAATTTAGATAGACTAAAGATAACATTTAAAGATAACAGTGAAAGATAACAGTTATCTTTAGTTGTTTCTGATGTATGCATGTATTTTATAGCCCCTGATATTTTTTGACGACATTTTTGTCCTTACATTTTTGTAATGATCTTATTTTCCAACTGTACTTTAACTATGCCTGATGATGATTCATTTGATATCGAAACGTAGGAAAATTAATTAAATTACTATTTAATAAACACTGTTTACCACGACTGCAGCTCCAATTATTTCTCATCATCCCTACAATCATACCAACAGTCAAGTAATACCAATAAATTTACCATTATTTATCATTATAAGTTCCTCGTGCATGACAAAAAGCATTGTCTCCATTTTGACAAAAATGTGACATACGATTCATCACTTTAATTTTGAAAATCTTGAAATAATTCTATTTAGAGGTCGGCGCGTGAGTAACTTTTTGTTCACGATCACGCACGCTCACGGAATTAAAAATGTAATCACGACCAATCACGCACGACTTTTTATGTTCGATTCACGATCACTCACGCTCACGATTTTATTTTGGCACTCACGCCCGATCACGCCCGGCGGGTCACGTTCGTGTCACGTAATTGTTTCTATGTACATTTAAGCCTGTTTAACACAGTCATAAGTGGCTATCAAATTTGTTAACAAATTGGTAATAAGTTAGGTAACAGATTGGTTTCATTGGAAACGAATGTTTATGGAGAGATAGGTTGTTCTATTCCATCACAAATATCATTATAAATATGGTAACAAATTTGTTAACAAAATTATGATTGTGTCAAACGGGCTTAAAGATTTGTATATCTTTAGTGAAATCGGAGCAACTGTGTATATTATTTTGGGTACAACAATACCACTATTTTTATGCAAAAATTACTGTTGATGACATATTTGGACATAATAATAATAACAAGATTTTAAAGTAAAAGATGGAAATTGTCAATTTTTTTAAATAAAAAATCTGATGTGGCCAACACATAACCTCTCGCCAGATATTTTACCTGGTTGTACGCATAAAACGAGAAATATTTTTAATACAAATACATATATTCATGTCTCACTACAAAATAATTCTCACATATATTTGCAAAATCTATGGGATATTTTAAAATAAATTGTGTACAATACTTACATTTTCTTTATATTCAATACGCCAACCCAGTATCAGCCTGTGCGTTGCGAGCGCCGCTCTAGCGGCCACGGGCGACAACAAAGCGCTGACAGAACGGATTGAATGCGTTTTATTATGAATGCAAAATAGTGTCTTTTGAGATAAAAACTAATATAATCCCGTTGTGCAATGTCGGTTATTATAATCAAATGTGGTTTAGACATTAGTATTTTTCGAAAGAAAAGTTTAAATGAAGGTAAAAAAAACTGTTTCTTTTTTTGCTGTAGAATGAAATGTGGCCAAGTAATTTTTATTGCTTAAATAATTTAATAAGTAAATATACATTTATATTATTTATATACGTAACGTCATGGATCTCTTGCAATATCATCAGTTTGAACAGATATTTCACAGGTCTCCTTTCCTATGGATGTTGTTGACGGTAATTCACCCTCTTCAAAATCTAAAACAATTTATGAATGATTAATTAATGGTATATGACTGTATCTACAAAAATACAAGTTTGTAAAATATTTAAAAGGACAGAAAAATAAATAAACGTTATACCATTATTAACATTATTTGTTTCCATCAGTGGTAGGTACTCTCCCTCTTTCATGCTGTTCCATTAATCTTTTTCTTCGATCTGCAGATGTCGATGTTTCTGATTTTAGTTAATCCCTGGTAGGCATACTAGTGCAAATTTAATAATAATAAAAATAATAATAATAATTCTTCATTGTATTTAACTTATTATAAAGTATTACAATTGATATTGATAAGCGTGAGTCAGTTTTTACCTTACATCTTTGTAATATTTTTGCGTCGCGTTGTTGGAGATGAGATGATAGGACAGTCACAAACATCCAAGCCCCTGGTGGGAATCGAACCCACGAGCCCAAGAACCGAGCGGTGATGGTCGCTTCGAGCGCTGCAGAGCACGCTGCATCAACTCATTCGGCCATCGAGGCGGCTACTAGTGCAAATTTGCACCGACGAGAGAGACACTCACTAGAATGTAGTTTATGTTCGAGACAAAGACGCTAAAAAAGTGTGTCTACCAGGGGTTAATAACTATATTGTTATATTTCTCAACTCAAAATAAAATACACTAATAAAAAATTAAACTTGATTAGAAACTACTATCATTTAATAATACTTACGATTCTCTCTGAACACGTGCAATCCAAAGTTGTTTTCGCAAAGTTTTCCGAATCACGATTCGAAAAACCGTAAAATTTCAGTTCTTGGTTGCGACATTACGTGCTAGGGCAGCCGGGAACACAACAGACTCATCCTTCTCTTTGTCTTTTCGCGGTAACACTAATTTTAACGCAGTTGTACTTTTAATTTAACGCGTTTTCACACAATTCAGCATGCATCGGTTGTCAATCTGTCAGCGGTTTCTTTACGAAAATGACCGTCAGATGTCGGGCGAGTAGTTGATAGGTTGGCGTATATCCTGAAATTTTCTTTTTCTACTTTCCTTTTCTTTTTCTTTATATTCGTCATTTTTTTGCAAATTCCTTTTATATTCTTTTTTACGTATATTCTTTTGCGTCGTTGCCTTTTTTTATTTTCATAATCTTCATAATAATATACAAATATTTTTGACAGAGGCATACAATTATTTTTGACAGTGACATTTATATGTCAATTACAAACATTTGAATTTCTTGCCTTGTAGTAGTTTGATCTGAGATTTTTTACATCAAATTATTTTATACGCCTTTCTTTATCTCTAAATCTATAGAAGATATAATAATGAATTTATATTTATCGAATAAAGAATTTAACGTTCTTTAATATAAGTATTTACATAAATTTTCGATAAATAATATTTAGACGATTTTTTTCTTGTAAATACTACTTCCGGTTGTCCAATTGTTACCAAAACTGACTGGACTCTTCCCATTATTGTTAGATTGAGGAATCAGTAGATAAAAATGTCTTAAGTTTCATAGTATTTGAGATATAGTGAATCCAACATCCACACACACATCCCCACACACACACACACACACACACACATACGGACATCATCGTAAAAATGTTATAATCGGATACTAGGGACCTTAAAACGTGCTTATTCATTAAAATTTGGATATGCGATTTTTAGCATGAATACAATACCTCTCTTAGCGAGAGGTAAAAATTGAAGGAAACTTGTACTCACGCCCGATTAAATTTCAATCACGCCTGATCACGCATGATAATTTTTAAGTGCCTCACGCTCACGTCCAATCACGACGCAAAATTTAAATTATATTCACGGCCCGCGCCCACCTCTAATTCTATTTTATTTTACCATTTTCTGCTTTAGATATTAGCTATAACAAATTTTTCTCATTTGTCTTTGTGGTTTTTCTGATACCAATAAAATAGTTTTTGTAGAAATTAATTGTACACTGTTTAAAAGTTTGAATATTAAGATGTGCTGTGGAAAAATTTATATTGATTCCTTTCGTGTTTTTACTGTGTAAATTTTAGGTTGAAATCACTCCTCCTGCTTTACAACAGACTATAGATGTTTTTATTGAATTTAGAAATGTTGAAATTCTGAAGTTACGGACGCATGAAAGTTTAAGCTTTCCAATTCCAGATGTTTCCCCTCGTAATACGACAACGGAAACATTTTCACAAAATGTCACGCAATACTTAACAAAGGTACTACATTGAAAAGCAATCAAAAATTTATACATCTCAAACACAGATGCGGAATAGAGGTTCAAGTATATTTGTCTTCGTTTTTTATCAAATTAGGAGAGAATAATACAATGGGATAGTGCAAATTCAGAATTTTTACAAGTAACAGTTAAAAAGAAACTGGTGTGGCCAACACAATACTTCCCGCCATTTACAGCCCGAGTCACAAAAAAATAAAGTTTTTTGAATTAGCGATTTTACTCTAATTTTAATAGTTTATTTCTTATAATATAGTCTAATCTAATCCAAGTAACTACCTTTTTTTAAACCCCTCAACAGGATTAAATCCCAATTACAGAGTGGGTTCACATTCAGACACATCCATGCCTTAGTGGGATTCGAACCCAGAGCCCCAAGGGTACTCATGACATGAGGCGGAGCTCTAACAATTGAGCCATCGGAACTATAATAAAATGAAGATTAAATTTTAAATACCGGGATAGAATAGAATTCACTAATGCAAAAATGAGGATTAGATTAAATATTATTGTGAATCGTTAATTTTTATTAATCTAAATACATACCTACATATTTACTTATTCTGGAAACTGTATTGAATTCCTTTTCTATGGTTCTATTTATTTTCCTTTTTAAAACGTAACCAATATTATTTTGAAATGATTAGTTCTTTGATTTTATCTGTCAGTTACATAAACTTGAATAACTGCGTTTTGTTTGTTTAAAGCGTAGGCTCTGGGATTTAAATTATAGATAATTTTATAAATTTATCCATAAAATATATAGAAAAGTATTAATGCAAATTCATAGAAAATTTAATAATTTTTAATTTTTTAATAACATTAATCTCGAAAAAATAACATTTAAAAGTATTTTTCGAAGAAAAACTATTTTGAGCTTTTAGTAAAGTGCCATTTCCGGTTATCCGATTTTCACCAAAATCTAATGGGCTCTTTCCAATACAGAAAAAGTTCGAAATACAAGGTTTCAAAATTTTCTGAATGATAGTATTTGAGTTAGAGTGGAGTATCCACACACACACATACACGCAGACATCATCGTGAAAATGTTAAAATTAAATTCTAAGGACCTTAAAACGTGGTCATTTACCAAAATCTTGATATGCGATTTTTAGCACGATCCCTATACCTCCCTTACCAAGGGTAGCGGGATGTAAAAAACTGTAAAGTAGGTACAGTTACAGTTGTTTCATTATTTAAAGATGTCTCATCAAAACCATCTGTATTATGAACGAAGTAATAAGTTAACATACATTTATCTTTATCATATTTGCATAGACAAGAAGGGCGCTAGATAAGGATAGATATAACAGTCTTCTTTAAAAAATTCATATTGTTTCTACTAAGTTACATTTTAAAACGATGTTCGTTATTGACAATACTGTCGCTGGAACGTAAGTTCATATATTATTTCGGATATATTAACTTAATCATAGCCTTGCGTATAACGTTACTTTATACCAGTGTCACTGGCACTGTGTTAGTGTCTTATTGTTCATATAATTTGGTTTCACATTTGCTAATAAACTTATCATGGTGGATTTATGCAGTCTACTTTTTATTTTACTATTTCTTTTTCTTTTCGCTTTTACTCTTACTTTAAGTTTGGTACTTTATGCAGCTACTTTAAAGCATTCAATACACATGTGCAGATGTGATTTTTCTGGCATATAGTCGCAATTGTAAATATATAAATATATCCTGTTAAATATACTAACCAGTTTCAGTTAATACAGAAGCTATACTTTTTCAAGCATTCTTTTTGACCACTTTATCCTTGAATAAAATATCTGTTTTATCGTATAAGTGGGGATATTTATAAATTAAATCTTATTATATACATACTTGATCTTCACAGATTTTTCGTTTGCATAACCTAAAACCGAGCCTAAAACCGACACACAAAAACAAATACACAACACGCTGACGTTTGTGAAGTGGAGTTCATGCGCACTTGTGATATTTTTTTACTTTCATGGTCTCAAGTTGAAAGTTGGTCAACTTAAGGTCTTAAAGTAAAATTAAAAGTGTGCATATAAAGCAGTACATATATTAACACAGATTTAACTTTTATAAAGTAAAAGTAAAAGTAAAATAAAAAGTAGGCAGCATAAATCCACCTTTAGTTGACTTATTTTTGTATTTTAAATGCTTTTATTGTAACATACAGCGTCGGACTGGCCATTGTGGCGATTTGGCGATCGCCACAGGCACAGCCAGCGAAAAGGCCCAGTCTAAACCAAGCCTGTAGCTTTCATAGTTAATATTTGTTAATATAATAAAGCAAGGGCCGACCCAGGTGGAGTAGCGGTAGCACTAGCGCTTCACGCTCCAAGAGTCCCGGGTTCGAATCCCGGATAAGGCATGGTTTCTGTGTATGTCCCCTTCATCATATCATCCTCATAAATACAATGTATACAGCGACAAAATTACAAAATTATAGCAAAAATTGACTCACCCCCATATATATATATATATATATATATATATATATATATATATATATATATATCAATAATTGTAATAAGTAATACTTGTAATACTTTAAATACCTCGTTAAATACAATAAAGAATTATTATTATTATTATTATTATTATTATTATTATTATTATAATTAATAATGCAAGGAAGTTTGGATCCAATTAAATTTAGTAAATATTAAAAATTTAATGGTTACTTCTCCTAAAAACTTTAAAGCCACTGTGCCGTCTTCGTTTTGAAAATCTAACAAAAAGAATATCTTCCTTTTTACCTCCCGCTACCCTTGGTAAGGGAGGTATAGGGATCGTGTTAAAAATCGCATATCGAGATTTTGGTAAATGACCACGTTTTAAAATCCCTAGAATCCAATTTTAGCATTTTCATGATGATGTGTGTGTATGTGTGGTTCCTATTTACGCTCTAACTCAAATACTATCATTCAATAAATTTTGAAACCTTGTATTTCTACCTTATTCTAATTTGGAAAGAAGCCATTAGTTTTTGGTGTAAATCAGATAACCGGAAATGATACTTTACTTGATATAAATAGTTTTTCTCCGAAAAATACCTTTAAATGTTATTATTTCGAGATTTATGTTATTATAAAAATTAAAGATTATTAAATTTTCTACAGGTTCGCATTAATACTTTTTCTTTATATTTTATGGATAAATTTATAAAAGTATCTATAATTTAAATCTCGGAGCCTATGTTTTATACGAACAGCGAACACAACTCCTTAGTTACGCAGTTCATAACTCAAATGTATGTAACTGACAGATGAATGTCACTGTCAAAGAACTACTCATTTCAATTTAATAATAGTAACGTTTTAAAAAGAAAATATTAAATAGAACCATAGTTATATGGAATGGGACTTAATACAGTTTCCAGCATAACTAAATATGTATGGATATTTGAATTAACAAAAATTAAACGGCGGGAGGTGTTGTGTTGGCCACATCAGATTTTTTAAATCTGTGGCGAACGTGTTTTGTTTTTGTAATGTGGACATCATAATGTTAACTAACATTGGAGCAACAATTGTTCACGAACTATGTTGCTGAACATTTGTTCGCTAACAAAAAATGTTAGCTAACAATGTTGCTTTCCATTATGGATCCGGGTTTATCACCTCCATAAAAACCAAGTAAACGACACTATTGAATTTGACAGAATGGACGGAGCAAAAAATACAATTCGTTGATGACCTTGATCCGACATCTTTAAAAATTTAGACTGTACCTACCCCATTTTATAAAAGTTAAAATTGTTTATGATGATGTACTTTCGACAGTATTTTTATTTTATTTCGTAATTCGTGTTGATGTAAATTCAAAAAACTTTGTTATATGTTTAGCAATAAAAATGGAATAAATACAAGCAAACCTCGTAAATTTTGTTAAAAGCGTGTACATTTGCGTATAACGTTTTATTGCACATTGATTTTTCATAAACGTAAATTGCAGCAGCCGTAAAGATTTCATTTCATCGTTAATGTATTCAAATAAAGATGAAATTACAATTCAAGTACACCTCTCCACGAAAATTTATATGAATATGGACCCTTTTTTATTGCGTAAGCAAAAGGGATCCTCTTTTCGGCTTATAAAATTGCTTTTATCAGCAATCAACTCAAATGCAATGTGGACTAAAATTTATAGCAGACTATTTTGGTATAATAAAATATAACTTTTAATGGTAATATCTTTCAAAATTCGTATTATAATTGAAATGAATTGTGTAGTGTAATGTTGTAGAAGGGATGTAAGTGCCATGAAATTACAGGAGGATCACGTTGAAATTATTGTGTGTTACATTGCACCATTTATTCACTGAGAAAAATGACTGGTTTTTAGCAAATAAATATTCATAATTAAGGGGTACTTCATTCATTGAATTATTGCAACCTTTCAACAAATACAATTTAATCTTTAATATGAAATGTATTTTATTCATTCAGTTATATTATTTATTTGACCGTCATTTATTTCATTTAAATTTAATTTAATTTTCTCAAATGCACTAATTTATTTAGGTTTGGTATTTTAAATTGAGATTTTTAATAAATAAATTTATAATTTTCTGAAATATTTATTTGTTTCTTACAAATATGTAATCGTTTAGAATTAAATTCATAATATATTTGTGTAAACTTAATATTAATTACAATGAAAAATAGTTTTTATTCTACGAATCTATATTTATTTGTCACAAATACATATTATTTGCGGCAAAATGATATTTTCATTGCGTGAACAATGTTCTATTTGTCAAATAACGATTTTAAGTGAAGTGACTTGTATGGACTTGTTCATTATTTGTTGTACGTTGCATCTTGTTTATGGTGGTGCTCATTTGTGACAGTGTTCATTTCTGGCGATTTGTTTTTCATTCGTGTGCTAAAAAGTAGTGAATATGGGTGGCGAAACAGTGAAAAATATACGACTTGAGTGGAGTTTTGGATATTTGCTTTGCATTTTCAGTTGTATCTTTTATACCAAGGCACATGCATCGGTACCTGTACAGATTGTGTATTTATACTTTTATAATATTTTTATTGTAGGTACATTAATATACTTAAGGATATAATTTGTGTGTTAATAAAAATATGGCGTACGAATAAATTAAATGTACTAGTCTTTATTTAATTATTTTCCTTCAAGGCTTCAATTTTAATCTATTTAGAGTGGACAGGTTATGAGAGGTATAGGTATTTAAATTTGGTTCAATAATAGTATATTATTCAACGAGCGTATTATGATGGCTATTATTCACGAGGATGATTTTATAATAACCATTATACGCGAGTAGAATACGATATTTTATCTACATCTGCAATTGAAATCATATTATACCGGGTGACACTGAAAAATGGTCCACTCTAAATAACTTTCTTATTTATAGTTATTTTTAATTTAATTTTAACTTTCTTAAATTTTTCAGGTAGTAAGGAAAGTGAGGTTATATCAGCTGGTTCCACAATTTCCGGAGATATATACAATAAGTTTTCACTTTCGTTATTATCTTCCATTTTCTTCGGTTTAAAATTGTTTTTTCGCGCTTCCGTCAAGTTTTAAGAATCAAAATCGTTCAGGAACTGTCAGATTACTGCAAACTGAAATGCAATGAGTCACTCACTGTCGTAAAAATATAAAAAATCTATAGTTGAGTATTTTTAATACAAGAATAAATTTGACAGTTCCGTGTCTTGTGTAACCTCGCCCCGTGGATTATGAGTCAAAATCCACGGGGCGTGGATAATGAACGTTATTATGTATCCATGGTTACGTACATAATCAATATATTACTAAACAGGTGTAGATAAATTATTATATATCCAATAATAATGAAATAAATTTAGCGCAATTAAAATAATTTTTAACGTAAATAAATGCATACTTCTCATGAAATAGAAGATATATTTGATCTCAATATATATTTATTTGAGACAAATAAATGCTTCAAATAAATAATTACATTACTTCAATTGTAGATATATTTGGATCTATTCAAGCTTAGGATTTATTTGTAACAAATAAATTTACAGTTCACGTAATTATATCTTTTTCTCAGTGTTCCTTCCTCTTTTTAAACCTTCCAATCAACCGTCTTTTGAAATGCTTTCAAAATAAATTGTGGAACTCTTAAAAACTATCAAAGATCTCTCATTTCTGGTGACTAAAAAACTGCCAAAGCTGTGAAACTAATTACTGAGGATGAATTAATTGAAAGCTGACAAAAATTATTGAAGCTGAAAGTAACAAAAAATAGAATTACCAATATTTTTTTAAATTGCTTATTTGTTTTAATTCCAGAGAAAAACAATAACAAAGTTTTGTAGAGAGGAATCATCAATCATAGAATAATTTACATTTGGCAAATTACTGGAATATGCTTCTAAAACTCAGGTTCCATTTTTAAAATGATGAGTGCAAATGAGCCTGTTTAACATTTTTCAAAAAGTATTTTAAATGAAAGTTATGCAATATTTTTCTATTAATAATAATAATTTTAATAATTTCTTGTTATTTTCGTAAATATTTAAATACGAATATTGGTGCCAAAAATAGTCATGAAAAACAACGCCCCGCTCCTGTGTCGTAGAAATACATACATTACGTCATTCACAGCCAATAGAATAACAGTTTTTCCGTCACTTACATTTATTTTTGTTATTTAGATAAATAAACGTAGGTGATAGTTTGTCACATGTTAATAACATATGGCATATTTATAAATTCAATAGTAGGTTTGTTCCTAGCGCATACGATACTGTAAATTACTTATTTTACATTGAATTTTGTATTATCTAACACGAACCAAACACAAAAATTTGACACTTGTTTGACAACTTTGACAATATATTTATCATAACACTTGTAACAAAATACAAAGAATTGACACTATAAGGGACCAATTGGAGCCGATGAAGATGTATGTGTTGTGACGTCACATTCTGTTTCAGATCACGTGACTTTCAAAATATTATCCAGATTTCAAAAATTAATTGTAAAATATCTAATGGATATTTGGTGATATTTTCAAATTTGAGGCTATTTAAATAATGATATTTTTTAAATTTAATACTTTTGAAGGCATATAAAAATTCTTGCAACAGCCATATTGCAGATAGCCTTCGAAAACCATATGAGTCATATGGCTTGGAGGTCAATGTCATATCATGAAGTGTCAATGTCCTGTGATATGACATTGACACTTCAATGGAAACCAAATTTACACCAAAACAATCTGTTGTTTAATATGAATATATTTTTATTTTATTCTATGAATTGCCTATATTGATATCTTATACATTATTTCATTAATAATTTTAACTATTTTATCATTAACAACATTTATTCGATATCATTAAGTACAAAAATCGGTTCATTAATTTCCCATTTTTAGCTTTGTAAACTGCTCTCTCATTCTCTTGGGTGACGTCAGAGATTCTTGGTAGTCACAATGGTTAATTTTTATTTTTTATACTTTATTTCCTTGAATGCAACAATGGTCACATAACCTATTGTTAAATGGAATTGTAAATTTGCAGTCTACCAGATTTTTTTATTCTCAATAATTGTAACGTGCCTACTATTATTTTTGATAAAATACAATAACATTTATTGTTAACACAATGATACAAGTTTAGATGAAATTTATTTAATTTCCATAAAAGTACCTTTTATCGGTCTGAATCATAAAGAATTTGTATAATTTTTCCGGAACAACGACTGTCATTGCGGTAAATTCATTTCTACATTACTAAAAACAAGACAAGAGTATAGAAAAATGAGTCGGTTTGCATAATTTTTCTCGAGGTACAATTTGAAGCTCGAGTGCGCAGCTAGAGAGATACAAAGCACCAAAGGAAAAATTGCAATCTCTCCTGATGTCTATTTACTGTTTTTTACTTCCTTGTACGAAGCAAAGGAAGTATTGTATTCGCGAAAAATTTCGGTTTTGAGATTTCAACGGAAATATCCATTTTGACCATCCCTGAATCCATTTTGACTAATTTCGTCGTGACGTCAGTGCGTACGTACGTATCTCACATAACTCAAAAACGGTAAGCCGTAGAAAGTTGAAATTTTGTATTTAGGACTTCTATAACATCTAGTTGTGTACCTCCCTTTTTGGTCATTACATAATTTCCTGAAATGGTACTTTATTTGAAGCCTATAATAGATTTTAATGAAAAACTATACTAAAATATAATCCAAAACGTTTCTAATTTGGTATATAAGACATTTATATCAACTGAAATAACAGTAGATTTTGGTTAAAACAGGTTAACTGGAAGTGATATATTACCTGAAGTTGTTAACAGTTTTTCTTGAATAAAATGGTTTCATTTTGATTTTAGAAATAAATGCTTCAAATAAGAGTTTTAGAGAATTAAATTCTGCGTCTAGCACATCAAGTATTATTAAATTAGCCCTTTGTATAAGCGAGATATGTAAATTTAAAACTTATATACTTTTTGGTTTTTGTAATGAAGCTTGCTATGGATTAGGACAAAAAATAACAAAAAAATAAAAAATAGATGTTAATGTCAAATTACGTCAAACACGTGCAATTTTATAATTGGGTCTATACTTCATCTTCATATTGGTCTTGCGTACAAGGAAGTCGTGTGGTGTCCACATCAGATTTTTTTCTTGCCATCGGCAGTAGAAACATCGCAAAAATCCAAATTTTTAATGTTATTATAAAAATTAAAGAATATTAAATTTTCTACAGATTTGCATTAATACTTTTTCTATATATTTTATGGATAAATTTATAAAATTATCTGTAATTTAAATCCCGGATCCTATATGCTTCAAACAAAAACTCCTAGGTTGCGCAGTTATTTAAATGTATGTAACTGACAGATAAATGTCACTGTCAAAGAACTCGTCATTTCAAATTAATAATAGTAACGTTTTAAAAAGAAAAGAGTAAATAGTACAATAGGAAAGGAAACAATACAGTTTCCAGCATATGTAAATATGTAGGTATGTATTTAGATTACTAAAAATTAACGATTCGTAAAAAAGTTTAAGCTAATTCTCATTTTTGGATTACTGAATTCTATTTTATCCCGGTATTTAAAATTTAATCTTTATTTTATTATCAAAAAACGTAATTACTTGGATTAGATTAGACTATATTTTAAGAAATAAACTGCCAAATTTATGGTAAAATTCGCCAAGCCAAAAATAAGGGTTAGTTTGATCTTTTTTGTGACTCGAGCGTTAAGTGGCGGGAGGTATTGTGTTGGCCACACCAGATTTTATTTATAAGCAATTTTAATTTAGTGTCAGATAAAAATATCGGCTATTCCAAAGAAATATCTGATAAATTTGGAGCTGCAAATGGCAAATTGGTTCCACCAAAGCCTAAAGACGTATACGAGAAAGAATACGAAATTTTTGCGAGTGGCGGTGTTCAAAAAATGTGATTTATCGAATTTGTTGTGTTATTTGACATTTATCTATAAATAATTTCTGATATGTGTGAATAGCTGTTGCCTGGCAACTATATAGACTCTCGGGCAATAAAAGTCAAATTGCGCTCGCTTAATGCGAATAAACAAGTTTATGATTCAAAAATAAAATAAACTAATTTTTGCACGATCGTGTTTTTTTTTAAATGTTTATCGATAGTGTCTCCAAGACAGTAGGTTTTATTTACAAATTACTGAACGGTAAGTGATGTGAATCACATCGGTAAATGATGTGCTTCACTTACCGTTCAGAAAGCGAGACGGTAAATAAATAAAATTAAAATCAAAGCTTACTTCAAAAATGACATATGCAATTTTTTAATATGTCAAAATAATTATCAAATCTTATTTTTTGCGCGATCGGGTTATTTTTTATATTTATCGATAGTATTTCCAAGCCAGTAGGTCTTATTTACAAATTACTGAACGGTAAGTGATGCGACTCACGTCGGTAAGTGATGTGTTTCACTTACCGTTCATGAGGCGAGACGGTAAATAAATAAAAACAAAAATCAAAGCTTAGTTCAAACGACAAATAAAATTTTTTAATATGTCAAAATGATTTTCAAATTTTATATTTCTCTTATATTTTGTGCATCGATCGTGCAAAAAATAGTATAAGCATCACGAACGTTAAGGAATTACCGATCTCTAACAAAATTGGGACCTTCGCTTCCCTCAGTCCCCAAACATTGTCTTCGATCGGTAAACTGACCTTACCGCTCTTAATACTTAATATACTATTTCTTTTAAATTTTGTACGTCGATCGGTCAAAGAATAGTATAAGGATCACGAACGTTAAAGAATTACCGATTTCAGACATATTGTTAAACTGTCTTTACCGTTCTTAATACTTAATATACTATTTTGGTCCTAAAAATGTTTCAATATTTGGAACAATATTGAACATGTCGGGATATATGATACATGAGTCTTCTTCAAAATTACTACGAGAATTTTAGTTTAAAGTTTTGTAATTTTGTTGGACATCAAAAAACACAAAATGTTTTATTATTTAGTAACATGTTCAAAAATATACTGCATATTGTTGGTATAATATAAAATTTTAAATGTTCTCACTGTCACTGTTTGTAGTTTAAATTCTTTTACCCTACAAAAGTCAAACGTTAGTTTGTAATAAATATACACAGAACTATAATTAAAATGTCGGTTTATTTCTTTCATTATGAGTTCCGAAAGATATTTTACTAGTTTAAATTTTACTCTTAATAAAAACCTATAGGGCGTGAGCAGACACGTGACTCGAGGGACCTTGACGTGCTTAGAATCAGCTGATTTGTGTGCGCATGTCATTTTAACAAGAACATTGTCATTTTGACAAGACCAATGTTTTGACTTATTTTGATTTGCTAAAATGTTAATATTTTATAATTTTTAGGCAGTAAAACACATGAAATTAAAAATAATAACATTTTAGCAGTTACAAATCAAAATAAGTCAAAACATTGGTCTTGTCAAAATAACAATGTTCTTGTCAAAATGACATGCGCACACAAATCAGCTGATTTTAAGTATGTCAAGGTCCCTTGAGTCACGTGTCTGCTCGCGCCCTATTTACCAAAAAACACCGCTGTGTTTAAGGGCATTTGAAATTCCGAACACTTTAAGTTAAAGCAGAAACTGCATCGTTGAAGAGCAAATAAAATTATCACAAAAATTGGTTGAATTCGTGTACCATGTTCCACAAAAGAGATAAAAGATCACATTATCGTATAAACGAATGTTCTAGTTAAATCTAATTTCACAATTCTTTTTTTTCTTTTGTACGTGTATCTACTTTCAATTTTTTAAAATGGCAGATAATTAAATTATATTGACTGCTGGTACCACCTAAATGCACGTGCTTTATTCAATATTACTAACAATTATATTATTGTAAATGCAATGATTTCAAAGAATTTAATGTGCCTCTATTGCACATTTCAATTCGTTAATTATTCAAATTCAATTAGACCGGAATTACATGCCAGTGTTGCAGTTAAAATGCCATAGGTACATTATATTGACAATGAAATAAAACAATTTATTTGCATATTTGGTATGATAAAATGCGCATTTGTAAACTGTGTAAATTCATCCTGGTCCTCAGTTAGAGTGATCCACTTTGAGGAAATTTTAATTGGGCATCTATAATCAATTTTCTACCAATGGGCTATTTATTATAACAACTGTAATGATATTGTATCATCTTAATAGTACAATTTATATTATAGACTCAAACAAATATATCGTTAAACGAAATGTGGCTATGAACTGATTCTCAGACCCTTTTTAAACCTTTGATTTTAAACAGTGAATTCTGTTCTATAAACTCTACTTTTAGTGATATCCAAAACAACTCTACCAGATGATGAAATACAGGTGTCCCAGGAACGAGCTTACGTTATCGTTATTTTAAAATCTGTGCAATATTAATTTACGAAATTTGGTATCTAAGGGTTTTTCGACATACCCGTTTCAACTAAAATATTTTTAAAGCAGTAGCATGTCCGGTTTAACCGGCAGTAGACCCTAACTTTCTTATTTCAAATGGAATACTATATTTTTTATTTTACTGTTGAATTCAGCAGAAAATTTTACATATGAGCCCATAAAAAAATTTTACTCATGCTCTACCATTTCCAGCGTAATTCAACTTTTTTTTGATTTTTTATCTAAAAACGGCCAATTCTTTATCACTCTATAGCTCGAGAACGGGATCGAATTTCTATAATCTGTAAAAACAGTTTTATAACGGAAGCTTTTGTTTACAATAATACAAATTAATAATCGCCTATTTCTGAAAACTGTAATTTCTACGTGAACGTAAATTTTAACTTTATAAAATTCAAGAAACTCAATTTTTTTAAATGGAACACCCCATTTTTACCTCTCGCTAAGAGAGGTATTGTATTCATGCTAAAAATCGCATATCCAGATTTTAATGAATAAGCACGTTTAAAGGTCCCTAGAATCCGATTATAACATTTTTACATGATGTCCGTATGTGTGTGTGGATGTGTGTGTGGATGTTGGATTCACTATATCTCAAATACTATAAGACTTAAGACATTTTTAACTACGGATTCCTCAATCTAGCAATAATGGGAAGAGACCAGTCAGTTTTGGTAACAATTGGACAACCGGAAGTAGTAGTTACAAGAAAAAAATCATCTAAATATTATTTATCGAAAATTTATGTAAATACTTATATTAAAGAACGTTAAATTCTTTATTCGATAAATATAAATTCATTATTATATCTTCTATAGATTTAGAGATAAAGAAATGCATATAAAATAATTTGATGTAAAAAATCTCAGATCAAACTACTACAAGGCAAGAAATTCAAATGTTTGTAATTGACACATAAATGTCACTGTCAAAAATATTTGTATGCCTCTGTCAAAAATATTTGTACATTATTATGAAGATTATGAAAATAAAAAAAAGTCAACAACGCAAAAGAATATACGTAAAAAAGAATATAAAAGGAAATTGCGAAAAAATGACGAATATAAAGAAAAAGAAAAGGAAAGTAGAAAAAGAAAATTTCAGGATATTGAATATAAACAAAATGTATGTATTGTACATAATTTATTTTAAAATATCCCATAGATTTTGCAAATATATGTGAGAATTATTTTGTAGTGAGACATGAATATATGTATTTGTATTTAAAAATATTTTTCGTTTTATGCGTACAACCAGGTAAAATATCTGGCGAGAGGTTATGTGTTGGCCACATCAGATTTTTTATTATGTAAATGAATTCTTTGTTAAAAAATAAGGATAGTTTGTGAAGCATGTCCTATGTTGAAAGTTGATAGATTTTTAGTAAAATGGAAAATATTTAAATTGCATATGCTAGTATTAGTTTATAAGTCTAGTTTAGTTGGCTATGAACCTTTTGATTTAGCTTTATGTTATATTTTCTTTTTCTGTTTACTTCATATTTTACATTTGATATGATAGTAATTCATAAAAATTCATTACAATAAAAAATAATAAATAGGTACTAAACATAATTTTCTTCTTTTTCCACCATGGCCCACGTAAATTAAATTTAATAACTAATCTAAATAAATGCAATTTAAATATTTTCCATTTTAATAAAAATCTTTCAACTTTCAACATGGGACATGCTACACAAACTACCCTTATTTTTTAACATAGAATTCATTTACATAATAAAAAATGGGATGTTCTATTTAAAAAAAATGAGTTTCAACTTTACATTCACGTAGAAATTACAATTTTCAAAAATAGTCGATTATTAATTATTGTAAACAAAAGTTTTCTTTATAAAACTGTTTTTACAGATTATAGAAATTCGATCCCGCGGTTCTCGCGATATAGAGTGATAAAGAAGTGGCCGTTTTAGATAATAAAAAAAGTTTTTCTGCTAAATTCAACGGTAAAATAAAAAAATATAGCATTCCATTTAAAATAAGAAAGTTGGGGTCTACTTCCGGTTACACTGAAAATGCTACTGCTTTGAAAATATTTCAGTTGAAACGGGCATATCGGAAAACCCCTAGACACCAAATTTCGTAAAATAATATAAAAGCAAAAATTTTTTTAAGATATTCAGGTACATTACATTAAAAACATTAAACAAGAAAATCTATCAGCCACCGGGTCGCACGATTTATGCTTAACATTGCTGTCTCTTTCCTAGAAATTCTGCCGCAATTTTTTCATTAAGCCAATTTTTTTCTTGATAATAATTTGCAATGATCCGCTATCATATTTTTTTATTGTGAACGATATTTAAGTCAGATTTGTTTAAGTGAGGGGCCATTATTAGAAGAAATTTAAAGATAAATGAACAAAACCTAGAGTAAATTTATGACAATTGTTACAACTAACTCGAAATGTCATTGAAATACAAAAATTTGTGTAGGTCTAGGGTGGGGGGGCGATTACCCTCATCACCCTTCCCCTGGGTACGCCACTGCTGTTGTACCTACATCTGAGTAAAGTAAGATCTTACAAAATTTTACATGCTCTCATGTACAGTAAACACATGCATTTTTATATTCATCTACATCATTTTGCTCTCAAATTTAACAAAATAAATTTTTGTACATGTTGACTGAAAATTCCTATAAATGTTAACACTTTTAAAACATTTGAGTATTCTTTAAAACCCATTTTCGATAATAGTAATTAAATTCTGAACTAGACTCGTTCATTACCAAAATTAAACATCTGTTTGTATGAGGGTCTCGTCCAACGAGATTGCCTTCTTCAACTTTAAACAAAACGAAATTGTACTAAATTATCAGACAAATCTTTTACTGACCTTACCTTCTTCTGTGGGCTGGTGGACATTTCCTTGAAGATGATGGTAGCCCCGGGCAGAGATCGCTAGCTGGCCAGCTGGTTGTCTGCATGCACATTGCACAAAACGTATTCATCCGAAAAGAGTTTAAAGTAAATTAACATTACGCACAAAATATGCTAACCGATTAAATGGAAATCGCCGAAATAATGCGATATCGCAATAAAAATAGTTATTTGTATATCAAGGCCGCGAAATCACTCTTTAGCGTACCGAGAGAAAAATTGTCGCCGAGGCCGCTTGCGGCCGAGGCAAGACAATCTCGAGGGCGCTAAAGGATTTCGCGGAAAAGGTGTACACAATATTTTTTGTGGAACCGTAAAAAATATGTAATTACAGATTTTATTAATTTTAAACAGTTTCATTGTAAATAGAAAGTTAGCTTTCAAGCTGGCCATGGGATTAACATTTGATAAACAAAACCATGCAATTCTCAAGTGTCAAAGTAATTGTTTACCTAATTTCGCGGCCGTTACCATAACAACGGTCGCGAAATTTAAATTTTCGACTTGTATTGCGGCTGCAAGATGCTTATTTCGCGTCCGGTTGCACAAAAAATATGTTTAAAATCATCGAATGTGATATTTAAACCAACAATAAAAACAAATGTTTTGAAAACACTTTTAAATTTACATTTAAAGACACCGAAATATGAAATTAAACACACGAACGATATGAGAGTTACCAGAACACTGAATTAAGGACTGAATTAAACTTGTCTTGTCGCACGGTGGAATCAACGTGTTTGTTAAATGTTGTAGAATGTAATATAGCGCGAATATAAATATGTATAAATAAAAAAATAATAAAAAAATTTGTACATTTTATTTTATAAAACCCAAAAATGAATTGACGGTTGAACACATTCAATTAGCGAAGATATTAAAATAATCTACTATTATTGTTCATGAGTTAAATAACGTATGTAACAAATATGTTTTGAGACAAAATTTACACTTTATATTTTATTACTAAACAAAATATCTTCTAGTTTTCCTTGGACATAGTAAACGCGTAATAAGTAGTTATAATATACCTACCATGTTAAATTTTCCAGAAAAATAAGTCATAGGACGGAGGTACGTAAATCTTCGTAGAACAAATGAATATATTTCAAATAAAACTATGTTAAATAACTTACTCATATTTTATTACAAGAAATAATCTGTATATGATAAAAATGTTTATAAGGGATAAAAAATTGTTTAATCTTCTGGTTAAAAGTATTATTTAACTTTTCAAGGGAGAATGCTTTCAAATAATTATAAGGATGCTCTCATCATTTCATTTGAACAAATTCTAAGAACTAAACAAACCAAAGGTATAGTAAAGAGGTAAAATACAGTGGAACAATCCCATGTAATAGCTAATAACATACCTAGGAATGTTATGCACATCATAACCGCCGCAGATGTAAGTTTGAAATCCGAGCTCGTAGAGCGAGGATTTTAAGACATCCAAGGTTTGTTATGATTAATAACATCCGAGGTTTGTTCAATAGTTTATCGGTCTCAGAAAATTAAGACATTATTGATAAATATCATTTTTTGAAATTCTCTCATTAATGCTACTTTCAGATTGCTATGGTTAACAGAACAATTATTTTCACATATGTCAATATGACAAATATTCAAATAATGTGCTTTATTCCTCATGTTTATTACTTTAGAATAAAGTAGACCGTATTTAGAACGATAGGCTAACGTTATCTGCATGTATTAATGAAGAGCATTATACTTTCATTTTATTTTATTTTCATTTTGTAGACCGTTGTTGACAAGTCAGTATGGTAATAATATTACCATACAGATACAGTTTTTACTTAGTTACCAGCCTACTTTTGTACATGTAAACAATGGAATAATACCCTGAAATTCGAAATACATGCTCATTTTTTGTATGTATTCTATTTTAAGCTTCAACTAAAGTGCCATTTCCGGTTATCTGATATACACCAAAATCTAATGGCTCATTTCATATTAGAGAATAAGGTAGCAATACAAGGTTTCAAAATTTTCTGAATGATAGTTGAGTTAGAGCGGAGGATCCATATACACAAACACACAGACATCATCGTGAAAATGTTAAAATTGGATTCATAGGGTCTCAAAACGTGGTCATTTACCAAAATTTCGATTTTAGCAGGATCCCTATACCTCCCTTACCAAGGGTAATTATAAAAAAAAAATCGGTTCAAATGACTGACCTGGCCCGACCCCATTCAGATTTCCCGGTACTAAACATATTCCCAGTCCAGCCCTGTTCCTCCTTTTCACTGAAAATATATTTAATGCAATTTACAAATCCTTATGTTTCCTTGAAATTTTAAAAATATTTATAATTGTAGCGAATTCATTTTCCTATTTCACTTCGGCACGTTTAATTTTTCTGACATTTTATAAATGACAAATTGTCTAAATATTTTCTGAAGTATTCAACATATTTTCACTTTTGAAGTTAGATAGATGTTTAGAAATTATGGTACCTATTGCAGTGCGCATGTGCAAATAGCAACGTGCTATTAATTTTACTTCGATAATTGTAACTGTCTTTACAACATAACTTTCATAGTAATACTATTATAACTCTATGCTACAGAATATGAAAAAAATCAAAGTGCCTATCCAAGTTACTATGAAAGTTATATCATAGTAACGTAGCTATGTAGTAACCTCCGCAGGAACTATTTGCAGAATTGATCTGCATGTTCAAGTATTGAATATTTTACTTTTCAGGCATACCTGAAATATAGATAACTACCATGGGCGCCCGCAGACTTTTTTACAAGGTGGGTCGAAATTTTCGTTGTAAGAAAAAAATGCGCCGCGGGCGAATTTTTAATAATTTTCAAGGTCAAGCGTGTTTTAATGCAAAGTAAGATAATATAGAGTTCTTTACAATGAAGCAAATTTAACAAATTCTTAAAAAATTAAAATCAATATTTTATGACGAAAATGCGTATGTACGCTCTAAAAGCGTAGAATTGTCCCTTCTACTAGGCTTTATGATGCGAGATGCGAGCATAAGCAATAACTACAAAAACAGACAATCTGAAAATACAATGTTGCATTAAATTAAAATATATTACTGAGTAACAATATAATTATTCTATTGAACTGCTCAAAATAAAATGTATAATAATTAAATGTTAATTAAATCGCGCTCCTCACAAAATACGGCAACCCTAATCATACGTAGGTACTTTTAATATAAATAAATATGTAATGTCTATTCATTATTTACTTTTCTATTTCTTTATTTCTATATAACAGTAAAATCGATAATTGTGAAAGTTTTGAAAAGAACGTGATCATAAAATGATTATAGAATAAACTACGGCATATTAAAGAAAATACAACACCGAAGATAATGTAATATAATAACAGTACATAACATAATTTACTCATTCTGACACTTCAGCTATTTCGTACTTAGTAATAGATAGTATGTAATAAATTTTTGATTAAAATATAAGAAAATATTACCAATAATTATTAAAAAATACAATGATACATGGAAATGAAAAAAAAAAATTAATAAATAAAAGGGGGGTCAGTCGACCCTTTCGACCCCCCCTGTGGGCGCCTGTAATAACTACTATATTTTGCCAAGGTCTGTGTATAAATTGAAATATCATTGTTATGCAAGATTAAATAATTATTCCACTGAACTACTACGTATGTATTTCTCCTCATGTCATGTGATAAGTGGCATTTAAACTCATACGTCTTTGTTCCTAGATTTTCAGTTTGTCGTGAATTAATAAGTAGGTAGGAATTGAGAAGCTAATTAGCTTGAAATCAAATAAGCTTGTTTCATTTCATACGCACACGTGCGTGGAAAGCTGAAGGCTGAAAGGTTCATGTTAACAGGGTCGGACCAAAAATAAATCACGAGAACTTTAATAATGCCACTCGACACTCGACAAATATTCATTTTGAATATAAGTTTTCTACTTTATATGTCATTGGTAGGTATTTAATTAAAATTTACTTGTCAGAAATAATGGCAAAAATCTAATTCGACGAAAAGAAACGCGCATTTGCCGTGGAAGCCTACATCCGCGAAAATGGGTCTGCAGCCTCCGTCCAGTGCGCGTTCATTACTCGGTTCCAAATATCCCCTCGACAAGCAATTCTGGTTGGAAAATTGATTAAGTTATTGACATACCTAGGAATCTGATATTTTTTGACGACATTTTCATCCTTACATTTTTGATTTTGTAACGTAATGATCTTATTTTCCAACTATACCTTAACTATCCCTGATGATGATTCATTTGGAATCGAAACGTAGGAAAGTGAATTAAATTATTTAATAAACACTGTTTCCCACGACTGCATCTCCAATCATTTCTCATCATCCCTACATACCTAGGAATGTTATGCATATCATAACTGCCGCAGACCTCTAAGAAAAATGAAGACATTAATGCTACTTTCAGAATGCTATGGTTAACACAACAATTATTTTGACATATTATCTGCTTTATTCCTCATGTTTATTACTTTAGAACGATGCGCTAACGTTACCTGTATATAATAATGAAGAGCATTATATTTTCATTTTATTACCTTCCGTCACCTTTAGGTAAGGAAGGTATTGTCTTTGGTTAAAAAATTCGGTGGTGAGTTTTTGATGAATAAGCACGGGCGAGCAGGCGGACGTGCGTGCGTGCGTGCGTGCGTGCGTGCGTGCGTGCGTGCGTGTGTGTGACAAAATTTTCTATAGCGATAACTCTAATACTACAATTCCAAAAAGTATAATTCTTTCGTATTCCTCTTCGTAACATCCATGTGAAGAGCTGATTAGATTTTGGTTATAATTGGTCAACCGGAAGTACCCTCATTTGAAGATTTTAACAGTTTTTCTTGAAAAATGTTAAATATCATTTTGTCACATTAAATGTTATTATAAATATTAAAGAATATTTTAGTCTCTATATGATTTGAATTTTGAATGCATTTTATACTTCATATTAAATGTATATAGAGTTAAAAAATTATAAAGAAATTAACTATTATATATTAATTAACCAACTCTGGAAACAGCTGCTATATTAAGAAAATTCTGATTGGAAGGTGTCAGTGTCAAGTGCAGTTGACAGTAGGTTTCTGTTATAATTTTACTGGAAATATAGGATCTTTTGCTAGAAACTTTCTGTATGGAATTTGTATAAAATACATACAACTAATGTACAAGAAATAGAATCTTTTGCAAAGAACTTTCTGTATGAAATGTATTTTAAAAGAAATTTTATGTAACATTTTTCATAATAATATAAAAAAATAATAATAATTTATTATTTTCATAAATAATTAAATAAAAAAATAGGCGCGAAAAATAATTAAGAAAAACAACCCCCCACTCTTGTGCCGTCGGAGCACATACAGTACGTCATTCATAGCCAATAGTTTACATTGTTTATATAAATAAAAGTAGGCGATAGTTTGTCACATGTTAAACTGTATGTGCTCTGACGTCACATTCTCTTTCAGATCACATGACTTTTCCAAAATATTACACAAATTTCAATAATTAATTGTAAAATATCGCTAAAACTATTATAATTACCTTTAACCTTAAAATTAATTTTATTAAAAACTAACTACGTATTTTGAGAACTAAGTTCTCATCATCAGTAGTGCAACAAGGGAAAGTTAAACAGAGTAGTTAAGATTACTCAACATGTTAACCATGCCAGAGGTCCTAACAACTCTGAAAAACAAGGGAGAGAACTAGGATAATAATAAATTAATTTTTAGGTTAAAGGGTAATTATAATAGTTTTAGTTATATTTAACCTTAGACTCCATCTATTATTAATTTGTAAAATATCTAATGGATATTTCGTGATATTTTTAAATTTGAGGCTCATTAAAGAACAATATCTTTTAAAATGTAGTACTTAAAAATTCTTGCAATAGCTCTATTCACCATGAAAACTAGAGAGGTTATTCTGACACAATCTGTATAAGCCATGAGCTATGATGATATATGTATATATTTTATTTCGTTCAGTATATTGTGCGTATTTTTTGGAAACGGAAACGTATTTACTTTTATTTAGAAGGAAAAAAACAACAATAAAATCTCATCCTGTCCTGAATGTCAACACCTGTGTTACACACGTGTGCTTTCAAATCGAAGTAATGGGTTACGTAAACGCAATAAAGCGTGTTCAACTTTTTTCTACTGAAGCAACCCCTGCAAGTGTTTGCCTGTATTAGAGCAGCTACCTGGTAGATCACGAGATATATTTTATAGTGATATTTAGGGATCGACCGATATCGGTATCGGTATATCGGCCATATCGGTCTTCTTGGCCGATATCGGTATCGGCCGATATGTAAACCACGATATCGGCCTATATCGGTATCGGCCTAAAAAAATATAAATTGCTTAATATTTCAGTTGCTAAGGATTTTTTAAAGGAAATTAAAACAGAAATACTAAATAAAAATAAATCAAGTTTATTCTTATTCAAAATTTAGGAAAATGTCATTAAAAATGTAGAAGTAAAGTTAAGCTTCATTTCCACCGAATGTTTTAATGCTTAATGCATAATGATTTGTGCGTAATGCTTAATGCATTTTACTAGGATACCATTTCCAGCTATTTTGTTTAGTGACTAATTCGACAGAAATGTCACATTTTTTATCATTTTTATTTTTAATTATAGCAGACTGTCATTGCAGCAGTAATTCTTCTTTTCTTAACATGTCATATACATCATTTTTGGCTTCTATATCAATATCTAAAAATTAAAGAAACTTAATAATTATAATATAGACTGACAGCTGACAGTTCAGATTAGAAAATAAAGAAAGACAGATGACAGATATGTATTTCCATCTCACAATTACGCTTAGGCATTACGCCTTAAACCTTGGAGTTTGCAAGCTTTTGTTCTTAAGCATTGCTCTTAGTTCTTAAGCATTAAGCCTTATGCATAGCTGGAAATGGTAATAAACGTTGGCATATAATAAACATTTTTGCGCATTGCGCTTAGGTATTAATTATAGCTCTTAATCATTAAGACAATCGGTGGAAATTAATATTTAAAGTTAAGTTTTGGCAAGTTGTAATGTAACAAAATTAAGTTTTCTGTTCTTTCCGGAGTTAGATGATTTCTTGCGATTTCATAAACATTTCCAGCTGAAGAAAATAGCTGTTCACTAGCAACACTACTTGGCGGTGGTGCTAAATATATTATTGCAACTTTGTACATCAATGGAAAAATGTCTTTTTTTTGCATTTGCTCTGCATTTTTTTGTGATTTATTTATTGTTAATGCGTGTAACGGTAACAGTATATCATTATAAATCACTTATACCTCATTTATACAGCAAAAAATTTACGACAAAATTTTATGGCCGATATATCGGTATCGGCCGATATCGAATATGAGTATATCGGTATCGGCCGATATCGGTATCGGCCACAAAAAATCATATCGGTCGATCCCTAGTGATATTTATATCTCAACTTAATCAAATTTGATAGAGACAAGGTTATTATATCTTTAGAACAAATGTGGGAAGATAATATGGGATTAATTTCGCAGAAACAATTAGTTATGTTTTATTGTCTGAAATATCATATAAGAAGAAATTGAAAGGTTTCTGATAAAGAATGAACTTTTACTTTCTTTGTTTGTACTGTAATCTAATCTTGCCAAAAATAAATACAGCTGGGACATACTTATATTAATTAATATGAATTGCTCCTTCTGATAAAATTCTAACAAACATTTTCTTTTTTTTTTGAAAAATAATCGGCAACACCCGTTTCATTATACTCGTTTACAGCATCTACAGCCGGAAGATTACCCTGCTAGAAGAGAGTTCTGTACGTGGTTGCTAAATCAAGAGATACTCGAACCAAATTTTTTTTCGCGGATTTTATTTTCGACGAATCAATTTTCGGCAGACAAGGATTTTACAACGTTCATAATTGGCATATTTGGGCAGAGGAAAATCAGTGGGCCACTTTTCCAAGAGCATTTCAGCTTCGTTATTCGGTAAATTTGTGGACTGGTCTGTTGGGGGATCGTGTGGTATGTTAAGATTATCAATTCATTTCTAGATAATTTGATTTTTCCTCTCTAAGGTCGGACCTTTCGAATTTCCTGCACGTTTAACAGGACGCATTTATGCTGAATTCATAGACACAGAACTTCCAGATTTAGTAGATGAAGAGGTACCACTCGCTTTTCGTATTAACGAATGGTTCCAACACGACGGGGCACCACCTCATTTTAGTCGAGAAGTGCGGGAAATTTTGGACCAACAGTATCCTGACCGTTGGATAGGACGTGGTGGTCCACGAAATTGGTCCGCGCGGTCTCCCGATTTAAATGCTTTGGATTTCTTTCTTTGGGGACATGTGAAAAACTTCGTTTACAGAGAACCCATTGACACAGAGGAGGAGCTCAGAGTTCGAATTCAAGAGGCCTATATAACAGTTACTCCACAAATGATTATGGACTCTAAATTGAGCCTGTTAAGTAGGGCGCGATTATGTTTACAAATGAACGGATGACATTTTGAGCATCTGCTCTGATTGAATCGTTCCATGGGTGTTATTACCATTGTATAAATTGCATTACAATAAAAACGGGTCTTTTTAGAACCACCATTTGTTGTTTTAATCTCAAAGAATTCAAATGACAATAATATTTTCGTTTAACACATTTTACACAGCTGCTACAACACGTTGCACTGTACGATATAAATGATGATCTCGGATGACACCTTCGCTAACCTAAATTTGTTGACAGTGAAAAGTCAACTTTAAAGTGTCAAAATTACAGTATTTTTAAAACCAGTTTTATTTTGTAATAATATCATCACACCTCATGATATCCTTCCGGGATTAGTGGATTAAAAAGTCTTGTAACTCCGTTATGCTAGCAGCCGCAAATTATTTTCTTCTATTTGTTGGCAACCTATTGTCGTCGGCAAGTGTCAGTTTCGTCTGGGGCGCGAGTTGTTAGACACCCTGTATGTATGTATAACATTAACGATTTTTTATATACCTGGCATTTGTTACTTTCCTATATAGCAATTTATTTGCATCCATAAATTTTTGTTTTAATTGTTGTGGTGGCACACTTTAAATGAAGATGAAAAGCAATAATTAAACATCACTAATTAGAGACTGGAAGCAGGAAATGAATACGGAACAAAAAGATGCCATAAAAGAATTCAGATAATTACTGGAGAAACTTTGACAAATTATTCAAAATAAAACGAAAATACATTTACGTTTAAAGCAGTACGGTTTTCATAAAAACAAGGACAAACCTTTATCAATTTCAATATTCATTTTGACAAAATGTGTATGTTCCAAAATTATATTTCAGATTTTGACAAATTCATTTTATTAATAAAATTGGAAAGTGATATATGTTTCTATTATAAATTATATTTTAAATTGAAAAATGAGTGTCATTATAATCAATAAATTATCGTTCATGCGAAAACAGTTTTAATACCGTTTTTTTTATGAATTATTACATTACGTTCTTACACAATAGGGCTGATGGACTATAAAAAACTGTAAAATTTTAGGCAGCGCCTACAGCCAGTGGCGAATTTCCGCACAGTCGCAGGAAGCGCGCGCTTGGCGGCCTATTAAATCAAGGGGGCTTCAAGTTTCAGGTCTCAAAATAAAAAATCTGATGTGGCCAGCACATAACCTCTCGCCAGATATTTTACCTGGTTGTACGCATAAAACGAAAAATATTTTTAAATACAAATAATTCATGTCTCATTACAAAATAATTATTTTAATATAAATTATGTACAATACATACATTTTCTTTATATTCGATATCCTGAATTTTTTTTCTACTTTCCTTTTCTTTTTCTTTTATTCGTAATTTTTTCGCAAATTCCTTTTATATTCTTTTTTAGGTATATTCTTTTGCGTTGTTGACTTTTTATTTATTTTCACAATCTTCATAATGATGTACAAATATTTTTGACAGTGGCATACAAATATTTTTGACAGTGACATTTATGTGTGAATTACAAACATTTGAATTTCTTGCCTTGAAGTAGTTTGATCTAAGAATTTTTACATCAAATTATTTTATATACATTTCTTTATCTCTGAATCTATAGAAGATATAATAATGAATTTATATTTATCGAATAAAGAATTTAACCAGTCATGAGTGTGGTTTCAACTGATAAGCACGTGTTGACCGGTAAACGTCAAAAGTGACAATATCATAGATAATAAATCAAGAAAACAACCTTTGAGAAGCGGAGGACGGAAGTAAGGTAGAGCTCAATCAAACTTTACAATATCCCCTCAAACTATTCTAACTCCACCAAAATCCTTGAAACTTAAAAATCCTGCATGAACATCAATTTAATACTAATATCGCCATCTATTAAACAACAGATAAAATACAAATAGCTGGCTCCGCTGACTACACGGGCGCCACGCAAAAACATACACAATGGACAACAACCAAATTCCCGCCGTAACAAGCCAAAACCAAACACAAAAACAAACATTTGCAAGTATCACAAATAAAGACACCTTCCCAACTAAAGACCAGGCAATTCTGTTAAACTCAGTAGATGGAGTTAAAATAAAAGATTATATTATGGGAATCGGAAACATCGTTGGACCAATAAATGTTTTATTTGCTTCACGTATATCTAATAATCGCGTATGCATATATTTAAGAACAAAAGGACATGTTGACGAATTGATAAAGAAACACGACTCAATTAAAATAGAGCAACATAAAATTAATATCCGTAGACTAGTTACTCCTGCAAAGAGAATTATTCTATCAAACGTGTGCCCCTCAATACCTCATCAAATCATAGAAAACTATTTAAAAAATCTAGGAATAAAATTAGTTTCCCCGATTAACTTCTTAAGGGCCGGCATACAAGAAACTGAATATCAACATGTCCTAAGCTTCCGAAGACAAGTATACATCTCGCCTGACGACATCACAAAAATCCCTGAAAGCATATTACTAACACATGAAGAAATAGATTATAGAATATTTTTAACTGAAGACTCCATCACATGCTTTATATGCAAAAAAAACAGGCCACAACAGCAACCAATGTACAAATACTACTGAACCCGGAATGACAGTACTAACGCCACAAATAAACCCATATAAAAGACCCCGCACGAATACCACAGAACCAGAAACCATATCAGAACCAGGAAGTTCTCAATCAAACAACAACGACATAAAGGATAAAAACACTGAAAACAACCAAACTACCAACAAAGAAACATTTAAAAAGCCACTAAGCAAGAAACCGAGACCACAAAATCAAACAGACTACACTAACATAGACACAATGCTACACTCAATGAAAAACGAAATAGAAAACAACAAAGAAAAATATATACTATCCTATAACGATTTAAAAGGATTTCTAGAAAATTCATATGGAACAATAGATCCACTAACAATAGCACAAAAATACACAAAAGATATCCCAAAGCTTATACAGACATTAAAACACCTCTACCCACTGCTGGAACATAGATCTATGAAAAATAGGTTCTCAAGACTTCAAAAAAAACTAAAAGAACAACTAAAAGAAGAACTAGACTTAAGTATATACTCAAGCCAAGAATCCCTACAATCCGAATCAGGCCAAGAATCAGACTATAATGATCCTCCAATGGAATAGCAACGGTATTCACTCCCACAGGGGTGAACTACAAATAATGATCAACGAACACAACCCTGAACTAATCTGCATACAAGAGACTAGACTTAAACCTAATCAAAACTTCCATATCTCAAATTATGACACATATCGAAAGGACAGAACAAACCAAAATATAGCCAGCGGAGGAGTAGCAATCCTTGCTAAGAAAAATAATGTTATTGAAGAAATAAATATAAACACTAATCTGGAAGCAATAGCAATGAAAATCTTCACACCACTGAAAATGACTGTATGCTGCCTATATCTTCCCCCAAATCCTAACATCCCTTCTCACGAAATCAAAAATTTAATAAACCAGCTACCGAAACCCTATATCATAGTAGGAGATTACAACGCACACAATGTAATGTGGGGCTCAAAAACAACAGACCAACGTGGAAAGATATTAGAAAGTATAACAGATGAACTTGACTTAGTTATACTGAACGACGGCTCTCCAACTCATTTTTGCAGTAATACAGGTAATTTTTCGGCCATCGACCTATCTATATGCGACCCGCAAATTGCAGCCAATATTTCCTGGGAAACTATAGAAACACTATTTACTAGCAACCATCTACCCATAAAAATAACAACCTACACGCAAAATCTGCCAGAAATACACCCAGTATATGCACGATGGAATACAGAAAAAACAAATTGGAATCTCTATAAAATAGCTGCAAAAATAGAACAAACAAACATAAATCCAAACGATAACATAGACGATCTAATAAACAACATCACTAATGTCATAACTAAGGCCGCAAATCTGGCAATCGGTAGGAAAAAAATCCGACAACAAAGAAAAACCGTACCTTGGTGGAACAACCAATGCGAAAGTGCAATAAAAGAAAATAAAAAAGCCCTTTATAAATACAGAAAATCAAAAACCACAGACAATCTCATAACACTGAAAAGAACTCAAGCTATACTCCGAAGAACAATATTACAGAGTAGAAGAGAGAGTTGGGAAAAATTTGTAGAAACTATAAACCCAAGCACCCCCCCACAAACAGTCTGGAACCAAATCAGAAAAATAAAAAACGGAAAATCAATCCAAAGTACCACAATGCTAAAGGTAGGAACACGAAACATTACAAACCACCAAGAAATAGCAAACGCGCTGGCACAGAAGTTTGAAGAAAATTCCGCAGACACAAGTTACAAACCAGATTTTCTACAATATAAGAACGAAGTTGAAATGGAGGAAATAATTATAGAAGACGATGCAAACAACCCAATAAATGAACCATTTACAGAACCCGAACTACAACACGCACTAACGAACATTAAAGGAAAAAGCAGTCCAGGACCGGACGGCATACCATATGAACTGATAATTAACCTTCCGGAACAAACACTGACACATATATTAAACATTTACAACTTCATATGGACGAAAAATGTATACCCATCTATGTGGAGAAAGGTCATTACCATTCCATTATTAAAACCAAACAAACCAAAGTCAGATCCAGGAAACTACCGACCAATATCCCTCTCCAATTGCCTCAGTAAACTATTTCAAAAAATGATAAATAAACGCCTTATATGGTTCCTAGAATCCAATCAATTACTTCAAAACGAACAATGTGGCTTTAGAGAGGGACGAAGTACCATCGACCAAATAATATCTTTGGAAACATCAGTCCAACACGCATTTAAAATCAAACAGCATCTTATAGCAATCTTCTTTGACATACAGAAAGCTTACGACACCACATGGAGACTATACATATTAAAACTACTCAAGCAATACAACATAAAGGGACACATAATGCATTACATATCAAACTTCTTAAAAAATAGAAAATTCAGAGTAAAAAGCAACGGATGTCTGTCAGAAGAAAAAACACAGAAAAACGGTGTACCACAAGGGGAAATATTAAGCGTGACACTGTTTTTAATTGCAATGAACGAGATAAACAAAGAAATACCAAACAGTGTAGAAATATCACTATTCGCCGATGACCTCGTCATATACCACACAGGGAAGAACATAAAAACTATAAAAGAAAAATTACAGGAATCGATTCAGAAACTAGAAAACTGGGCTGAAAAAACAGGATTCATATTTTCAGAAGATAAAACTAAAGCCATGCACTTCTGCAAAATTAGAAAAACGCACGAACATCCTGAACTAACAATCAACAACAATGTTATAATATATACAGAGACAGTTAAATTTCTGGGCATAACTTTTGACAACAAGCTAAAGTGGACTCATCACATAGCAAACCTGAAAAAAGAATGTATGCAGAGAATGAATCTAATGAAAATAATCGGGCACACGAAATGGGGAGCACATAGAGACAACCTAATAAAAATATACAAAGCAATCATCCGATCTAAACTAGATTACGCTTGTATCGCATACTCCACAGCAAAACCATCTCTGCTAAAAAGCCTAGATACCATTCAAAATACAGCCCTCAGGATAGCTACAGGTGCATTTATAACAAGCCCAATAAACAGCATTCACACCATAGCAGGAGAACAGCCACTACATTATAGAAGAGAATTCCTAACCCTTAGTTACATAACCAATTTATCCAAGAAACCCGATAACCCAGCCTATAATAAAATTTTCAGTAATACTCGTAATAGAATCAAAAATGTAACCCCTTTACACCAAAAAATACAAAAATACCTGGAAGACCTACAGATAACCATCAGTCCCGCAAATCCGTATACCTTCCATAGCTACCCTCCCTGGACCCACAAACAACCCAAGTATGCCCTAGAACTTTCCAAATACAAGAAAGATGAAACCCCACCTGAGCTCTACCAAAACGCGTTCAAAGACTTTCAAGAAGAACACAAACACTCCATCTTCATTTACACTGATGGATCAAAGAGCAACAACAAAACTGGAGCAAGTATAGTTACCCAAGACACCACCAAGAACTACCGCTTACCAGACCAGTGCACCATATACACCGCAGAAGCATTTGCAGTCGGAGAAGCAACCAAATATATTATAAACAACAACGAAGAAACAAAGAATTATGTCATATGTACGGACTCCAGAGGGATTATGGAAAGTGTAAAAAACATCTACTCCAAAGATAGTATAATACAGAGAATTCAACACAATATAAACATAGCCATCACAACACAAAACAAAGAAATTCACATGATATGGATACCATCTCACACAGGAATAGAGGGGAACACAGACGCAGATAAAGCTGCAAAACTAGCAAGTACAATAGACACAATAACAAACACAGGTGTACCAACAAACGATATTAAACCCCAAATAAAATTTAAAGTAAAAGAGCAATGGCAAACAGAATGGAACAACGTCACAAACAACAAGCTAAGAGATATAAAAACCAACATCGATGTATGGACCGCCCTGGAACACAGGAAGCACCAAACAATATTAGCAAGGCTTAGAATCGGGCATACGAAACTCACTCATGGACACCTACTACAGAGAACCAATGCTCCCATATGTGACACCTGCAAAGTGCCAGTTACAGTGAGACATTTAATAATAGAGTGCCAAGAACATGACCAAATTAGAACAATTAATAATATCCCCCTTAATCTAAAAAGTGCACTATCAAACAACCCCGATACACAAAATAATATAATAACATATTTAACAGAAATTAATGTAATAAACAAATTGTAAACCTATTGTAATAAGTGGTACTAGTGACCTAGCTGTCGAAGTACCTTTATATGCCTTCAATAAAAAAAAAAAAGAATTTAACGTTCTTTAATATAAGTATTTACATAAATTTTCGATAAATAATATTTAGATGATTTTTTTCTTGTAACTACTACTTCCGGTTGTCCAATTGTTACCAAAACTGACTCGCCTCTTCCCATTATTGCTAGATTAAGGAATCCGTAGTTAAAAATGTCTTAAGTCTTATAGTATTTGAGTTATGGTGAATCCAACATCCACACACACACACACATCCACACACACACACACACACACACACACACACACACACACACACACACACACACACACACACACACACACACACATACGGACATCATCGTAAAAATGTTATAATCGGATTCTAGGGACCTTAAAACGTGCTTATTCACTAAAATCTGGATATGCGATTTTTAGCATGAATACAATACCTCTCTTAGCGAGAGGTAAAAATTGTTTTATTTTATTATTAGTATTTTCCTAATAAAAATAATTAATAATTTAATAGTACTCTCTAAAATAAATTGACAAGTGAATAACGTCATCTATGCCATATGTTTTGTGGCGGCCTAGCGGTCATATTTCAAATCATACGCAAGTTTGCTATCTACTGACGAGATAAAGATAGAATATCCTTACTACTTACTTTAAATTTGGCGCTAGTACGGTTTGTTCACAACTCTTTCAAAAGCTAAGAAACCGGAAGCCTACTTTTAACTTTTGTAATTCCTGCTCGGTTTTGACGCCATCACTTTCGGAGTCTATTCTCAATGCTGTATTTGTAAAAATTATAACTTCTTTGCTTATGGTAACCTAACGCACAGAACTCAATTTGATGAAATTCGGGTATACAATGTAATATAAATGCATTTTGCGATAAAATGATTATTAGTTTTTTAGACTGCATTTGTCAAAAATACTGTAATGTGAAGTACATTTTATAAGAATTTAACACTACTTCTTTTTTAAAAAAAAATCTGATGCGGACACCACACGACTTCCTTGTACGCAAGACTAATATGAAGTATAGATTCATGCACGTATTTGACGTAATTTGACATTAACATCTATTTTTTATTTTTTTGTTATTTTTTGTCCTAATCTATAGCAAGCTCCATTACAAAAACCAAAAAATATATGTTTTAAATTTACATATCTCGCTTATACAAAGGGCTAATTTAATAATAATTGATGTGCTAGACGCAGAATTTAATTCTCTAAAACTTATTTGAAGCATTTATTTCTTAAATCAAAATGAAACCATTTTATTCAAGAAAAACTGTTAACAACTTCAGGTAATATATCACTTCCGGTTAGCCTGTTTTAATCAAAATCTTCTATGTTATTCCAATTGATATAAAAATCTTATATACCAAATTTGAAAAGTTTTGGATTATATTTTAATATAGTTTTTCATTAAAATCTATTATAGGCTTCAAATAAAGTACCATTTCTAGAAATTATGTAATGACCAAAAAGGGAGGTGCACAACTAGATGTTATAAAAGTCCTAAATATAAAATGTCAACTTTCTACGGCTTACCGTTTTTGAGTTATACGAGATACATACGTACGTACGTACGTACAGACGTCACGACGAAATTAGTCAGAATGGATTCAGGGATGGTGAAAATGGATATATCCGTTGAAATCTGAATACCGAAATTTTTCGCGAATACAATACTTCCTTTACTTTGTACAAGGAAGTAAAAAGCCAAAATCAGTACAAACTTTGCTTTTCGATCTATTTTTTGTGGAATTTAATATTTTTCATTGTTTTGCAACTAGATGTATACTGGTATAACCTTAAAATAAAATTCTTAAGGAGTAGATCTACTAGACTAGGTTAAAATTCAAATATGTGTTTTGTTGAATTTTTTTATTAATAAACCCTGTTTTCGAATAGATCGTATTATTATTTTTTATTAATAATATAGAGTGCGTGCTACAGTAAAAACGTACACGTAGAATGCTCACTATAATGGTATTAAAATATTTAAGGGGGGGGGGATTAGGGGAGCCTCAAATTGAATTACGCTTGGGGCCTCTCAAGTGCTAAATCCGCCATTGCCCATAGCATTCTCCAGACAGAACCACAAAAAAAATTGTGATGTGTCGCACATGCGCAAAAATGGATCAAACGGAATCTAGCGGCCACTTCTCGAACAGAATCTAAAAACCACTGTCTACCAATTAGGAATTGTCAGATAGGTGTTGTGGGCGGTATTCAGAATAGGTTAGTCGTCATATTACACTGGCGATTCGCCGGAAGCCAATCACTCCGCTTCGCTCCGTGTTGGCTCCCATCGATGCTTAATGTTGGACAAAAATCAGTTCTGTGGGACCCTATAATCCTATAGTAAATATATTATTAGTATTTACATTAGTGGTTGCCCGAGTATGAGACATCAAATATAAAACACCCCAAGAGCTTAAAAAAAACTTTCGCACATTTGCAACAATTTACTAATTTCTTTTCTGCGGCTCTGCCTGGACAGTGCATTGACTGCATTGGACACTTCCGTAATTTTATGCAAAACCGTATTGTAATGTGCAGTGCCCGCCGTCGCCGCCACTATTACCGCCTCTGTCCCCGTCGGTGTTGCCGCCGCTATCGCAGGGACGCGCGAGTGTCTATTGTTAGCGATGACGCAAGCGACTGGTCGGAGCCTGCTTAATTACGCGGTTGATGTAACCTATTGTGTTTTATCTACAAGTGTTCCAGTGAGTTCTGGAATTTTCGGCTAGGGTATATAAGCACCGTTAGCGAAGGCACTGGACAGTCTGATATAAATAAGCTTTGCGTGCTAAACATTTGGTGATATAAACAGATAGTCGACGAGTGCTAACATAAATAAATAGAGTTGTATAAATAAATAAGTGAGCTATATATTGTTTAAATAAATAATCTTAGTGTTTAAGTGTCTTATAATATTCTTAGTCTTAATTAGTCTTTAATATTTGTTTAATCGTAGTGTTCGTTATATTTATCATCTTTTAATTATGTTTAATTTCTATTTATCGTTATAATAAACTTTTATTTTAATTAATAATACTTGTCTAATATTTATACTTCACCCAAATAAATAAAAACGTTACAGTATTAAGAGGGTAAAGAAAAATTAAGATTACTCAATTTGTGAAACATGCCGGAAGTCATAACATCCTGTTGCAGAATTATCTGGCATAGTTTACATGTTGAGTTGGAGTAATCATAACCACTCTCAGATGAAAAAAGGACTGTATTACATTATCTACGATTTTTGGGACTTCTGTATATGAACGATACAATTCATTTATTTACTCGTTTTTACTGTACAATATTGTAAATTTAATAATGCCGGCCTATACATTATTTAGAGTATCGTATACTACATTTTCTGTTTGAAAATAATATTTATCATCCTTTGTATGGGATATCGTAGCAATATAGTACTTTTCGATAAAGCAGCGTACACTATACAGTGAATATCGTCCAATATTGGCACCATGTATGCATACGATATGTGATTTTACAAAATCGCGATGCGCTTTTATTCTAGCTACATTTTTCATGCATTATTGGCTGTACACATAAAGTTTAAAATAATTTTGTTTTGTGCGCTTATCAGCAGTCAGGTCATGTCTGGTGTCACATTTTTCATTTAGTATTTAAGATTTACGATGAGTTCCAGTAAATAACAGTGCGAATGGAGCACTAATGACATCTGTTGGAGTACACGGGAACACGAAACGTACATTAACTAATTCATTTCAATTTCACAAGAAGTTAATTTCATATTTCATAAAATGAAATATATTTTTCGGCAATAAATTTGACTTTTAGCACAAATTGTAGGGCGTAATATATTGTAGTCAGTGGTGGTTCCTCCGTTAGGTCATCTCAAATTTATTAAAGCAGAGAAGAAAAAACAAAAGAATAAAAATAATAAAATATTTTGAATTTAATAATTTTTAATTGTTTCGTTTGCACACGACACTACCGTGCTGAAAGCAAGACAGCGAATGGCCCGAGGCGCGAATGCCCGCGATGCTAGGATCACATCAAAGTTGTGACCTCTTTGTGTTAAATACTGCATATACCATTCCATGTGACGGACAAAGACAAATAAATTGTAATTTTGCTTGCGTTAGACGAAGACAACCACCACCCTATTCGCTTACACACGGTCAATGACCAAGTAGCGGATAGTGACAGTGTAAGTTCGGTTATGTATTTTAACATGATAATTCAAGAAATTAAGAAAAAAAATTCTTGATATTATTAAAAATATTTGGAAATAAGGACAAAAGATCGTCCGATACCTGATCTGAAATTAAAACAGACAACGAAGAATAGACACTTGCAAAATTGACGCAAGGGAGTGATAAAAGATCTCACTTGTTCCAAACAAACCCCCCTCCCCCCTCGTTGTCTTACGTCCTTCTCCGTAGTACTATACCTGCCATTCTGTTTGCATCTGTCATTCAGTGCTAACGTAATTCTATATTCTGATTTATTTTGTTCGTCGTGTTTATTAAAAATGAATTTAAGGCCTGGGCTTCTATTCTCGAATCTAAACATTTGCGGCGTTCGAAACGTATGAATTTAAATTTTGGTATACTCCAGAATCCGTTTCATGAACGTATATGTTTCTAAACGTACAACTTTCATACGTATGACAGCGGGCAGGGACTGAGCATTCGTTCAATGAATTTTCCATACGTTTACATCTAAGTGCAATACTGTTATACATAAAAACACTATACCATGGGAAATAATTTTATTATAGTGATGAATTATGTTATTATTTTCTAAGACTTAGTATCTTAAATATTTTTCTTATATGTTATATATCTTTTTGCGTGAAGGCGCCTTTTACCCACAGAGCTTATCGTACCAAGTCTAAAATCAATCAGTAAATACATTTCATGTTTATATATAGATCTTCCTCCAGTTTTTTAGTCTCTTTTGGTACAGGGATAACATTTAACATTATTATTAAATCTTCTCAAAATTCTACTGCTTTTTTGGGTGTAAAAGTAGAATCAAATTTTCCAAGTTCTAATAATTATTCTATTTTGCTCTTTAGAGAAAAGAAGTAAGTACTTTATTTCGGCATTTTTTTCATATTCAAATAAAATTATAGGTTTAGTGTATATCAATGTCAATATGTTAAATTTTGGCATTTAATCAAACGCATGGAGCGTGGTGCAGTTGTCTGATTGGTCCATTTGCAAATGAAAAAGTCTAGTGGAACTGTCCTTTAGAAAGCCAAACGAATTCGAATGCAAATCAAGCAAGGCAAACGTATACCATTGGAGAATAGAATTTTTGAAACGTACGTTTAGACACTTTACGTTAATGAACGCATATGAATGTGAACGAATGATTTGGGGAATTGAGGCGTAGAAGATGTGCCTCGGCAACTTTTTACCTTTCGCTAAGAGATGTATTGAATTTATACTAAAAATCGCATATCCAGATTTCAGTGAATAAGCATGTTTTAAGGTCCCTAGAATCCGATTATAACATTTGTGTGTGTGTGTATGTGTGGCCGTGCGTGCGTGCGTGTGTGTGTGGATGTGTGTGTGTGTGTGGATATGTGTGTGTGTGTGTGTGTGTGTGTGTGTGTGTGTGTGTGTATGGATGTTGGATCCACGATTTCTCAAATACTATAAGACTTAAGACATTTTTAACTATGGATTCCTCAATGTAACAATAATGGGAAGAGTTGGTTAAGTTTTGGTAACAATTGGACAACCGGAAGTAGTAGTTACACGAAAAAAATCATCTACATATTATTTATCGAAAATTTATGTAAATACTTATATTAAGAACGTTAATTTCTTTATTCGATAAATATAAATTCATTATTAAATCTTCTATAGATGTAGAGATAAAGAAATGCATATAAAATAATTTGATGTAAAAAATCTCAGATCAAACTACTTCAAGGCAAGAAATTCAAATGTTATTAATTGACACATAAATGTCACTGTCAAAAATATTTGTATGCCATTGTCAAAAATATTTGTACATCATTATGAAGATTACGAAAATAATAAAAACTCAACAACGCAAAAGAATATAAAAGGAATTTGTGAAAAAATGACGAATATAAAGAAAAATAAAATTTCAGGATATTGAATATAAAGAAAATGTATGTATTGTACATAATTTATATTAAAATTTTCCATAGATTTTGCATGAATATATGTATTTGTTTTTAAAAATATTTTTTGTTTTATGCGTACAACCAGATAAAATATCTGGCGAGAGGTTATGTGCTGGCCACATCAGATTTTTTGTTTAGTAATACTGAAGATCATTCGATAATACAACTAAAACGATGGTTGGAATATGCAAGTGAAGTTCTTTGTTTGTAAGTTGTAACCATAGCAACTATTAGTTTTATGCTTTGTCGCTAGAGGCGCTCGTGCGGGAAGTGCAAATATTTACCAAATTTAACCCACAAAATATTTAACGCACGAGCCGCCGTTGGTGTTATTTATAATTTCATATCTTGAATAAAATATTGTACCTACTCTAGTCAAATGAATATTATTCATTACTCTTATATACTCTTGTCACATATGCATTCCTAATTATATCTTGTATCATGCTCTACATTTCTCTTTAATTATTTCCACGTTTGTAAGCAATTCAGGACCTATCTGGAAGCTTGCAGCGTATAAAGTTCGGCTTCCTCGCTGATGCCGAGTAATAAATGCATAGGCAGTCGTTGGATCTCGGAATGTGCTTAAATTCAATCGCTGCGTGCTATGCTTTGAACATTCCAACACGTGTCACATGCACACCATTATACATAAACATAAATGGACCACAGCCATGGATGCGGCCGACGCTTTGATCGCTGCCTTTATAAATGAAATGAGCATTTTTGCGATAGAATTAGTTTTAGGCGATGTCCGAAGTTGCATTTTTATCACACAAATCCTACATTTATATTATACCGTGTGTCTGTCTTAAAGGTGTAATATAACCAATAGGCTTGAGTAGTACCAGTGACGGCTATTCGGGTGAAGAAGGTGAAGAGCAACTTCACCTGTTATTTCAGAAAACAAAACATTTTTTAAATTATTTTCAACACATTAAATTTTTCATATTATGTTATAAAGCTTGAAATAAACATTAATACAATTTAATAAACAAATTATCTACTAAAAATTATAATAACTGATCAACTAAATTTTGAAATTTTAAGAAAGGTATGTAGGTATATTTGATTTAGATTACTATTATTGTTGCATAAAAAAAATCTAATGTGGCCTGCGCATTACCTTCCGTCAGGTTTACTTATTTTATAAAAATTTCATACAGAAAGTTCCTTTCAAAAAAATCTGTTTCTTGTTCATTGCCTTCTGGCAATTGTATGTATTTTATACAACTTCCATACAGAAAGTTTCTAGCAAAAGATCCTATATTTCCAGCAAAATTATAACACAAACATACTAAGTTTGACACTAACATCTTTCAATCAGAATTTATGAAATATAATATTCGTTTAATATGAAGTATAAAATGCAGTCAAATCGTATAGAGAATAAAATATTCTTTAATATTTATAATAACATTAAATGTGAAAAAATGGTATTTAACATCGTTTTTTTTTTTTAGAAAAACTGTTAAAATCTTCAAATGAGGGTACGTCCGATTGACCAATTATAACCAAAATCTAATCAGCTCTTCATGTGTATATGGATGTAACGAAGAGGAATACGAAAGAATTATAATTTTTTAAATTGTAGTATTAGAGTTATCGCAGGCGAAATTTTTGTCGCAAACGCGCGCGCGCGCGCTCGCCCACACACACACGCACACACGCCCACACGAACAGACGCACACACGCACACACTCACACACGCGCGCGCCCACACACACACACACGCGCACACACGCACACACGCACAGACGCACACACGCACACACTCACACACGCGCGCGTCCACACACACACACACACACACACACACGCATATACACACACAGACATCATCGTAAACATAGTAAAATCGTATTCTAAGGACCCTAAAACGTGCTTATTCATCAAAAACTCATCACCGAATTTTTTACCCAAGACAATACCTTCCTTATCTAAAGGTGTTGGAAGGTAAAAACAATATTAATCACATCATTTTTAATGAACTGTTATTTTTCGTATAAATTATACTTAAGTATTGTTGTTTTGAAAACAATGTACCCATAAATAATTTAGCAAAACAATTTATAATATCAATATTTTATTAAGTATTGAAGTAATTAAGCTAATAAAATTTATTATATATTTATTTATAGTGAATTGTAATGAGTGGCTTTACCTATAGACAGTGGATTTATGGAAAATATAATACATAATTGATTATATTGGTAAGCCGATTGTACGTGGACATGAATTACAGAGTGTTTTATTAATCTAGTTCACAGATTCTGTAAATCAATTTTCCTAATGCATATACGTACATACATAAACAGACACAGCACTAAAAGACAAATAAATTGTTAATTTGTAAATACATGTTTGTATGACTGAAATAGAATTTTACATCAATACTATCAGAAACAATCAGTATACCTCATGTGTGGTGTTCAAATTAAAGCTATTCTCTAGTCTAGGCATACGTTGATATGTAACTAAAGGCCTTATCGCACTACAATCATATCTGTGACTCTATTTCGCCGACTTATTTCGTATGATCAACTCGATCTATCACACTGTATTTTCGAACAACCTTTTTCTTTGACTCTTACTGGATTTTCATTCTTGAAGTTGGTTCTGATATGGTTTCTTTAATGACAACATATGTCAAATTTGTTTGACTTATCAAATTATTACAAGTAAAATGAATGAAAACGATGGAAAATAATGCAATTGTGGGCAAGCATAATAATTTTATGAGCACCAAACAAAAAAATGTGAACTTCTGACGTTTCTGCAGTTATATTTTATTCCGTAAAGTTACATTCTTGTACTTCAGAAACAGTTGCGCATGCGCAATAGAGAAGTCAGCGATAAATAGACAGAGGAATTGCAATCAATTCCATTTCATCTGACAACAGGATCCATGACTTCCTTGTAGCTACCTGGAGTAAGTCAGCGATATGAACCGAAGTCATGGATAATGCGTCACAAGTCAGAGGTACAACTTCTAGTGTGATAAGGCCTTAATATGAAAAGTAGGTTCACGGTATAACGCCATCGCCGTTTATGAACCGCGTTTAATGGGGTAATACCAAAATGAAAAAAAAAATGTTGATTTTTTTTTTTATAAATGAAGAATTTACTTAATATTTTGCATACATAATCAAAAATATTTAATATTATTATATTTTTCATTCATGCTTTTCTTTATAAAGATTCTGAGTCTGATTTTGTGACGCTATAATTTTGTACAAAAATACACGATAGTGAGGCACACCCGTACCCGTGCCTGTACTATACATGAATAAGATCTACCACTTTTCTAACATAACCTTATATAAGCAACATTTTGAAAGTAACGTCAATATCTGTACAAGTTGATTTAAAATAGTAAGTACATATAACGAAATATGCTAAACAAAAATTATAAATAAATACAATTTGTTTGATTTAGATATAGACCAGAAAAGTATAACATTCAAATTTAGGCGCCAAATTCAAACTCAGTTCATAACGCTGAGAACATAATTTTAATCGCCGTGTATTTCTTACCAAGGAAATTTTACCTCAACTTTAAAGGCCGAGAAATCTCATAAAAGTAAATCTCTTATGCAAAACATTATATGTACCACCTAGAATGATTCTTTATCTTCAGATTCGTACAATAATATTCACATAAACTGTGAACAGTCTATAATTATTTAAATAAAAATACAATACTACAAAATACAATGAACGTATATCTCGATTGGTCCTACTACAACTTCGGTACGCAGCCAATCGCAGCATAGCTTGTATTGCACTTGACGAATTTACAGGCGGGTGAGGGACTATCCACGACATACGGAATTTTAACTTACACGTAACATTTTATTTTCTAATAATTTTCTTACTCTAGCTTTTCAAGGATTTTAAACAGTTGCAATCTATTACTCAATAAACAAACTATCAAATCCTTAACAAGAGCTGCTTAATTTCTTTTACAAAATATCTTTTTTTTGCAGTAAAATCACATTTCCATAAGAAACCTATAGAAGGGAATTCAAACTATGAACTCGCGCCAAAAGCAATGGTTGTACAATATTGTTCTGTGCCGTCCTGCGAGAACGATTTGTTGAGAAATGAAAATCAAATTTTTGGTGATGGTATAAGGCAATAAATACTCCAAAAGTTTTGAAGACTAATATTGCTGACTCTTGATTATGTGGTGACATAAATGTCAAATGTAGTTCCATTTTTACTCGGTAGGCGACACTGCGGATCACAAAATTATGACGTCATATGAAATTAAATATAAACTTAAAAAAAAAATCTCTAAAACTAGAAACTTATGTAACATAAAATATATATTTTCGTAAGTAGTTTTAAGTGTCCTTTCAGTAAAAAATAAATAAATTGGAAAATGTGGTATGACCCCATTAAATAACGGGTTTTACAATATTTGTAAATGCACTACTAGGTTTAAATCGCAAACATATCATTTGTTTAAAGTGTACTTTTGAGTATTTTGGGTGCGATAAGTCTTTCACGTCTAGGTCTTTAGAGTATAATATGGATTATATAATTCATAATCAATTCAGCAAATGGTATTTGAGAATTTTACTTAGTTACCATGTATTTATAAGCGAATATACCCTTGAAGAAGTGGTAAAACCGCTTTTGTCATCAAATTATTCCTTGTATAATCGAATGAATACCACTTACGTATTCATTATTATCAGAATATATTGTATTGATACACTCAACGTATTATTTTAGAATACCACTCCTCCTTCGGAGTCGTGATATTCCAAAATAATACGTTTTGTGACAACACAATATATTCGATAATATCTGAACTAACGTGTCCCCACACATTTCCTTAAATGTTAACAAATGTTAGTAAAGTTTAATATTTTAAGATATTGATCGAATATTTGCATTTTGTTGTTATTAAAATGTTTTGGATGTCTGGCTTAATGCTAATATAATTTACTCACCCGGTCTTTCATTATATTTATATTAGCTGAAATCTATTCATGCATGATATAATGAAATGAATTCAATATCTTCTACGAAGACAATGGAGAAAAGATTATCTATATTATACTCTAACGACTTTTACTTTATTTTGATATGCTATGCATAAGAAATTTTCACTTGAAATTTCATAAACATAAAGGCTTGTAAGTTTGCATTGTTGTGAATAATGGCGTCCTAGATTGACGTCAGCATTTGACGTTACTATGATGAAACGCCGCTAGATGGCAAAACATTAGATAATCCCAGTATTAGTGTAAATAGTAGGGGAGACCGGTGTCAATTTTAACAGATGTCAAATGTAACAAGGGTAGGTAACAGGGCCAACTTTTCGAAGTAGATTAAAACGCGCTTGCAGAGTGAAGCAGAAAGAATCATAGCTCTTTGGTATTTAGTGCAAGTACATACGCGCAAATACGGCGTCTGTTTCTGATAAATGTCTGTAAATCGACAAAAAAGTAAATACAGGTAGTGACGCACATTGTTTCTAAAACACTATAAGTGCTCTACTCGGAAATATTTCAAGTTACGGATCAGTTTGTGAGTTTTATTTGCTTTTATTTTTCATTAAAAACATTTCGAATTATTACCTAATAAATAGAAAAAAGTAAATAATATCTTTACAAGTTAAGCGGTGTCAGTTGTAACACATGCCAAGATGTCGATTGTAACGAGTTTAATAATTAAGTACAGTATTGATCATGATAAAAATTACAAGAAAAAACCATTACTATCAAAAACATAAAAGAAGAAGTGTAAAGAAAAGAAAAACAGTCCCGAAAATAACAGTCGCAGATTACTCTTCAGATGACTCCGACGAGGAAACTCTCTGATTGTATTGGCCCATATTTTTTGAGCACAGGAGATTGGTTGCAGTGGCGAAAATGTAAAATCTGGACACCGGGTACGTTAAATTGTACGAAGAAAGACCTACTTTATGTTTACCTAAACTGTAATTCCGTTAGCGACTAAAGGCATTGGTCAAAATGGTCCATATCACCAGCAAAATATATATTTTGTTTGCTTTTAGTTCAGTCATCTGAATTTTGTATTTTCTGAGGTAATAAATAAATGTTTTTTTTTTCAATAATTTCTTCTTTTATCTGTTATTTTATCGTATTATATCACTGTTAAAATTTGTTACAATTAACACTGGCTCTGTTACTATTGACACCAGTTAGGTGGCAATAGTAACATTTGTAATGCTTGACTAAAAATCCTTATACTTGTATATTTGTCACATTTTCAAAAGTTTAAAATTCAAAATATTATTCACTAAGGTGGGTAGGTTCTCATATAGGTAATTTCAAAATTTAGAAATGTAACGTTAACTCGTGAAAAATAAATTTTAAATTTTATGACAATTGTCACCGGCCTCCCCTACGCATTTTAAAACTTTGCAATTAAAATGATAATCTAGTATAACCACCAAATTCAAAAAGCTAGTAATGCTTAGAAATGTCTAGACAAGCATAAGTATTTCTTCGTTTACTAATACTAATCGGCCGCAATATTTTTCATTAAAAGAAAACTACTGGAAGTGATATCAAGAGCTTTTCTGTGAGTTTTGACAAAAGTTAATAGGCAATTATTGGTCCGACCTCAAATCTGAGTTATTCAATTTACTATCTGTCACTAGATTCATTCAATCGTACTGAATATAACAACCTCCATTCCTTTTCAATTTGTTTTTTGCCACGTTTGTACACAAATATAATCTAGAACCAAATGTGACAGTACCCTTTATTCATAGAATTATTTATTAAGAGCCGGTATTTTCACTTGCGAATAAAGGTTTAGATAAATGTATCCTTCGGATAAATACTTTTGTTGTTTTTCACCTGCAAATAAATTTATTCAAAAGAATAACATCTGTTATTCGCGGAATATATTATTCGGTAGTTGGGTAGCGAATAACCGTTTATTCGTAAGTTCATTACATTTCCACATAGTGCAGATTTATTAACAAATTGGATATATTAAATATTTCTAATGATTATGACAATCACAAAGCGTCATAACGACATTGAACCACATACATGAAATAATTTTTTGACAGATTCCGATTATGAAAACAATTTATTATTACATATTGGGGATCGCATTTGATCTTAAACAGTAAATAGGACTGGCGAAGAATATAGATGACATTGAAATTAAAGATATCAAACACAACTTTGACAACTACGGATTCAAAAAAAGTTGACACATTTCATCCTTGTCTGCTTAACGTGGCTACGCCGAAGTCCATCCTTCTTTACTGATACAAATTCACTGTGTAAGGCTACCAATTCACGAATGTTAAAGTTATTCGACAGATAGCTATTTGTTTCTGTAAAATGTGTGAAAAGACGCAATAGAATTATTCGTTGGATAAATATTTAGAATAAATTTATTTAACGAATACTTATTCGAAACTTTATTCGGAAGTGAAAATACCGGGCCTAAATAAGAAACTAAAGAAATTGAAAAGAAAATTTATTTTCTTTTTTCAATTATATATTTATGAATTTTTATACTGTGTTGTAAAACTAAATGTAAAGACCGAATGTATTTTTCGTACATGAGATGTAATACTTTGTAAGAGGTTTCCTAATCAGAAGTCTGCACTAAAACGTCGGTGTTGTAAGAGAATAAATGTTGTTTTAGTAAGACTTCAAGTAATTGTTACCACATAATAATTTGGTTTACTGTCGATATTTCGTTATTTTCTGCATTCATTTACTTGCAAATGGATTCCGGATTTCAAAAAAGCGATAACAGAAGGCTTGAAAGTAGTAAGAATTTGGAATAGAAAGTTTGATAGTCCTTATTATACAGTTTTAAGGTTTGGTTTTAATATAATTGACCCATGTTCTAATTTGTACTACGGAGGAGGCCTCCATTGTCTACGTGAAAAAAGCGATTATTACTAAGCAGTAAATAATGTCGAGCAACAATTTATTAGTATTTTATGTACCAAGGGCGTTATGATGATGATAATGCCAGGAAGGCGACGAGGATCTAGCCCAAAGGCCTCTTTGGCCCGATGGATAGATGTCGTCCGATGGGCATTATCATCTAGTAACGCTCGTGGTGCATACAAGAGTTTCACTAGAATATGTGAAATAAGTCTTCATTTATAATAATTTTGACTACTATAACGCTTAAGAGATTTGGCGTTACTAAGGATGTTGTTTAATTGTTTTGTTTATTATCAATATTTATTTAATTTTAAAACATCAACGTTATATATCGTTGGAGATGATGGAATGGGTGAATTTGATGTTTCGGAAGATATTTTATCGAAACGGTGTAAAGAAATTATTTTGAATGCTTCTGTATACTTTGAGGAAGACAAACGCATAAATGTTCCTCTAATTATTCCATTCTCGTTTGTAGAAAATGTAAGTATTATATTTTGAGGTTCATTTTCACAAGACAGATCTCAGTTCTTTATTTTTTATGCACTTATTTCTGAATATTATTACAGTTTAGAGTTTGTACTGCTTTGGATGTATCACATGTGACGGTAAATAATTTCAAAAATGAAATCAAACGTGGATAAATATCGTCCCCAAAAAAATTAGTGATCCGTCATTCGTCAAAAATCAATGCGAAACATTACAGTCTGCAATTCGACGTACTTACTATTTACATGTGTGGCGAAAGTAAATTGCTTTTTAAGGCCCCTTTCATAACCAATTTTAAGTATTATAATGAAATTAAAAATGATTTCTGTGTTGTGCGTTCAAAGCTGTTTTCTTATTCTATTAATTGTTGTAATCAATTAATGTATTATTATTGTAATGAATTATTAAAAAGAAAATAATTTTCATAATATACCGTTCATATTAGGTCCATAAACGATAATCGGATTATAACGAGGGCATAATGAACGATTAAACCCTCATATAATGCCCCGGTTGTTACAGATATGTTTATAAACACTGTAACCTAGCAATAAACAGTACATAATACTTTAGTGAGACATAAACGGTTACAAAATCCGAAAGTGAGTTACATTTTACATTATTCACAATCTTTTCTGCTACCTACATATATTCACTAGAGCGTATGCATTCATACAACAAATATAATAAAGTATTTCATCCATTTTAACTGTCTGGAGCATACAGAGTTTTATATTACAAAAGTAATAATTTTATGCCGTAAGAATAAGAAAGGCATATTTACTACTCGAGATCATGGAAAACCTAAATTAAAAATTTTAAAACTGTATACTCCAGGAAGCTTTTGAAGAGAAACGTAAGAGACTGTTTTACAAAAGGGACGAAATTACACAGAGACACAGAAAATATTGGAATGCTGACGCTGATTATAGTGCATAAGACAACTCGGTGTTTGTTTGCATCGTTTCTTTCAAAATTCGAAGTGGTAAAGGTAAAAGATACACTAGTTTAAATCTTACCACTCTATAACAATAGTTTTTTATACAAGGCAATAAAATTTTATTTTATCGACGAGCGCAAAGTGTTAATCCGCGGGAGATTCATCGCAAATCGATAATTAAATTTTATCGTCGTGTATAAAATTCTATTTTTTTCTATCACAGATCAACTTATATTTATTTATTATAAGCATAATTTAATATAAGTTGTGGCTTGTGGTTCTATTTCATGAATAGATCGAAATAGTAACATTAATTGCACAATTGAAGTTGTTATTAAAATAAACAATTAAAGTTTATATTGTATTTAATTTAATTGAAATAAATTTAAAGTAATTTATCCAACGCTGAAAATGCAATATTTGAGCTGAAAGAAGTATATGTATATTCAATATGATTTACGTGTTATAAATTTAAAAGATTTTATCGTCGATAATGATTACTGTTTACAAGTAATTGTAACTGACATTTTCCGCGCTTTGATAGTGATTAACTCTAAGATGCTTATCGCTTCCAGTAGTCGGCGCTGACGTCGCTCAAAAAGGAACGGTAAGCGTATAACTCATATACGTATTAGAAAATATACCGCTAATGCTTGTATTCTGACAATGAGCGGTGGGCATGGTCAACAAAGAGAAACAGCAATATAGATGTTCCATCTCGTTTTGCTCCCTTTTTAAATGTACGCATGCTCGGGCACCTCATTTCTATTGGCTATGTGTTCTAGCGGTATTCCGGCGGTAACTTGAAGCCAAGCATTGAAGAAAATTTCTTTGTCACATTGTCACTTTGTGTTATAACCTCCACGTGTTTAGTTCGTTTAGTTTGTTGTTTAGTTGTTGTGTGAAAGACAAATGGCTATACGCAAGTATTATTTGTGTAGTGCAAAAAGTCCAGCAGTTACTCTGCATTCGTAAGTATTATTAAACAATATTAATTTGACTTTTGTTTTAACTGTGTTTTATTTATATTTTATAGTTTTCCAAAGAAGAAAGTAAACTCTGTTATTGTTATTCTTTGTTGATGAAATATGTAAGTTGAATAATAATATAGAAATGATACAACCGTTAATTTATTTAAATTAAATTTATAAAATAAATATTTTTCGTCGTTTTTAAAATGTTTTACAAATATAATTTCAAACATAATATTTGCTGTGAACAAAATTACATTCAAACATTCGCGGTTAATCATTAGAATGCAATGTCTTCTTTTAACCAATAGAATATTCAGACTTCGAACATGCGCAAATTGAGAAAGGGGACAAGTTGAGATAGAAACGTATATGTCTGCACTCTGATGTTGACCACGCTGAGAAGGTTGTATCAGCGGTATATTTTCTAATACGTATATGGTATAACTATGGTGATTGGCAATGGCGTATTTCCGCACAGGCGCAGGAAGCACGCGCTTGGGGCCTCTTAAATCGAGGGAGCCTCAAATTTCAGGTCTCAAAAAAAAATTGTTTCATTTAAATACATACATAAAATCACGCATGTCCCACTTAGTGGGTTATCACAAACCCGAAACAATAATAATAATAATTATTATATGAATTAAGGTTAAAAATAAAACACTTGGTTAAGTTTCACAGTTTATTAATTGTTCGACGATCGTTTCGACCTTGCGGGCATCATCAGGTTAACTATTACAAATTTACAAAATGTGCATTCTTAAATACTAACTATCTCTATGGGGGAATACAATGTTTAACAACGGGGAGGCGCTTAGATCTATTTGTTCGTTTACAATATTCTCGTTTGTATTGACCGCTTTCTGGATTTCCAGGTTTTCCAATGAGTTTAGTTTATAACCTTTCTGTTGTACGTGTAGAACTTCAAAGTTACCATCATATTTATGTTTATTATCAACACAATGGGTGGAAAAGCCTGTATTATATTTATTGTCCTTAAGGGTCTCGTCTCCGCATTCAGAATTGGACGAAAAAGTGCTCCAGCTTACCAGTAATTACTCGAAAGCCATTAAATATTTAAGAATTTTCTTTTAATATATATCTTAAAAAAACATTAATTTAAGCATCTATCTTTTTGTTTTTATAATATAATTATCCGTAAACCGACAATAAATATCTGAAAATGGCATATTTTTGGTTATTTTAAACATTTATTTTTACTGATATAAGGTAAATTTTTAGAATTTTATAAAGATACAATCTTAGATTCATCTTTTGTCAGTAGAAATAATAGAATTCCATAATAAATGAATAATAAACAAAACTGTAATTACCAGTAGACTGAGAGCTGTTTCTTGCACTCTCAATCTTATAAATTTCTCTTGCCCTAGTACTGACAAAGTGAGGTGCGCGGCAGGGGGGTATTCTCTCAGCCAATAATGTAACAGTAACATTACTTATTCCTCATTCTGTATTGGTCTTTTTCGAGTGTTGGTCGGTATCTCTGCAAGCTTTTGGAAAAATATGGAAAAAGCTTGTAAACTTCTATATGGACTGCGTTCTACCAGAACTCATTGATCCCAGGTATACAAGAGGACTTCCATTTAGGGAAAGGAAATATTTAATATGAATTTTTATATACATATATATGTTTTTATTTTAAAAATAAATATTTTTAAAACCCATACGATTTATTGAGTTATTTCTATTATTCCTAATAACCCCGTTATAGTGGGGATAAATTGTTTTTATTTCATTGGCGCAAATCTTATTGTATTTTATTCGTTATAAGGTAAATAAATATTACCTTTTTCTGGGTGTGTAATTAAACTTCTATTAGCAATTGATGATAAGTACATAAGTGAATTTAAGTTTCTTAGTATAAAATGATACAATTGAAATTTTATATATTATGAATTGTTTATATACATATATATATATATATATATATATATATATATATATATATATATATATATATATATATATATATATATATATATATGATAAAGAATTAAATAATACGAGGTTTAAGTTTAAAAAATAATTTATTAACTTTCTATACGTATTTCAGCTTGTTAGGCTTGCTACGAAAACGAAAGAATTTGTCATTGGAAAAAGTGTTTATAAATAATAATAGCTTCAATTCTTCACAGAAAAACTAATAAAAGGATTAAAAGGGGCTGATTGTTCATTAATATGAATTTTACCTTCATTGATAGCCTTTTGGATATCCAGGCATTTCAGGAAATTCATTTTTAATCCTTTTTCACATATATGTACTATATGTATAAGCTCTTTCTCAGCCATATAGAAAATTAATAAATTATTTTTGAAACATATCTCGTATTATTTTATTCTTTATATTTGTTATAATGTTTCAACGTGAAGTGACAGTGGACTCCATCAAATTTAATTGTATATATAATTATGACCATATATAAATATATGAATATAAAAATATCGGCTAATCAAAATAATAAAAAAGGAATATTTATAATTTCTGAAATCTGTAGAAAAATGTTTTTAATTTTTCACATATTTCAGAAATTACTATAAAATTATTTTACTACTGCTTTCAAGTTTGTATTTACTCTTACCGAAATCTCAAGAGGAATATAGATTCATTCGACTATTCGTATGTTAGTAAAATTTTCAGTATTGAAAGAGACAGCGGCACATCTATTTTTAAGTGTTCAAATAGTTCCACTTTATCATTTACACAACTGTGCAACTATGCCTGTTGAACAAAGATAGGTTATACGGCAGTGATGAGGTTAAACAGAGAAATAGAATGTCTACCAGCCCCTTACCCCAACCTCACTTCAGGTCAAAGATATTTCGTAGAGAAATGCAGGCTAGCGGAGACGAGGCCCTTAATAGCTTTCATATGTTCTTTTATCCTACAACTAAAGTTTCTACCGCTTTGCCAAATGTAAATTGCGTCACAGTCATTGCAAGAAATTTTGTATACACCTGTTAAATCCTTTTTATCTATTTTTTCTTTATTGTTTACCAACATTCTACCTAAGTTGTTTTTATTTACAGAGATTATTCTAAGATCTAACTTGTTCAGTTTAAATTTTACATTTTCTGAAATGGTTTGTACATGGTTTATAGGGTACCAAGGTTTATTTATGTTATCTTTATTTGTTGAATTGTAAATTAATTTTGTTACATTCCGTTTATTTTTCTTTTTAATTATTTTATCCACAATGTCTGGCGTATATCCATTGTTACTCATTGGAAAACCTGGAAATCCAGAAAGCGGTCAATACAAACGAGAATATTGTAAACGAACAAATAGATCTAAGCGCCTCCCCGTTGTTAAACATTCTATTCCCCCATAGAGATAGTTAGTATTTAAGAATGCACATTTTGTAAATTTGTAATAGTTAACTTGATGATGACCGCAAGGTCGAAACGATCGTCGAACAATTAATAAACTGTGAAACTTAACCAAGTGTTTTATTTTTAACCTTAATTCATATAATTATCAATATGTTTCATCAAGTGCCTACCACTCAATCTCTACAAATTAATAATAATAACAATAATAATAATATTAATAATAATAACAACCACAAAAATAATCACTCATTTTTTCAACTACATTTTTGCTAACCGAACATCATACAACAAATAGTCCTCACTCATAACATATTAAAGGGACCGATTTTCGGTAGCGAAATATCGCATGCGGACCACAATAATAGTTATGAAACAATTATCCTTCGCCACACGTTCCTGTCTAAGCACACTTCTTTTGCCTCGACCATAATCATAATTGCATTCATACATGCTCGTCTTCTTTATTTTATTATTATTATTATATAATTAATAATTTAGAAGTATTCTCTAAATTAAATTGACACATGAGTAATGCCATCCATGCTATATGTTTTGTGGCGGCCTAGCGGTCATATTTCAAAACATATGCAAGTTTGCTCACTACTGACGAGATTACGAGATAGATATAATCAGTGGTATTCTACAGTCACTGTTAAATTTAAAGATCATCTCTAAATGAATTTAGAGGTGACCTCTAAGAAAAACGTATTCTACAGTCAAAGTTTACCGCTGTTGGCGCTAACATTGTTCTTTAACCATAGATGTGGCTATGGGCACCTTTAAACATTTAGCAGAGCTCTGTTAAGTTTCAAATATGGCCGACGATCATTGTTTTGCAAGAAATTCGGGTTTTGAGGGATGTTTTAGATTCGAACAGAGGACGAATTAGAGTAGAGTAGAAAGAATAAACCCATTTGAGTTATATAATGATGAAGAATTCAGGAGAAGATATAGATTGAAAAAAGAAACTGTCAACTTTGTCACTAATTTGATTAGAAATAGAACCAATTTTACATCAAGAAAAATATATTAGCGCCAATTTACAAATCTTGTTAACATTACATTTTTATGCGAAAGGTTGCTAATAAGTAGAATCAGGTAGGGAAACACGAATAAATTATTCGTATTACCTAACCTTAAAATATCAATTCAGTTTTTGAAGCATTCTTGTCATAATTTACTTAATTTTAGGTGATTTGCATGGTGTCAGTCAGGCCACTGTATCACGAAACGTAGCATATTTCTAAATTATAAAATTAAGAATAAATAAATAATTTGTTATAAGTTCATGTAGTATTATAATTATCACAAGTTTTAATTTGTATATGATACCTGTATTGTGTTAATTCTGTACTCTATTACATAAAAATGAAATAAATTTCGTAAGTGAATCGCATTTTATAGCCAAACAAACTTATTTTCAAAAATTACAATTATTAAACTTCAACTTTGACAGTTAGAGAACATCTTTTGTTAGCAACGCTCTGTTACCGACAGTAGAATAACATAAACCATAAAAACTAACAGTCACCTCTAGCTAGAGATCGTCTCTGAGCAATTTTAACAGTGACTGTAGAATACCACTGAATATCTTTACTTGAATTTGGTGCTAGTACGGTGCGTTCACAATTATTTCAAAATGCAGTTAAGAAACCGGAAGCCTACTTTCAATTTTTGTAATTCCCGCTCGATTTTGACGTCATTACTTTCGAAGTCTATTCTAAACGCATATTTGTGGAAATTATGACTTCTCCGCTTGTAAATTGGTCATGAAGTTATAGGAATTCATATATATATATCATAATGATAATCTGTATCGAAATGAAAAGAAAATCTGTATCGGAAGGGAAAAAATCTGTATTATAATGAAAATCTGTATCTTAATGACTATCATTGAAGTGCAGTGATGACACAAACATAATAAGTTTATTAAAGCATAGGAGTAGAATTTTTTTTATGTAATAAATCGTAAATAAAGTATAGCATACAACTCACAATAATGGCTATTATTACCCCAGGCCAGATGAGTTCAACCCTCGAAAATGTCTAAACAAATGTTAGGTATTATTATAGATATGAGTGATTTGCTGACAGAGTTAATGAGCTGGCGAATGAAGCGAGACTGAACAGTTGAATGAGTTTGTATATTTGGGGACACGATGTCAAGGGATGGACCTATTGATCGAGAGTGAAAGATGAGTAAATGCGGGTTGTAAGGCATTGGGTATCTGCGGATCTATGCTAGAAATGTATGAATATGTCTATTGATGCTCGGTTGAGTTTTTATAATCTGTACATGCTTTGAAGTTTGGTAATGAAGGTTAGCCACGAATAACGAAGCATGTAGGTAAGATAGTTATTACTGTAGTAACATGAAATTTGCGAGGGGTATGCATAGGCGTAATTCGGGGGTGGCAAGGGGTGGCAGTTGCCACCCCAGAATTGTCGAGCCCAGTATTTTGCCACCTCAGAATTTTTAAGTGAAAGTCTCAATAATTTACGAATACTTAATTGAAAAACACAAGTCTACAACATGATGACATTATAACTGTATTCTTTTTGACCCATTTGTAACTCAGCTCTGTACACAACTGAGTTGAGATGAAGTGAATTGTGATGTGTGCAAAAAGAACAAGTTTAATTCCATTTTATCACTTCCTTCTTTACCGATAGTATTTGCTGTAGCAGCTGTCAAAATTATTGGCTTATTTTCTGTTCTATGATACTATTTATAAACGAAAAATGGATAATATTGAAATTATATTACTGTAAGTATATGTGAAAATTTGTTGTATTATATAACCTTAAAATGCAAACTGAGTGTTTCAAATCATTTTGAGTTTTGTAAACTGGTAATGTAGCATAGGCAGAGCCGCGCCGTGCGGGTGGCCAGATTGTGCCTCGCCTGATTTTGAGGGGCGCCGTTTCGAGACAGTAAAGTAAATAATAGTAAATTTTTATAAAATGCTATTCGTAGACAAAATCAGTGGCGGATTTAGAGGGGGGGCAATCGGGCACGTGCCCCCCTGTTATTTTAAAAAATTTAATTATTACATATTATCATTCACGTATACACATCATAGATAAATAAAAGAATAAACATACTAATAAAAATACAGAATTTCTATTTATTTTTCAAATTGTTTATTATTTTGGAGATGCCCCCCCTAACTTTTTTTATTATAAGTCATAGAACAAATGGTTCATATATTGTATTATACTATTTGATGGCAGATGTAGATATTTTTTATAAAGTCACCTTTAAAAGATACGTCTATCAACTTTTATTTTTTAGATAGCAAACACTAATTATTTCACTAAAATATAAACCGCCATTTTTTGTCTTAAGTTGTTCTTATTACTTAATTTGATGTTTTAACTAGTTTTGTATAACATTGTTGCATTTTATTTATTTTCACATGGCTATTTTTTGAATAAACATTTTTTTTCAAACGTCGTAGAAATGGCATTTTTTGTGACTTGATTCACAAAGTAGAAATAGTTAATTTTTACGCCGCCGGAGTAGAAATAGCTAATTTCTACGCCGCCGCCGGGGGGGGGGCTCACCCTATATATTTAAAATTTGTTTTTCCGAATTTGGTGCCCCCCCTATTATAATTTTCTAAATCCGCCACTGGACAAAATTACTATGAAACTTACAACTTAACGCGAGAGAAGTGAAAAATATATTTTTTAATTTGTTTGCGTTATAGAGCTCTAGTTATAAGTAAAATAATTGTCGTATCAATCGGTTCGTTATTATTTTAGCATTGTTACATTGAAATAATAACTATGAAAATGCTGATTACAACAATGAATATATTGATTATAACTCAAGAATATTGATTACAAGAATGAATCCCACAATGAACCCAATATTTAAATGCCTATTATCATTTTGCAAAGAATCAAATGCATATACAATTCTGAAATCTGTTGTTTGTAAAATTGTTGATTACAACAATCGATTTTGAGTATAACCTATTGATTACAAGAATGAATCTAGGAAAATTTCATCAATATAATAAATCTAGCATTTTTGAAGAACAAAAAGTATAGTTTAAACTTTAATTTGCAAATTTTACATTATGAGGGGAAGGGGCGCTAAAATGTAGCATAGCAAAAAGGCGCCTAATATCCACGAAGCGGCCCTGAGCATCGGAAAGGGGGGAAGTGAGTTTACGCATAACAACTCAGATTAGTTATGTCAAAAAGGACAACGATTTCCTCAACTTATCTGAAATGAGCTGAGATTTAGTCCAAAAAAGAGTACAGCTATTGAGTAAAAGCAAAAGTTTTTTTGTATCAAGTATACTTGATTTTTTCCTTTTATCATAAACAAATGGGCTGAGCATGCATAAATCAAAACTAGGCACACTTTTGAGTTGTGTATGAACGATAATTACTTTACATGTGGTTTAGTTAATAACTCAAATCATTAAAAAGTATTGTTTTAGGGTAAATTGTTAGCAATTAAATTGTTGTAAAAATAGTTTGAAATGCTTCAGAAACTAACAAATTTAAAGCCAGTTTTTAAAAAAATTCCGGGGGAGGATTCCCGGCTACACACTGGACGAGTCAATAAACTTATAATTTAATTTTTAATTTATTTTGCAAAAAATAGTCTCAAAAAATGTCGCCCTAAAACTAATTTCGCCCCAGGCGGTCGCCTGGCTTGCCTGTAGCTTGGGTCAGTCCTGTTCCATGCACTTTTTCAAACACCCGTGGCAAACAAATTGTTATGTTATGTACCCATTAGAACTTACTGTTTTCCTATCTCCTAATACCATATTGACAGTAGGATTGGATTTTGAGAAAAAGGAGGTAATCATTTTTGTACACTTCAAACTTGTTTTACTTTGACAAGATTGGGTTCTTTTGGAAAGACCCATTGTGCTGATTGTCATTTTGTTTCAGATTTAAATGCATACATCCATGATTCATCACCTATTATAATATTATACACTGCTTTAGATTTACCTTCGTTGTACTTTTATAATGTTTTAATGCATCATTCCACACGAAGTAACTTTTGACCATCATTTAAATTATGAGGTATACAACGGTAACAAACTTTCCTGCCTTTTAGATGATACCCAAAGTAGTCCGTATAAATCTATACGTGACACGGTTGTCTTCTTTAATCATTGTACGAATAGCAGCTATGTTTTCATCCGTAACTGCAGAAATTGGTCGATCTTCACGTAAATCATCATTGAGAGAAACTCGATGAAATTTAAATTCATTGTAGCATCTGTGAACAGACCTGATACTAGGTGCTTTATTTCCAAAAGCATCCCGAAGCTTTTCGGTGCATTGTTTTGGAGAGAGCGAACTTTTAAAATCGTATAATATCATAGCTAGCAAATTTTCTCTTGTTAACTACATTTTCAGTACGACGTGCGTACTTTAAAACTGCATGGGAAATTACTGATAACAGATAACGAATAGTAACAAGAACTGTCATGCTACCTAAGGAAGTACTTTCGTTTTGCCATGCATTTATTTTTCGTATCTACCTTAGTTATATTTGTTTGCAGAAATTTCGGTGCTACCCTCGTATTACGGTCTCACTGACCGAGTACTATCAATCGTTTACTGTCGTGTATATTTCAAACACGTGTATTCTAATAGCGTGTGTCACATTGAACCATCGTTTTCTATCGAGTGCCGTCGACTTGTTTGATTTTCAAGTTGGTTTGATTTTTACTCGATGTTCGAATCCACTCGATGCCTTGACGCATGCGTAAATGTACATAACCTCTTAATTTAGTTGATGTCATTCAAATTTCATTTGATTTGACGCAAACTGAAGTAGTCGTGAAAATAGAAACAACAAAGGTTATTGAGAAAGAGCGGAGCACGAGTGAAATTAATATAGATTAATATATTTAGATATACTCGACACCAAATGATATATGTAACTCGACAAGTGAGACCGGACCTTCAGTTTTTAAATGACACGACATGATTCGATACTACACTACACGACACAACTTTACCAGTGAAACCGCCGCCTAACTATATAATTTTCGAGTTTTTGTTTAAAATATAAATAAGATAATTCGTATCTTCGTACAAACGATCGTAATCTACGTAAATAATTGTTAGAGAAACATCTGGACTAGGACTGGAAAACAGAACTAATTATAATTAAATCATAGTTGCACTTTCATTAAACTTTCTTGTAATGTAATTTCCTGGCTGCATAAAATAGGTGTACCTTGTTGTATGTATTATATTTTATGTTTGTTCGTATAACAGCAAGTGGAAAAGTATACATTGTGCTCGTTTCTCAAAGGAGCGAATGAAAAATAAATACATTACCCTTTCCTTTGCTCTACCTCTACGTTCTACTTTTCCCAAGATAAGAATGAACATTGAAATATATCAAAGTGATATTTCTGAAATAAAATGTATATAATGCATAAGCGCTCAACATTTCGTATAATACTATTTGGATAATAAATTTTGGGTTTATTACTTTGAAGCTTTCGAGTTTTTTACGTTCCAGTATAGTTGTACTTTCAGAATTGTATATGGGGAACATAGTTCCCTACGCTATAAATTTTAAATGTTGTACTCTCTGTGTCTGTGTTTATATTGAACTTGTTCGTAAATGTGAAACCTAAGCTATGAATTTACAGAAAATTAATAGTTATTTACCATATAAGGCTGGGAAGTGAGTTATTACGGTACGAATAAGAAGTTTACGGACGAGGCGACGAAGGAAGCCGAGTCAGGAATATCGAAATGAGTACCGTGTAATACTACTTTACGGCCGTATGATGTACAACATTTTATTTCATACTGTCTACGTGTTTTAAATTTTTTTATTAATTCAAACTTGTCTATTTAAGGTTGAAAAAAATATTCGGAACTGCAGTCAATTATTTTTACCTTCCGTCACCTTTAGGTAAGGAAGGTATTGTCTTTGGTCAAAAAATTCGGTGGTGAGTTTTTGACGAATAAGCACGTTTTAGGGTCCCTAGAATACGATTTTACTATTTTTACGATGATGTCTGTATGTGTGTGTGTGTATGTATGTGTGTGTGTGTGTGTGTGTGTGTGTGTGTGTGTGTGTGTGTGTGTGTGTGTGTGTGTGTGTCTGTGTGTGACAAAATTTTCTAATGCGATAACTCTAATACTACAATTCCAAAAATTATAATTCTTTCGTTTTCCTCTTCGTTACATCCATGTGAAGAGCTGATTAGATTTTGGTTATAATTGGTCAACCGGAAGTACCCTCATTTGAAGATTTTAACAGTTTTTCTTGCAAAAACGATGTTAAATATCATTTTTTCACATTTAATATTATAAATATTAAAGAATTATTTATTCTCTATACGATTTGAATGCATTTTATACTTCATATTAAATGGATATAGAGTTAAAAAATCTGATGTGGCCAGCACATTACCTTCCGTCAGTTCTATGTATTTTGTATAAATGTCATACAGAAGGTTCCTTGCAAAAGATTATATTTCTTGTACATTACCTTAAGGCAGTTGTATGTATTTTGTACTAATTCCATACAGAAAGTTTCTAACAAAAGATCCTATATTTCCAGTAAAATTATAACATAAACATACTGTCAACTGCACTTGACACTGACACCTTTCAATCAGAATTTTCTTAATGTATCGCAGCTGTTTCCAGAGTTATAGCAAAGCTGACTAATATATATGATATTTAATTTCTTTATAATTTTTTAACTCTATATCCATTTAATATGAAGTATAAAATGTATTCAAATCGTATAGAGAATAAATAATTCTTTAATATTTATAATAACATTAAATGTGAAAAAATGATATTTAACATCGTTTTTGCAAGAAAAACTGTTAAAATCTTCAAATGAGGGTACTTCCGGTTGACCAATTATAACCAAAATCTAATCAGCTCTTCACATGGATGTAACGAAGAGGAATACGAAAGAATTATAATTTTTGGAATGGCAGTATTAGAGTTATCGCATTAGAAAATTTTGTCACACACAGACACACACACACACACACACACACACACACACACACACACACACACACACACACACACATACATACACACACACACACACACATACAGACATCATCGTAAAAATAGTAAAATCGTATTCTAGGGACCCTAAAACGTGCTTATTCGTCAAAAACTCACCACCGAATTTTTTGACCAAAGACAATACCTTCCTTACCTAAAGGTGACGGAAGGTAAAAATTATAAAGAAATTAAATATCATATATATTAGTCAGCTTTGCTATAACTCTGGAAACAGCTGCGATACATTAAGAAAATTCTGATTGAAAGATGTCAGTGTCAAGTGCAGTTGACAGTATGTTTATGTTATAATTTTACTGGAAATATAGGATCTTTTGTTAGAAACTTTCTGTATGGAATTAGTACAAAATGCATACAACTGCCTTAAGGTAATGTACAAGAAATATAATCTTTTGCAAGGAACCTTCTGTATGACATTTATACAAAATACATAGAACTGACGGAAGGTAATGTGCTGGCCACATCAGATTTTTTTATTTTCAACTACGCCGACGTTTCGATAGTACAACTATCTTCTTCAAGACTAGTTGAAGTCATATATAAATATTGATAAAATGGACATCTCACAAAATATAATCAAATGTAAGAAATAAATATAACATGAGATTAATAAAATAATTATAAATTTGTGACTGATTATAATTATTTTATTAATCGCATGTTATATTTATTTCTTACCTTTGATTATATTTTGTGAGATGTCCATTTTATCAATATTTATATATGACTTCAACTAGCCCTGAAGAAGATAGTTGTACTATCGAAACGTCGGCGTAGTTGAAAATAAAAAAATAATTGACTGCAGTTCCGAATATTTTTTTCAACCTTCATATCCCATCAGTCGACCATCAACAACCTTTTCTTGTCTATTTAACTTAGATCACATCATCTTTGAATTTGTGACAATTTAATTTTAATGTGTGAGCCTTGCTGCTACGTTGGAAAAGCATCTAAGTATAGTGATGACGCAATCGCGCTAGCCACCGGGCTATGTAAACAAACAAGCCGCGACGTGTTTAATTACTTCCAGTCGCCTGAATCTTTTGTGTTCATTGTTATTATGCGGTCGAACATTCTAGAACTCTCTGGAAGCTAATGACAGCTGTATAAAAGGGTCGCATATAGAGACATTCACATAGCGTGTTAGTGAAGCACAACAGTATCGTGGTGATCGTATGGAGTATAGTGTCGATTGGAGGACTCGGGAAGTTACTGGTAAATTGGGATAGCTGTGAATGTGAATACTCGGTAGTGTTGACGAGTATTGGGAAGCTAGGTATGCGGGGACAGTAACGGCAAGTGGAAGTGGATACTCGGCAGTGGTGTTGAAGAATTGTGGCATACGGACAGTCGGTGATACGGAAGCTGTGGAAGTTAAATAGACAGATAGTGAGATGAAAAGTGTGACTTCTGTCCGAGCAGTTGAATATACAGACACTGTTGAGTCAGTTGAGTATATAGACGCTGTTGAGATCGGTTGGCGGACAGTTGAATGTAATATAAATAAACAGTGACGTAAATAGTCGAAATAAATAATTAGTTAGATCGTATAAATAGGTACATAGTCGTGTTAATTGTTAAATAAATAAATACTAGTGTTAGTGTTATCTAGTTAATTATAGTTTTAGACTTATTTAGTTTTTTACTTCCTTGTACAAAGTAAAGGAAGTATTGTAATCGTGTTTTTCAGATTTCAAAGGAAATATCCATTTTCACCATCCCTCAATCCATTTTGACTAATTTCGTCGTGACGTCAGGGTGGTCAAAATGGATATTTCCGTTGAAATCTGAAAACCGAAATTTTTCGCGATTACAATATTTCCTTTACTATGTACTATGTACAAGTAAAAAGTGATACATATTCTACAGTAGTTGTGACCTATATTTAGGAAAATGCTGGTTGGAAATTTTTTAATATTCTACGGAACAACAAGTAACAACTGTGCATTACAAATAAGTTAGTAGATAAAATGGCTAAATAAAATATTGCACCGGCTGTTTCTATGACTTTATAATACGGTGCATATTTACATAGGAAACTCATTATATACAGCCGTAATAAACTCGTACAGCGTGAACGTTCGAGTTCGAGAAAGAAGTTTTGAAATTCATATGTCGTACAAACACATCTTTGCCGACACGCGCTACATATTCTATGTTATACATTGGCCAATATGTGATCGTGATTTTAATTTATCGTCGACGTCGATCGTTGGCTATCGAATTTTTCCGCCTGGAAATTCAATTTCCAGGCCTGAAATCCCTGATAATAATTATGTTTGCGGGCACGCGTTATATATTTCCAATTTTGTTACATTTATTACAATATTTTATTGCTCCTGCTTTGAAGACTGCCTCGTTAAAGTATGTGTATACATACATATAACAATCCAGACACATCAAAACTTGAAAGGGTAATTTTAAATGGAAATTATGCACACATAAAAATGTATATAAATGCCATAAAACTAACATTACAAGACGTAATATGTTCAATCATTAAACGAAGCTATTTTGATTTTATCAATAGAAATACACTCATACACGAGAAATTTCAGGAACGAAAATATTTCTTTCCTTTCTTTGTTGTTTCTTCATGAAATGGGGTATTCTATTGTAATGAAATGCGGTCTTCCACCCAGGCCCGTGGAGAGCTGTTACGGACCCTGGGGTAAAATCAAACTAGCTGGCCTCCAGTGGCGTAGCTAGAACTTTTGCCGCCCACGGCGGTCCATGGGTTTGCCATCCCTCTCAATATCCCAAAAATACTAGAAAAAGTCAAAGTGAAATCGAATATGAAATTTTATTATTATTGCTCATTATTTGTAGTGATATCTATAGAATTGAAATAAAATTACAAACAAATGCATATTGTTTGAACTGTCAGAAATTCTGTTTTCAAATATATGTTACATATTAAGCACTTGGATGTAGATCACTAAACAGATTTTATTTTTATATTCTATACTTAATAAGTATTGTTATTATTTAAACATTTTGTAACCTATAAAATCAAATTTCAGACAGTTCAAACGATATGCTTTTCTTTGTTATTCTGTTTCAATTTCATGGCTATCACCACAAATGAGCTATATTTATAAAAATTCAAATTCGGATTCACAACGTGACAAAATGTGCAAAATAAAATTTGTATAGTGTAGAATTTTTTCATCTGCAACCTTTATTTGAAAAATTTTTGTAAGAAGTTAATGGGTAGGTATAGACATTGATCTTCTATATAGTATAAAATCAATGGTATAGATAACTCAGTAACTACAGTAAAATAAAAAATACATTGTATTCCTTATATAAAAGATTTCAAGTACATAACAGGTATTTTTTAGTTTTAACTATAGTTTTTAAAAAGTAATTATTATTTAAGTAATAAAAAATGCCGCTCCCAAAAAAGTTCCGCCCGGGGCGGATCGCCCCCTCCGCCCCCCGTTAGCTACGCCGCTGCTGGCTGCATGTCCCTCAATGCTGGTACAAATAAAATAGTACTATACTTTTTAATTTGTAAAATATTTCCAATATTTTATTTACCAAGTAAATAAATGGGGTGTCGTGGCCGCGTGCCTGAGTATTTGGTCGAGAATCTGGGAAACCGGGTTCGATCCCAACTGACGCCAGCCAAATATTTCGAATTTTAAATGGCATAAAATTGACCCCTGTGGTGCATTCTCCACGCCAGCAATGTGTCCTTAAGGTGACCCATGGGTAAACTTCCGCACTGTACAGGTTGTCTCATTTTCGGTGTTTTT
>OY720451.1:65420919-65470919 GCA_963082715.1 Harpalus rubripes
TGACACCTACAGATTGCTTCCATGAACTAACGTACACTGTCATGTATAGATAAATTGTTATTCTGAATTTTTAAAATAAAAGACATAATAAGAATATTGAATATAGGCGATGTGCATATTTTGAGCGTCAGCACTACATTGGCATTTTTGATTACCGAATCAACTTTGACAATTCGAGAAAGTGATACAATTTACAATTTTATTTTGAGTTGTTGCTATTGTGTATGTATATTATACATCATACTATATTAAAATGAATAAAGAAAATATTTAAAATGTTATATATGTAATGTGACAATCAAAAAAAGTTAAAATACCGGCGAAGATAATGTGGCAGAAAATATAATTTTTCTCATAATATGTGTGATTTCTGTAAACCATTTTATCATATTTAAATATAATATATAATATTAGTTAAATGTTACAAGATGCACAATATATGGGAATTGAGATTAAAAAGTTGGAAAATTTGAATGATTGGAAAGAAGAAAATTTCTACATATGACGATATCAGTGTATGATGTTAGCATCTTTCTTGTATATTCGCAATAAATGAAGAAGATTCTTCATTGAAAATATACCAGGCGCTAAGTAGAAGCAGAAAATTAAATACTGTTTGTATATATACATCAATGCTTTCGTAATATAAGTACAAACAGAAATGAAATCAAACGTCAAACTATGTGCTTGCTGCATCAGCCGGCTACAGCTGCAAGCGTTAGTCAATAGTAGTCAAGGTTTACGAGCATGCGCATAATTCCAAGTTGGGTGTTTGTGTGAGAAAGACTTATACAGAAATGATATTTCCATTTCACAGTTTCCTTCACCTATTCTTATGGGAAAGATCGAGGCCAAACGAGAATACAGGGCTGAATGCTCAGACCGTGACGTCACAGCTAGCCTCTTGCTGTCACGCCACGCCTTGAACGACAGCAATGTTACCATAGGAAATATACGGAATTTTAAACAAACAGGATTGTAAAATGTGATTTATATAGATTTACAAATCGTAGATAATTATTCAAATATTATATAATAACTATTTTATATAACTAAACAAATTAAATAAAAAACGAATTATAAACGGTCTAAATATACGAATAACTCATGTTTTACTTTAAATTATTTATTGTTGTTTAAATAACACAAGAAATAATAAAAATAATAGAAATTATAATAATAACATTAATAAATCTTTAGATCTGGAGCTAACAAATGAAAATAATATAACAGAACATAATATGATAATGATAATAATGAAACTAAAATGAATGATATACGTAGGTACGCATACTATACACTCGTATAAAAAATAACCATTACTTTGAAATAAAATACAATGAGATGCTCGCTATTTTTTTTTTGTTAAACTGCTTTTTATTACAAATTTGTTCTTTATAGTTTTTTCTATAATTATTTAGTAAAATGTTGCTGAACATCTCTCAAATTTTTTTTATAACAACTAAATTGATGTTCTGCATGATATACATGCACCGTATATTAGGAAAAATTGTTTAGCTACTCTAATGTCAGGTATATCAATTTAGCAAGGTAACCGTAATTGCTCCTGCACATTGGCACACAGCATTTTAAAACCATTTTTTGCAATACCCGTCAACGAAAAACAATCGAAATTTGACGTTTCGTGCTGCGCTGTGCCGTGCGTCCACTCGCAATGAAGGCTGTAGTTCGACTGATTTTAGAAGGCTAGACAAGTACGCTGGCCTCGTAGTTTTGCATGACGCATTGAGCAGGGATAAGCATTCAGGCCTGCATTCTCGTGTGGCCTCGGAAAGATACGAGCATCAGCAATATATTAGTCTAATAGGTATATGGTTTTGGTATATTCATTTAGCTGTTCGGTGCCTGGGGCCCGATTCTTGAAATTTTTCGCATACGTAAGTGGGAGAGATGCGCATGCGAACTGCATATTGGTATTGAAACGAAATCGTGTGGTCTTAGGCGAATATTCCATGCGCAATTACATCGCATGGGTATGAATAACTTGAAAGTATCATTCGCACACGAAACTGTGTCTGTCACTGTTACTTGTGTTTGGTGTATGATATAAATCAAACTATGTTTTTATATAATTCCGGGTATGTTTTATGATCTTATAATGACGCCAATTATAAATCTAGAATCTCCATACACTTGAGTATCGTTATAATATTCTACATATGTGTGCTCGTGAATTCACAGAACGATGCAATGGATTGTTAGGAACGTATTTTAGCTGCCTCTTAACGGCTTTGCATTCCAAATCTGAAATGGTTAGCAAAATTAGACACACGATATATATATATATATATATATATATATATATATATATATATATATATATATATATATATATATATATATATATATATATATACAGGGTGATTCATCGGTCTGTCCTCTCTTTATAACTCTTTTATTTTAAGTCAGATAGAAAAACTCTTCAAATATAATTTATATGATATATTATTGTCTATCTACGTACCATATGCATTTGTATACAGGGTGCTCCGTTTAAGCGCAACAATATGTAACTTTATATTTCTTAATGGAACATCTATATTTATTTATTTATTTATTTATTTTGATAGTAAATTAGATTCCCTTTAAAAAAGTATTAAGTAATAAGGGGTCTAAAATTATGATTTAAGTTATTTACGTTCATAAAAAATAGTAGTTCAGAATGGAAAAAACCATAATATAATACAAAATCCTTTTTTATTAATACTTATTTTAAACATTACACTAATTCCAAAGAAGCTATTAAAATTCAGTGACAGACTAAATAATGCAAAATTATAATAAATGCTCGAAAACATATACTTCAACTTCAACAGATTATTCTATTATAAATATTATATTATCCATCTAATCTTTACTAAAATTTGTATTATTCATTTTCACATCAACATCAACAATGATAAACTAAGAGTATTTGGACAACTTGTTTGTTTAAATTTGAAACAATTGATCAAATTATCCATACCTTACTTTGTTAATAATGATAGAAACATATCATTCAACGAATAAAGGTAAATAACTTCTTAATTTATAATTTTAGATTCCTTATTACTTAATACTTTTTTAAAAGGAATCGAATTTACTATCAAAATAAATAAATATAGAGTGTTCCATTAAGAAATATAAAGTTACATATTGTTGCACTTAAACGAAGCACCCTGTATACAAATGGATATGGTACGTAGATAGACAATACTATATCATATAAATTATATTTGAAGAGTTTTTCTATCTAACTTAAAATAAAAGAGTTATAAAGAGAGGACAGACCGATGAATCACCCTGTGTATATATATATATAATAAATTTTGAATATTCAAATTACAACACTTATGCTCCGTTCCATTTAAGCCATTCCGCAATACTGAATGGCTTAAATGGATCAAGGTATATGGCTTATGACAGCGTCGTTGACAGCTACGGCTGACAGCTTTGTTGACAGGTTGACAGTGACAGTTAAAAAACAATTATATGATGAAGCATTCACGTGGTACAAATGTTTTGTATAGATTGGTTGCTACAAACTACGTTCGCTTGCTTTCGAGAATCGTATGCGTAGGCTTCGGCCGAGTTTCGTTTGATATTCAAGAATACCATTCATACGTACAGTACTGTTCGTGCACGAAACTAACCATACGAATTTTATCGCGTGCGGAAAATTTCGCATGATTTCAAGAATCGGGCCCCTGGTCTGAATTTGTCCTGGCTTTTTTATTTATTATTATTTATGAAATTGCATGGTAAATAATATTAGAGATGTTACATTCAATTTCATATGAATATTTTTCCAGGTAGAATATTTTTTTGTTTCAGTTGTATGTCTGAAACTATTATGGCTGGTTTATGATTGATTTAATTTACAAATTTAGATTTACGAATTTACATTTATAAATATAAATTGTATATATCTGCTTTTACTGGTTCATGATGAATTTAAGAAATTTATGATTTAGAATTTACATTTAAAATATCACCATATTTTATATTCTAAATGCAAATTTGTAAATGCGTCCAATCATTTCACAGTATTTCAAACAATGATTTTTGGTGGGGAAAATGACAGTTTCAAGTGACAGTTGAAACATTTTAATTTTGATTTGACAAATGGATTCTGAAAATATGGATATATTATTAATATTATCTGTAGAAAAATACAGATTTATTATGATAAAAATGATAAATATTATATAACTGTCATCCCATTTGTGTCAAACCACGTAAGTTGATTGGGCATATTTCATATCATTAAATTCACTATAAACATTCAATAAAAGATAAATCGTAAATTTCAAATCTAAATTTGTAAATCTAAATTTGTAAATTAAATCCATCATAAACCAGCCATTAGAAAGATACTAAAAATAACTACAATATTTTTTGTTTATATGATACACGTTCCCACGCAGTCTGGAGTTAATAAAGCTTTACTTTAGCTTCGTAGAAACAAGTAATTTTGTATTCCCTGCTTGACACAAGCCTTATGTATGTTTAAATAAACCTTGAATTAGTTAGTATACACTATTTATTTTCTATTGTAATCCTCTGGGAAAGTCAATGGGATCTAGACTTGAGTATTAGAGTGGAGTACACGAATAATTTATGACAATATAATTTATGAAACAGCGAGCAGATGGCGCCATGCATAGCTTAAGGCCTGTGTAGCCAAGCCCTTCATCACACTGTAATGACACTGAAAATGTGTTTCAGCTACAGCTGAATTCAGTCAAATTATACCAAGGGAGCATTAATACCCAAATGTGACGGAGCCTTGTTTGAATAAACACTCGCTACTTAATTAATTTTCCTACTACTTGTGGGAAGCACTACTGATACTACAGATTAAGAAAGGTTAGGTTGTCTGGGTTCACTATGGAACAGCATGTACAACCATACTTATATGGAGATATAAGGCTCCTGAGAATGCTTATTTTAATATGTTTTGAAACAAAGTTTGGATAATGCAGACAGAGCATGCAGATTATCTATAAATAATAAATATATAATAAGAGTGTCCAATATGTCGTTACGGAAACTTTAGTAATAACGATACATAAGCGTCTAGGATAATGTTCCAACAGGATTACTATCCATTTCAGAATTATAGTCAGTTGAGGTTAATACTCAATAACTTGCTTAAAAAAAATTATGAATCACACGTTCACTTATGGACTATACATTATACTAATTTTCATATTTTTAAATTAATTGATTTCAAAATAATGACAGTATATATTTAAAATAACACCCATTTTTGACGCATTTGAAGAAATGGCTTTGTGAATATTGTAATAAGACGAGGGTAAGCGCAATAACAGATAAATAACTTTTTATAAACTCTTCTAAATTATAGTTTCGATAATCATATTTTAACTCTGTTTATCTGTTTAAGTTATAAATGTCAAAATTCAGTTTAGAAATTCTTTTTGTATTATGATAGTCACAACATTTATTTGTTGATAATTAAGTCTGGAAATTATTATGTATACGTGCGTGACTTTGAATGTCTAGCCTATGCACCCCGTACCCCTAAGATAATCCTGTCCTGAAGATAGCGTTTTGTTTTTAAAGTTAGTCGGATTAGATACTCGTGAGAGTAAACATATAGAATAGTCGAGATTAATTCGTCGAGTCGTGAAGAAGTGTTTTGTTTTGACGAGACATGTAGTGTCTTTTAGTTTTGGGGCGACGCTCGCCCGCTGGGTTACGGAATGTAACAGTTCAGTACTTGCTTAGTTATGTTTAGTTTAATCCAGTGTTAATACGAGTAATAAGTTATAATACGAGTAATCATGTAAATAAAGTTTAGTTTTTAAAACACAAGTATTTGTACATGTCCGTATTGTTCATCAGTGTAAAGTGTAAGGGTATGTGTGTTCTTCCTTCTCACGAAGTCTTTATCACCAGTTAGAATCAGTGTATAATCGTTGGAGCATTAAGAAATCAGTAGTAATCACCATTAAGCAGTAGTAGCATCCAGCTCAAGAAGACCTCCTTCGTGTTACAATATTTTCAATGTTAATTTTTTTCGATTTATTTATATTTTGTATAAAACAATTAAAAAAGTAAAAGTGTTAGATCTCAGCTTCTATTAATAATTAAGAATTTAAATTTGGAATGTTGATCCATAGTGCAGTATTTATATAAAATATCAATAATTTTTATTTGAAATTGATTTGTTTAATTTTAATATTTTTATGTTATACTGAATCGTAAGCGTCTTATTACAGAGCTCTGTCTCTAGTGGTAAAGATAGATTTTACGGGCTGTTAAAACCATAGCAACATGTATACAGATGTATTTATTCATTATTTCGCTTCCAAAGGCTATTTCGATCAAATAGTTTGTTTCTGTTCTGTTCTGCTATTTTTCATCTTTATGTACATTAATTTAAATAGTTTCTGTTTCAAATTTTAACTGAATATTAAGGAGGCCATATACTTTCATATCCAGTAAAAAAATTGGGGTGACAAGCCGTAGGGCAAGAGTAGTACATTATTTTTCATATGTATGTACATTGATTTAAATAGTTTCTGTTCTGTTCTGCTATTTTTCATCTTTATGTACATTAATTTAAATAGTTTCTGTTTCAAATTTTAACTGAATATTAAGGAGGCCATATACTTTCATATAATAGTTTGGAAGTTAATATTTTCGTTTGTCATTTTAATCTTGTACGAGTATAAGCTAAGTTCAAATCCTTCAAAATCCTGCTTAACAAATCGAAATACGTAATAAAAGTAAAAGAAACCACGCAAATTGTAAATAATAAAGAAGAGAGACAATGACAGAAAAATGAACTAATGTGAAAATCAAATTAAAACTCGCCATCTACAGATTACATTCTTAAATATGCATCCCTTTCTCCAGTTCAAAATAATGACGTCAAAGAAATTCTTCTTTCTTAATTTATTAAAAAACATAATTTTTTAAAAATAAAATTTATATTTTTACATACGTTTTCAACTTTACTTTAGGTCTTTAGTGATGGATATCAGATTTTCAGTACCACGCATGTAGCCTATTGTCGAGATAAACGTAGAGAAATACCAAATTTTTACCTCTCGCTAAGAGAGGTATTGGATTCATGCTAAAAATCGCATATCCATATTTTAGTGAATAAGCACGTTTTAAGGTCCCTAGAATCTGATTATAACATTTTTACGATGATGTCCGTATGTGTGTGTGGATGTTGGATCCACGATTTCTTAAATACTATAAGACTAAAGACATTTTTAACTACGGATTCCTCAATCTAACAATAATGGGAAGACCTGATTAAGTTATGGTAACAATTGGACAACCGGAAGTAGTAGTTACAAGAAAAATATCATCTAAATATTATTTATCGAAAATTTATGTAAATACTTATATTAAAGAACGTTAAATTCTTTATTCGATAAATATAAATTCATTATTATATCTTCTATAGATTTAGAGATAAAGGAATGCATATAAAATAATTTGATGTAAAAATTCTCAGATCAAACTACTTCAAGGCAAGAAATTCAAATGTTTGTAATTGACACATAAATATCACTGTCAAAAATATTTGTATGCCACTGTCAAAAATATTTGTACATCATTACGAAGATTATGAAAATAAAAAATATAAAGAAAATGTATGTATTGTACATAATTTATATTAAAATATCCCATAGATTTTGCAAATATATGTGAGAATTATTTTGTAGTGAGACATGAGTATATGTATTTGTATTTAATAATATATTTTAGGTTATGTGCTGGCCACATCAGATTTTTAGGTTTGGTTTGACATAGATGTCGATTTATGATACACTAATAATATTTAATGCATTACGATCTTTTCAAATGACTAGACATCTAAATTATGAAATAGGACAACTGCAGTTATTCCTCAAAGCATATGTTGAAAAACTCCAATTTCTGTTTGGAACGTTCTTTCAAATTATAAACCTCAGATGTTTTATATAAACAAACAAAATTGTAATTACTTTTTAGTGAGGCGTGAAATTAATTTTTCTCTGAAAATATATTCTGCGGTAGCCGTAAAATAAAAAGGAGAATGTTAGGTTAGGTGTGAAAGCTTTCATCGTTGGCCACATTCTCATGGAAGTTTGTGCCCGTCGCCGTTCTGTAAATAAATAAAAGCGGGGGCGGGTCGGGTGCACATTCCAATGCCGGGCCTCGGGGCCTCCGGCACTTCGGCTTCAAGTGCCCACCGCGTCATGTTTACGTTTTACGCACCGCGGAATTCACTCCATCATTCGAAAAGGCCAGGGGTCGGATCGGGATACTTTGCGCCCGATATTGACAATAAGGTACACTCTATTCATATGTGTTGGTTATATAAAACTCCGCTCACTTTATCAACTTCCTATTTCAAAATATACAGTGAAAGTTTACAGATCTATTACTGCTAGGCATTGTAGAGCAAGGACGGAGCTTTGAATAAATATTTCACAATAGTACAGCAACAAAAGTCGAAAATTGAAACGTTCAAAATACAGTCCAACTTCGATAATGTTTGAACTTCAGTAGTACAAAAACCTGCCTGCATCATCATGTTATAAAAACACCTGTTACAAAATCACGTAATTAGGGGATTTCCCCCAAAATTCGACTTATTGAAGCTGGCGCCAAATATTCTGTTCGAATTATAAAGATATTCGAGTAATCGAAGTTCGAGTTTTCAAGTAAAAATTACCCATAATTCTCACTCTTGACGCTATTGCCAACAAGTTTGATTCGAGTTATCCAAATACGAGTTATCGAAGTTCGACTTACTGAAGTTCGACTGCATGCTAAACACATGTAACAACGAAACCGCTAAGTGAGCGAAAAAAAAAACAGCTACAACGCATTGCGGACGGTGATGAACAATAAAATAAGGAAATTTGATCATTTTTTGCGTTGTGGATAATGTCGAAACGGTCAAAACGCGTTCTGGATTATTCAGAACGCTCATAAACCGATTCGATTTCTTTTAGGTATAAACTCAATTTGTTCGGAATTTATACAACAAATATCGAAGTGAATGTTTTATTTAGGTTACTTGTTTTATTTTTCAAAGCACTCTAACGATTTTTCTAAAAGAACATTTAATTTTATTTAATTAATAATATGAATGATGATGTAAGCTAGTTGCCTATATAGGATGCATTTTTAATTTCTGAACAACTTATATTCTTACCCTTTCTGCGCTAAAATGAATAGTTAAAGAGATATAGCAGTATTAAAAAAATAATATTGAAATCGCTATGCGCCTCTTTTCATTTCTACACCCGGTATATCTACGTATATATGTGTGGATTTTAATTTAATTTCTTCGAAAGTGAATATGAAGAAAAAGAACTTCAAAATAAACAGTTGACAATACCGGACATTATTTCATTTGTTTCATTGTAACAACCATTATGTTTAACCTATAAAAATTGAATAACTATTGTATATTTACTAAAAATCGCATATCGAGATTTTGGTAAATGTCCACGTTTTAAGGTCCTCAGAATCCAATTTTAACATTTTCATGCTAATGTCTATGTGTATATGTGTGTGTATGTATGTGTGGATCCTCCACTCTAACTCAAATACAATCATTCAGAAAATTTTGAAACCTTGTATTTTTACTAGAAGCTCAAAATAGTTTTTCTTCGAAAAATATCTTTAAACGTTATTTTTTCGAGATTAATGTTATTATAAAAATTAAAGATTATTAAATTTTCTATAAATTTGGATTAATCCTTTTTCTACATATTTTATGGATAAATTTATAAAATTATCTATAATTTAAATCCCAGAAACTACGCTTTAAACAAATAAAATGCAGTTATTCAAATGTATGTAACTGACAGATATATGTCAGTATCAAAGAACTAATCATTTCAAAATAATATTAATAACGTTTTAGAAAGAAAACATAAATAGAATAATAGAAAAGGAATTCAATTCAGTTTCCAGCATAAGTAAATATGTAGGTATGTATTTAGATTAATAAAAATTAACGATTCAAAAAAATGTTTAATCTAATCGTCATTTTTGGGTTAGTGGACTCCATTCTATCCCGGTATTTATTATAGCTCCGGTGGCTCAATGGTTCGAGCAACGCCTCATGTCATAAATGCCCTCGGGGCTCTGGGTTCGAATCCCACTAAGGCATGTATGTGTGTGAATGTGAACCCACTCTGTCATTGGGATTTAATCCTGTTGAGGGGTTTAAAAAAAGGTAGTTACTTGGATTAGATTAGACTATATTTTAAGAAATAAACTGTCAAAATTAGAGTAAAATTCGCTAATCCAAAAACAAGGATTAACTTTATCTTTTTTGTGACTCGGGCTGTAAATGGCGGGAGGTATTGTGAGGGCCACACCAGATTTTTTAGTTTTTAAAAACACAATTCAAAGTACTTATCATTTTAGAAGTGTTTATAAAAGTATCTGGGATAATATTAACGATGTAACAAAACTATTTGCACATTCTAAAATAAATTTTACGCAATATAATTGAATAAAATTTTGGATTGTCTCCTCATAATTCATTATAACAAATGATTTAAATAAATATTAATTTCACTGTGTTTAGAGTTCAGATGGGCGTAAATTAAATTCTATCAAGAACTGAGACAGTCTGCCCTGCCCTGGCCTGGTTTCGGTGTGTGTATACAACACACATATTTCATGAACATGTTATAAGTATTTGAAATAGGATATCCCAAAGGTATTAATAATAAATTATAAAGTTTTGATTTATATAACGCAAGAGATAGTGAATCAAATTTATTATGCTTTAATAATTTTCACTCCAATTTATAACAAAGAATGTTTCATGAATACTATATTTTTCTTGAATTATTTATCTATTGTAACGTGGAACGCCCGCCGTCGCCGCCGCTTTAAGCGAGTGTCTATTTATAGCGGTGACGTAATCGCGCTAGCAGCCGGGCGACGTAAACAGACGAGTCGCGACATGCTTAATTACTTCCGGTCGCCTGAACCTTTTGTGTTCATTGTTACTATGCGGTCGAACATTCTACAGCTTTTTTAGAAGGTAATGGCAGCTGTATAAAAGGGACGCAGCTATGCTCGGGAGTTAGTTAGTTAGTTAGTTAGTTAGTTAGTTAGTTAGTTAATTACATTCAGAGACATAGAGATGTTCACAAAGAGTGTTAGTGAGTTTGAGAAGCACAGCAATATCGTAGTGAGAGCATGTAGTTGGTGTCGAGTAGGTACTCGGGAAGTTACTGGTATATTGGGATAGCTGCGGATGTGAATACTCGGTAGTGTTGACCAGCATTTGGAAGCTATAGTGTACGAGGACAGTAACGGCGAGTCTGGAAGTTACTGGTATATTGGGATAGCTGTGAAAGTGAATACTCGGTAGTGTGGACGAGTATTGTGAAGCTAGGTATACAAGGACAGTAATAGCGAGTTGGAGTGGATACTCGGCATTGGTGTTGAAGAATTGTGGCATACGGATAGTTAGTGAAACTGAGGCTGGGGAAGGAGAAAGTTATTTACAGAAATAGACAAACAGTGAGGTGAAAAGTGTGACTTCTGTACGAGCAGTTGAATATATAGGCGCTGTGGAGGTCGGTAGGTGGACAGTTAAACGTGATATAAGTTTATAGTGATATAAATATCGCTTAAACAGTTTACAAGATTCTGAAACAGACCGGCAGTCTAAGACTGGAACGCGAAGTGAAATAAATAATTTGTAATATCGTGGAAATAAATAGTAGTGTTAATTGGTTAAATAAATAGTGTTAGTGTTATGTAGTTAATTATAGTTTCAGTCTTAATTAGTTTTTAATAATTGTTTAATATTAGTAATAGTCATATTTAATTATAGTGTAATAAACCTTTATTTTAATTAATAATAATTGTCCAATATTTATACTTCACCCAAATAAATAAAAAAGTTACACTAAATTTATTTGCAATTTATGACGACTGGATTTTCTGAATATCAATTTATATTGACGATTGACCAATTAGGTGGTAGATAATATAGAATTTAAACTAACGGATTTTGCGAAAGACAAAACATGTGTTTATATGTTCCATTTTAATTAAATACAATGTAATTAATTCAAACATATAGGCCAGAGAGTGGTGGTTAAATGTTTACCAATGCTTTGCTTTTCTAAGTAATTACATACTGATTAAATGCCAAAAACAGGTTTAATAGCGTTTACCATTTACATATTTACAACGTATTCAGCTTACAAGTCGAGTGCGCACTGGTGCGCACTTTTTTGCACTGAGCGTTTTCAGCTTGTCATTGAGTGCAAAATATAGTTAGCTGATGCGTTTTCAACTTAAGAAAAAGTTGCACCGTGCAATGGTTCAGTGCGACTTTATGCACAACTCCCTAGGCAAGTGTAATAGCGTTTACAGCTTACACAGTGCAAGTTCGCACTGAGTGCAACTGTGATAAGGTGAGGGTAAGAGCAATAACAGATAAATAACTTTGTGTAGACTTTTCTAAATTTTAGTTTCAATAATCATATTTTAACCTTGTTTATCATTTGTTGGTCATTAAGCTTAGATATTATTAAGTATATGTGCGTGCCTTTGAATGCCCTAGCCTATGAAGATACCGCTTTGTTTTTGGAGAGTCTAGATTAGTTTGTCGCGCCGTGAAGACGTTAGTTGTCGGAATATGTAATGTCTTTTAGTTTTGGGGCGCGTGCTAAGCGCCTGCCCACTGGGTTACGGAATGTAACATGTTAGTAATGTAATCATAATGTAAACAAACCGTTAGTCAGTAATCAGTAAAATCCCAAGTATTTGTTCATGTCTGTAGTGTTCATCCAGTGGATAGTGCAAGTGTATATGTGTTCTTCCTTATCACTAGTAAGTGTAAAGTGTATGATCATTGGGAGTAATTAGTAGCAGCGTCATCTTCTTCTGCACCCCCTCGTGTTACACAACGTACCACGTGACCACACTGAACGAGTTCTCTCATCTGGTGGCAGTACAGTTTGCGCTGAAAACGATTTTGTTTGGCCGCTATATTTGCACTGACACTATTGCACTTGCTTAGAGAGTCAGTGTACAAAAGTCGCACTGAGCCAGTGCACGGTGCAACTTTTTCTTAAGCTGAAAACGCATCAGCTGACTAATTTTTGCACTCAATGACAAGCTGAAAACGCTCAGTGCAAAAAAGTGCGCACTGAGTAAGGTTCAGTTCACTCGAAAAGTATAAATAGAACACGTAAAACTCAGTGAACACTGAGAATATAAATGAAAAACAATTTATGCACTTAGTGCAAAAAGTGGGCACTAAATATACAAATGAAAAACGATATTATATTGTAACCAAAAACCAAAATCAACTAATGCGTTCAACATACGTTACAATATAGGGGTTTTTCAAAAATTCAATGTAATATTTTATTATTTTTTAAAACACTTATGCAATTTGACATTTCTAACCGTTTCTACCATTTTGTGTTAGGGTGTCATTGTAAACGTGGAGTTTCATGCTTCGGACATAATTCCTTTTTATGTACCATCTACCCGCGTTCCATTAAAGTAATGTCAAATGGTGACGTCATTATGTGGCGCCATTACACTGACCATTTCAAAACGACGCAAACTTTAATTATAGTTTCAAACTTATCACAAACATAATTTTAATTACAATAGTTATTTATGCAATAAGAGTGTAAACACAAGCTTTATGACATGAGGTCAAGTATTTCGTGACGAGGATTGCTAAGTCACGAAAATTATTGACCGAATGTCATAAAGCTTGTGTTTACATTTGAGTTGCATACAAGATTTTTTATTTGACCGTAAATAACATTCCTGAAACATTTTATAAATTTGACAGATAATAAATCTGAAGTTGTATACTGCAGTACTCAGTCAGTATTACCAACGTCAATGTACAAAAAAAAAACTAAATTTAGGTAAGACAACTTAAATGCTATTGGTGGTGGTAACTATGTAATGTGTAATAGTAATTAACGTATCAAGGACAATAACACCTGAGGTGTGCTCTCCGAAGGCTTTAGGCCCGAGGTATTCACGTTGACCGAAGGCATATTATTGTCCATTAAACTTCCGCGGCGCGTTCAACAATCAATGTCCGACTATAATTTTTTAATATTCTAGAAATTATGGATCAGAAAGTTTAAATAAAATTTATAGAGTAGGTAGGCTATGAATGCTTCTGCTTGTTTTTACCTTCCATCACCTTTAGGTAAGGAAGGTATTGTCTTTGGTCAAAAATGGCGAGTTTTTGATGATTAATGATGATGATTAATTATTAATTTTTACGATGATGTCTGTATGTATGTATATTTGTATGTATGTACGTATGTGTGTGTGTGTGTGTGTGTGTGTGTGTGTGTGTGTGTGTGTGTGTGTGTGTGTGTGTGTGTGTGTGTGTGTGTGTGTGTGTGTGTGTGTGTGTGTGTGTATCCGATAATTTAAATACTACAATTCAAAAAATTATAATTCTTTCGTATTTCTTTTCTTTACATCCATGTGACAGGATGATTAAATTTTAATTGGTTAACCGGAAATACCCTCATTTTAAGATTGTTACAGTTTTTCTTGAAAATACACTGTTAAATATCATTTTTCCATATTTAATGTTATTATAAGTATTAAAGAATATTTTATTCTCTATACGATTTCATTACATTTTACACTTCATATTCAATGGATATAGAGTTTAAAAATTATAAAGAAATTAAATTTCTCAAAGCACCTAGCTATGCTATAACCATTGAAACCACTACTATGTTAAGAAAATGCTGATTGACAAATGTCAGTGTAAAGTGCAACTGAGAAGTTTATGTTATAATTTACTGGAAATATAGAATATCTTAAGTACATGGCATTTGTATAAAATACATAGAACTGACAGAAGGTAATGCACTTGAAATATGGAATCTTGTGCAAGAAACTTTCTGTATGGAATTTGTACAAAATATATGGAACTAACGGAAGGTATTGTGGTAGCCATATCAGATTTTTAAGCTTTATCCCAGTAGAAATATCAATTTCTTGACAACATTACCATAGTAACAACTCATTACACGCGCCCTTGGGTGTTATTTGGTATATACATATCAGTCGGGCGTATAGTAAATAAAACCAGAAAATCGTTTACTTTAAAGTTACACACTGTTTGCAATACTAATGAAGCTGTTTCAATTAATATAGTCAAAACTAGGGATCGACCGATATGATTTTTTGTGGCCGATACCGATATCGGCCGATACCGATATACTTATATCCGATATCGGCCGATACCGATATATCGGCCATAAAATTTTGTCCTAAATTTTTTGCTGTATAAATGAGGTAAAAGTGATTTATAATGATATACTGTTACCGTTACACGTATTAACCATAAATAAATCACAAAAAAAATGCAGAGCAAATGCAAAAAAGACATTTTTTTCAAACGTCGTAGAAATGGCATTTCTGTGACTTAATTCACAAGGTAGAAGCTTTATTTCTACGCCGTCGGAGTAGAAATAGCTAATTTCTACGCCGCCGGAGTAGAAATTGCTAATTTCTACGCCGGCGGTGAAGAAATAAAATAAATAAATATCCATAGAAATTACATAGAATTAGCGAATAAAAAGAAAAGTAGTGCGTTTGAAAAAAAAATCAATGTGTCATTCGGAATAAAAGTGTCTTTGTGTGCCTCGCATGCAATTGTTCGACTCGCTTCTCTCGTCGTGCAAACTTCCATGATCGCCACACAAAGTATCACTTTTACTCCTAATAACACAATATACTATTTTCAATAATATATTTAGCACCACCGCCAAATAGTGTTGCTAGTGAACTGCTATTTTCTTCAGCTGGAAATGTTTATGAAAGCGCAATAATTTTGTTACATTACAACTTGCCAAAACTTAACTTTAAATATTAATTTGTTTAACTAAGTGTGTAACTTTACTTCTACATTTTTAATGACTTTTTTTGCTAAATTTTGAATAAGAATAAACTTGATTTGTTTTTTTATTTAGTATTTCTGTTTTAATTTCCTTTAAAAAATCCATAGCAACTGAAATATTAAGCAATTTATATTTTTTAGGCCGATACCGATATAGGCCGATATCGTGGTTTACATATCGGCCGATACCGATATCGGCCAAGAAGACCGATATGGCCGATATACCGATACCGATATCGGTATCGGTCGATCCCTAGTCAAAACTGTAAAATTTGATGGCCTAGTGATCGGCTGCAGGAATATAACTTAAATGTTAAGCATGCCTTATTGACAACATTACAATGTCAAATAAATTGTTATGCTTTCTTGTTAAAATTTCTACTTTAAGGGCAATTTCCGCTGACCAGTAGTTTTTTTTCCAAACTTTTGCAGTTTAGATAAAATTATTAATTATACAGGTGTCTCACAACTCGCGCCCCAGACGAAACTGACACTTGCCGACGACAATAGGTTGCCAACAAATAGAAGAAAATAATTTGCGGCTGCTTGCATAACGGAATTACAAGACTTTTTAATCCACCAATCCCGGAAGGATATCTTGAGGTGTGATGATATAATTACAAAATAAAACTGATTGCTAGGTGTTACAAAATACTACTAGTGAGTTACAAAATTTGTTTGACTTACTGTAATTTTGACACTTTAGAGTTGACTTTTCACTGTCAACAAATTTAGGTTAGCGAAGGTGTCATCCGAGATCATCATTTATATCGTAACAAATGGTGGTTCTAAAAAGAACCGTTTTCATTGTAATGCAATTTATACAATGGGAAACGTTCCGAATAGACTCGTGCTGCCTCTCTGGCGTTACGTCCACATTTCCCGAAAATTATAATCATTTCTAAGTAATCAGCGGCTGAATACATCGTAAGAATTTGCCTTTTTTATTCATCTTGTCAAATTTAATTTGACACTGACATTTTTCAAAAACTACAGTCGCCCACACATTTTAAAGAAGATTTGATTTGTATAAAACCCTAGTAACATAAAATTACGGCAAACACACGTTAAAGGTGTAGGTCTCTGATTGGTCAATTTTAAGACGTCTTTTCTCGAATATCTTTTAAGTTAGATTTTTTTTCTTCGAAATTACACATCCGAGTGCAGTCTCGTGTTTCTTCATTCGCTCTGGGGCGCGAGTTGTGAGACAGCCTGTATATCTGACTTCCGAGTCTTATTTTGAGCATATTTCTTAATTTTATTAGACTAGACAGTAAATTGGTAACTTATTTTCAGTTCATCAATTTATTTTCTTATAAATCATCTTTGGAGTGAAATAATATTTACAGAACATATTACGCAGAGCTCAGTCCAACATTGATCGACGAACAAATTCCTCACATCGTCTAAAAGAATCCAAAGTCAAGTATTTTCTGATGTGTGGTCTGAATTTTTCTTGGCGAGAGCAAAAGTATGTAGTTGATCTTAAAAGCTTTAGGTACCTGAATTCTTAAAGCATCACACTATAAGAGCAAAAAGTATTTTATATATAAACATCTAGCTCTCTACGTTCCGTGTTGTATGTGACGTAGTTTTGAAAATTGATTATAGAACAGAACTACAAATAACAAATCTCGCATTATTTAACGCATTAGTCTTGTGGTTTTATATAATTTACAGGGTACACAAATATCATATTTATATAAATAACAGACTTTCCGATATTTATTGATATACAGGGTGTAACACGAAAACCGACTCATAAGGGTTTAACATGGGAAAACAGATAATAATGCTTCAAATAAATGTTTTAGAGAATTAAATTTTGCATCTTATTCATAATTATTATTGCACATTCCGTAACCGAGCAAAATGAATTTAAAATCTGAAACAAATGTAATGGAGTCGTTATAATTTTAAATTTAATGCTCTAAAACATTTATTTGAAGCATTATTGTTGACCATAGAATATACAATTATATAAATTCTGCCCTATTAATTTTAAAACAAAAGTTTAAATATAATAGTTATTTATGATATGTGTTAAAAGTGACATTTTATATCACACGTATATCATTCACAATTTTTTCTACAAAAACTATTTTTTATTTAAATTTGTATTTCTAAAATTTTTTTGATATTTACTTTTAACACTAGTGTCAAAAGTAACAATGATCTTTCACTTTTAACACTGGTGTCATAAAATGACATTTTTATATTTTGCGTTCATAATGAAGTCATTACGATACGCAATTGTGTATCGTAATGACCTTCATTTCGATACGCAATTTTTTGTTTTAGACGGTTGGTACTAGATGACGTTTCTTTAACCCCTTTTTACCTAATTTATTTTTAGTTAATTGACAATTCATTTTAATAATATAATGTCGAAATTATTATTATTTTTTTTTTATTTAGGGAAGATTATTTACATGAAAATGTACAAATGGTTACAAATATAATCACAAATTGAGTAAGTAAATGTTATTGTAGAAGGCGCAAAATATAAAAAATAGTATAAAGAACTCATTTTATAAGACTTTCTTTCGTACTTGTCAATTAGAAAACTCGCTAACGCTCGTTTTCTAAATTTTGACGCGTGCGAAAAAAACATGTCTTATAAAACACGTTCTTTAATATACTATTTTAAGCCTAAAAACAAACATTAAAAAGCGCACTGTCAATAGATTTGTAGAAAAAAAAATAATCAGAAGTAAAAACTACATCTAACAAGTCAAAAACTATTGTTTACATGCGTTTCGTTTGCGAAAGAGAGGCAAAATAAAAGTAATAATTTTTAGCTATTTACAGAGTGCTATGAGCAATAGCACAGAATTTTAAATAGTTGTATTGCTTGAGTTTGGCTAATGACATGTGTCATAAAGTTTTACTAATTATTGAAATCATTAATTTATTTATCAGTAAGCAATAAGCATGGATGCATTACCATCGCAGAAATATCTCAATGGAACAATATTAACAAGTAAATATCAATTAATAAACTTTGATTTGTTAAATTTTTGTCTTGCATGACAAGATCCTATTATAAAAATAAATTTAGACTCATTGGATGCAGTATTTAATTCTGAACATATTTTTATTTATTTACACTTTAGTTCTAAAATTAATAGGGCAGAATTTAGAGCCGTATGAAAATTTTATCATTGTATTTCCTATGGTCCCTAAAAAAATAGAGACCCAGTATATTTTATGTACATACATATATATGCAAGGGAAATGATAAATTAAAGAGATTATCATTATATATTTTAATTTTAATAATGAAAGTACAAAATATTTTCCTTGAATAAAATTCTTCTCCAAGTAAAGTAATAGTTAATTAAATCTAAGCTAAGAAACTCAATGAAAGCTCATCTTCAGATGTTACGGAACCTTCCTCAGGCCCTTTTACTCTCTGCCAAATCTCATTAATTTGTCTCCCTCATTTCTTTTGGATCTTCTTAAACCAGGTTATGCACTTTTTGTTCTCATCTAAAAGTGTCTCTTTTGTACTATTTACCTTCCGTTACCTTCAGGTAATATATTGTCTTTTTTCAAAAAATTCGGTGGTGAGTTTTTGATGAATAAGCACGTTATATATATATATATATATATATATATATATATATATATATATATATATATATATATGTGTGTGTGTGTGTAGGTGTGCGTGTGCGTGTGCGTGTGCATGTACGTGTGCGTGTGCGTGTGCGTTTGCGTATGCGTGTGCGTGTGCGTGTGTGTGTGACAAAATTTTTGCCTGCGATAACTTTAATACTACAATTCCAAAAATTATAATTCTTTCGTATTCTTCTTCGTTACATCCATATGAAGATCTGATTAGATTTTGGTTATAATTGGTCAACCGAAAGTACCCTCATTTGAAGATTTTAATAGTTTTGCTTGAAAAAACGATGTTAAATATAATTTTTTCACATTTAACGTTATTATAAATATTACCGATATCTTTGAACAAAGCAGATTGACACACCCAGCATTGGGTAATAAGCCGTGATGATATATTTATTTATTTATAAATATTAAAGAATATTTTATTTTGTATAAGATTTGAATGCATTTTATACTTCATAATAAATGAATATAGAGTTAAAAATGATAAAGAAATTAAATATCATATATTAGCCAGCTATGCTACAACTCTGGAAACAGCTGTTTATAAAGAAAATTCTAATTGAATTAACAACATGTTTGTGTTATAATTTTACTGGAAATATAGGATCTTTTACAAGGAACTTTTCTATGACATTTATGCAAAATACATAGAACTGGTGCTGGACACATCAGATTTTTTCCTATCAATATTCTTGCATAACAGTCTCAGATGTTAAAAAGTTTCTTCATTTTTCTAGCATAATCGGCAGGCTGTTCTTCTTTTAAGCAATTTTTATTATAAGTATTTCTCTTCATTCCGCAGCGGAATCTTACAACTAAGTACTATTGCTATCTTTTAAATTTTAAAATTTAAAATGTAATACGGTACGCCTACCGTAGGCGTTTACTGGCCATTGTCATCTGAAATACTATCTATAAGGACGAAGAATCTTCGAAACACTTTATACAGGCTGTTAAAAAAGGGGAGGTAAACCCCGTAAAAACTCATTTTTCACTGCATTATATCTCAGATACTACTGAAGATCGGACCCATGTTATTATGCTTTCTTTTACTTATTTTGGTCAGTACTGTATGCCCTCAATTTTTTACCCTTCTTTTATACCTTGTACGTGAATATTTAGCTATGGCCGTAAGTAGACTTAATCATCTAGATAAAAAGTAACTTACGGCAAATGTGATCGGGAAACTGGCTCCTGAAACTGTAACTAGTTTCATGAGAACCCTGGAATTGTTTCCAGGAAGCTAAATTAGGGTCACGTTTAGTGTTTCATCAAGACAAGAAATCTTGTCTTGATGATCATTTCTTGTCTTGGCTTGATTTTCAAGACAAAAAAATTCTTGTCTTGCTCATTTCTTGACGACGTAATCCTTGTTTTGTTTCAAAAATACTTGATATTTCTTGCTTCTTGACATTTTAGGGGAATCCCCTTTTTTATCGATTACTAGTTGTTACTTATTGGTTATCTATTTTTTGTGTTATTTCGATATTCCATTCTTTTTATTTAAGACAATGAGTGTTCAAATAAAGTAAATCAGATTCGGAATCGGTTTTATCCCAAAATAATATTTCTCCCTCTCAAATCTAACAAATACGATGTGGCCAGTTTAGCCTATTCAAGGTCATTTGTTCGAAGACACTTTATATAGATAGCAGTAGCTTAGCAACATTTTGCCTTAGAAAGAGAAAGATTATTTGATGTGTGTCTATTTATTTTATATGGTGTGACAGAAATACGTAAATGGTGGTATTACTTCCTAATACACCACAAATAGTAATGACGTATGTCGTAGAATTACTACACTGCCCTCTGTACTAATATTTATTCAGTGACGATGGTTCTTTTAAATCAAATTATTATTGTATGGTTTATGTCAAGCCTATATTTTTGTTTTATGCCAAATATAGGCCGAAGAAGATAAAACTTAATACTTTATATCACGTAAGAAAATAGCATTGGTCTAAATAGGAATATAAATTGTGCCCTTAGCTAATGGCTTCTTTTTTCTTTCCATTTTAGAATAAGTTAGAAATTCATGGTTTCGAAATTTTCTTGTCTTGTCTTGGGAAATTAAAAATACTTCTTGTTTTGGTCTTGTCCTGATTTCAAGACAAGATCAAGAGTATATCTTGATTTTTGTAAAACACTAGTTACAATTTGCAATAGATATTACGGGTCACAGTGACTAGAGTGAGTAGCGCTCAAATTTCTCAACTTCTTATTCTTATTTATTTTTCGTGCGCATCTGATTTTCCCAATTTCTTATCTGCAATTCTTCCTATACATTTTCTTTATGCCGCTGAAGACCTGGCTTTCACTTCTCCTCGAAGATAGAATTTATTACTCTATACTTCAGCTTTATAACATTACAGATAGATTAAAAAGCAAGTTCTTCTTGTGTTCCACGTGTTAAAAAATGGTTTAATTAACGTGATTAGTGGAACCTAGCGTTGATTACCTGTTGGTAAGCGCAATTAACTTTAGTTCCATCGGACTCACTAGTTGCTAGTGGGATCATACGGCCCTTGTGGCACGCAGCAGCGCTGTAATCCCCCGACAGGCGCGCGGCGCCCGTATCGATCTCCGATGTGGGCCCCCTGGACTCCGCACACGTCCCGGCCGACGGACACGGCGTCCGACACCACCACATGTCCAAGAGAAGTGAAATATGAGAAAACCTGGCACACAAGAAATCTTATATTTATTGCTCTCTTCTCAACTCATTTCATAGCTTTAATAACGAAAGATGAATTAGTTTTGGTTACCATTTTTTGTTTATACAATCCATCATATTCACAATATATTAAATCATATATACAATCAATGAACAAAATATTAAAAGAAAATTTTTCTTTTACCTCTTACAGTACTGTTCAGTAATATAAGTACACCTTACACTGTTAATTATTATTTATTGTCCCCAAATCATATTGGTCTATAAGCAAAGTTGTTAAAATTAATAACTATTTTCAGTTGTTAAATTGGATGTTAGTTGCTAAGTTCAAAATCCCAATTCTCTATTACATCAAGTTGCTAAAATTTAACAACTACACCCAAATCATTCAAGCAGCCGTTGCACATCATCAATTACTGTACACTGAGAAAAAGATATAATTACGTGAACTGTAAATTTATTTGTTACAAATAAATCCTAAGCTTGAATAGATCCAAATCTATCTACAATTGAAGCAATGTAATTATTTATTTGAAGCATTTATTTGTCTCAAATAAATATGTATTGAGATCAATTATATCTTCTATTCCAGGAGAACTATGCATTTATTTACGTTAAAAATTATTTTAATTGCGTTAAATTTATTTCATTATTTATTGAATATATAATAATTTATTTGAACCAATTTAAATATCTACCTCTCATAACCTGTTCGCTTTAAATAGATTAAAATTGAAGGAAAATAATTAAATAAAGACTAGTACATTTAATTTATTCGTACACCATATTTTTATTAACACACAAATTTAATCCTTAAGTATATTAATGTACATTAATAAAAAATTATAAAAGTATAAATACACAGACTGTACAGGTACCGATGCAAGTGCCTTGGTATAAAAGTTACACTGAATGCAAAGCAAATATCCAAAACTCCACTCAAGTAGTATATTTTTCACTGTTTCGTCACCCATATTCACTACTTTTTAGCACACGAATGAAAAACAAATCGCCAGAAATGAACACTGTCACAAATGAGCACCACCATAAAAAAGATGCAACGTACAACAAATGAACAAGTCCATACAAGGCACTTCACTTAAAATCGTCATTTGACAAATAGAACATTGTTCACTCAATGGAAATATTATTTTGCCACAAATAATATTTATTTGTGACAAATAAATATAGATTCATACAATTAAAACTATTTTTCATTGTAATTAAGATAAAGTTTACACAAATATATTCTTAATTTAATTCTAAACAATTACATATTTGTAAGAAACAAATAAATATTTCAGAAAATTATAAATTTATTTATTAAAAATCTCAATTTTAAATGCTGAATATAAATACATTAGTTTATTTGAGAAAATTTAATTTAATTTAAATGAAATAAATGACGGTCAAATAAATAATATAACTGAATGAATAAAATACATTTCATATTAAAGATTAAATTGTATTTGTTCCAAAGTTGCAATAATTGAATGAATGAAGTATCCCTTAATTATGAATATTTATTTGCTAAAAACCAGTTATTTTTCTCAGTGTACCAACTTTAATACAGTAAAATAACTAATACTGAAAAATGAAATAAAATTTTAATCATTTTTAACTGTTAAAAAGTGTATGGCCTTATAGAATTATTATTTAGATGTTTAGTAGAGTTCATTATTTAACTTATATGACATGAATAGTAAATAAATAATGACATCTATCTTATATTATTCATATATTTGTTGCTACAATTGGTAACATTGATATTTTCTATGTTTACACTTTTGTTTCATGATTATTATTTGAATTTGAATTTGTCAATTTCAGAAATATTTACATTGTGTTCGGAAGATTTTTGTACGTTGTGAGTTATATTTTCATTCCATTCCTGTTTATTTATAAATTAGTGCTTGTTATTATTTATCCAAGAGATAATACTAGTTAAATTATATAAAATATTTATTATTCACAAATATTACGAATATTTATTTACAAATTAGTTAATTATAATCTTATCAAAACTCATTTACTTGTAAAATTCAACATCTTATTTGCTCAAAGGATGCAAAATGTGACGGTATTATGTCGAAATAAAACTTGGTAATTAGGCAGAATCCTGAATTTCCATTGGTTTATAAAATTATAAGTGAAATAGCCTGTAAGATATCTTTAAATTTTGAAATAAGATTGTATGCAACCAGTATTAGATCTTTCATTACGATTCTTAAACCTATGTAAATGTACCAAGACATGACGTCATACATTTAGTTACTTTTATTCATTTTTTATTGATGAGGTGCAACGGCTGCTTGAATGATTTGGGTGTAGTCGTTACGTCGAGTTGTTAATCTAGCAACTGCGATTCTCCCGTTCTTAGTATTGAACAATCGTTGTTAAATAGTTGTTCTTGAAAATGTTGTGTTAGGAAATAAACTTTTATTGGAAATAGAGGGACGATATCAAAGGAAAATTATTTACAAACTAATATATACCTATGACCAATAATTGTATACATATTTACCTCTCGCTACCTTTGGTAAAGGGAGGTATATGGATCGTGCTAAAAATCGCATATCGAGATTTTGGTAAATGACCACGTTTCAAGATCCCTAGGATCCAATTTTAACATTTTCATGATGATATCTGCGTGTGTATGTGTGGATCCTTCACTCTAACTCAAATACTATCATTTAGAAAATTTCGAACTTTTTCTGTAATGGAAAGAGTCCATTAGATTTTGGTGAAAATCGGATAACCGGAAATGGCACTTTACTAGAAGCTCAAAATATTTTTTCTTCGAAAAATACCTTTAAATGTTATTTTTTCGAGATTAATGTTATTATAAAAATTAAAGATTATTAAATTTACTACAGATATCCAAAAATAATTTTTCTATATATTTTATGGATAAATTTATAACATTATCTATAATTTAAATCCCAGAGCCTATACGCTTTAAACAAACAAAACGCAGTTATTCAAATTTATGTAACTGACTATACCTTTAAATGTTATTTTTTCGAGATTAATGTTATTATAAAAATTAAAGATTATTAAATTTACTATAGATATCCATAAATATTTTTTCTATACATTTTATGGATAAATTTATAAAATTATCTATAATTTAAATCCCAGAGGCTATACGCTTTAGACAAACAAAACGCAGTTATTCAAATGTATGTAACTGACAGATAAATGTCACTATCAAAGAACTAATCATTTCAAAGTATTATAAGTAACATTTTAAAAAGAAAAAAGTAAATAGAACAATAGAAAAGGAATTCAATACAGTTTCCAGCATAAGTAAATATGTAGGTATGTATTTAGATTATTAAAATTAACGATTCACAAAAATGTTTAAGCTAATCCTCATTTTTCGAATAGTGAATTCTATTCTATCCCGGTATTTAAAATTTAATCTTCATTATATTACAGCTCCGGTGGCTCAATGGTTAGAGCAACGACTCATGTCATGAGTGCCCTCCGGGGTTCGAGTTCGAATCTGCCTAAGGCATGGACGTGTGTGAATGTGAACCTACTCTGTAATTGGGAGTTAATCATGTCGAGTGGTTTAAAAAAAAGGTAGTTACTTGGATTAGATTAGACTATATTTTAAGAATTAAACTACCAAAATTAGATTAAAATTCGCTAATCCAAAAATAAAGATTAACTTAATCTTTTTTGTGACTCGGGCTGTAAATATCGGGAGGTATTGTGTTGGTCACATATCTACAAGGGAACATAGATCAAGAAATAATCAAGAGACAAAAAAGGCAAATAACTCTTGCTATATTATAATAAACTCTGCACTAGTACGAGATTGACATCTGATATATTTTTGACTTTTTCATATTTGTCTTTTAGTTAAACCACGGTGTATTATCTATAGGTGAGAGCACGAGATGCGTTGACATGGCTAAGTAACTGGGAAACAAAATGGTGCTAACGCGACCCGTTTACCATTTGACAGAAAATGTTTTGCTACAAGATGCACAACAGAGTATGGATCAAATAAAGAGAAATATAGTCTTTTTAAGGTGCCAAAATGTGCAATTTAGCGGCAGCCAGCTACACTATAATCACAGAAACAGGTACCAAGATAAATTTCTGATTGAAAGGTGTCAATGTCAAGTGCATTTGACATATGTTGTTTTATAATTTTACTGGAAATATAGAAACGTTTCTGCATGGAATTTATACAAAATAAATACATAGAACTGACAAAAGATAAAAGGTAATGATTGAAAATATAGAATATTATGTGTTATATATGAATAATTTAATATGTTAAATATTTTGTGTAAAAACCGGGTCGCAACAAAACCTGACATCTAGCGGCACACTGTATAAACAAGCCCAGTTCGCCATTCTTCGTAATGCATTGGAATACGTCGTGCACTCACCTATAGATACTACACCGTAAGTTAAACCAAAATATAATCAAAATGAGCTAGAAATATTGAACAAAAGTTTTCTGCTTATAACAAACGTGAAATATTTTCTACTTTTCTCTCAAACATGACATATGCACCACAAACCGTCATAATACATAAAAGACAAAACTATATTGTCATGGTATTTTTTATGTTCGTACCGTCGTGGTACCGTCTAATGTAAGTGCCTCATGTAATTGACATACCGTCACTGTACCGTTATTGTACTGTCATCGTACCGTCATTGTACCGTTAATGTAAATCAGGCCTAACTGCATTGACAATTATGCACGCTAGCGAATTCTGTTTTATGCGGAAGATATATGATGGCACCAGAATGAAATACCTCAAGAAGATCGCAGGTAAAACTAAATAACCAGGATAGAGCAGTGAGGGGGAGGGGGTTTGATACGAGCACTTTATTAAGATGGATCAGAGCAGTCTAGTAAGAAAAGTAGTAGAAACTGGAAATATAAACAAAAAAATGGAAATAGGAAGACCGAGGAATACATGGAAAGGAACAATAGCAGAACTTGTAAATACATTACGTAAAAAATTGGAAGAAATATAAAATATGGCAAAGGACGGAAAGAAGTGTAAGAAATAGATTAAAATTTAACCTTGATCAAAAATCCCTAAAAACCGTTTTTCTGTCATAGTATTTCAAAAATTTTACCTATTGAACTTTTCACATTTGATATTTTTACACGGTTGAGATATCGGTTTGGTTATTGTATTGCAGTATTGGTGAAATATATCATTTATCAAGATTTGTTCACAAATAGAACTGTCAGGGGTGTAAATATGGTGCATGATATATTTATGTTTCTAAAAGGATGTATCTATGTACCCTAGATAGATGAATTAATGTGTTGCAGTTTTGTATTTTTAAAGCAACTTTCATTTAGTTTTAAAGCGTTATTAATGCTCTTTTTATCTAGTGCATAAATTTTTAATTACTTTGCGAACTTGTACACTCTATTTATTTTTGTTGTAATTAAAAATGGTTGCAAATATTTTTACAAGGCAACTAAAGTTGCTGTCTAACCTTTTAGGAAAAGGTTAATACTTTTTTTATTTTTTATGTATTTTCTGTATATTAGTTTTTTTTTAAACATTGAAATAAAGACACGTGTACTTTATCTGTAATCACCGCAATTCTGTAACAAAGTTACTAAATCTTAGCAGCATTGCTATAGTAATTAACTAATAATAATTGGAAACACTGAATAAAACAAGAAAATGTCAGGCATTACATTTGTTTCTAATAGTAACAATATTGCTAAGATTTAGCAACTTTCTTACAGAATGGGGTGAATATTATTTTAAAAGTAATTTCAATAAAATAAATTATACGAAGTGTGGCAATAAAATAACGGGATTTATTTTTTGCCGTATTCCCTGAAAATTTGGAAACAATGAACGATGTCAATCTAAATAATCAACACATTTTTACCTCTCGCTACCCTTGGTAAGGGGTATTGGGATCGTGCTAAAAATCGCATATCGAGATTTTGGTAAATGACCACGTTTCAAGGTTCCGAGAATCCAATTTTAACATATTCACGATGGTATCTGCGTATGTGTGTATGTGGATCCCCCACTCTAACTCATATACTATCATTCAGAAAATTTTGAAATCTTCTATTTCAGACTTTTTCTGTAATGGAAAGAGCCCATTAGATTTTGGTATAAATCGGATAACCGGAAATGGTATTTTACTAGAAGCTCAAAATAGTTTTTCTTCGAAAAGTACCTTTAAATGTTATTTTTTCGAGATTAATGTTATTATAAAAATTAAAGATTATTAAATTTCCTACAGATTTGCATTAATACTTTTTCTATATATTTTATGGATAAATTTATAAAATTATCTCTAATTTAAATCCCGGTTCCTACGCTTTAAACAAACAAAATTCCTTGGTTGCGCAGTTATTAAAATGTATGAAACAGACAGATAAAGGTGGCCTACACTGTAAAACTAGTTATTCTCTACGGAGGCACAAAAGTATATTAAAACAAATTAACCGGATTTATATATGAGCCCAATGGGGCTGGCCAGGGCGCAAAATTTTGGAGAGCGCAAACAACGCCAAAATGCTTTGGTTATAAATAGGTGGGGACGCCAAAATGCAATGTGCCCAAGACACTAAAATTTGCTGTGCCCGCGGCGCCTAGTACCATAAATCCAGGTCTGAGTCAACCTATTCAAGCACAAAGTAGTGGATAAATGGAAGTGATACTTTACTTGAAGCCCATAACAGTTTTTAATGAAAAACTATATTATAATATAATCCAAAACTTTTCAATTTTATTATTTAAGACTTTTATATCATGGGAAATAACATATTAGATTTTGGCTAAAAATAATTTTTGTTAAAAATAAATTGATACAATCCAAAACTTTTCAAATTTGGTATTTAAGACTTTTATATTAATGAGAACGACATATTAGATGTTTTCTAAAATTGATAAACCGGAAATGCTACTTTACAGGAAGCTAATAACAGATTTTCTTGAAAAAATATATTAAAACATGATACAAAACTTCTCAAATTTGGTATTTAAAACACGTGTATAATTTGAAACATTAGATTTTGACTATACATATATGATAAACCGGAAGTGGTACTTAATTTGGAGCTCAACAGATTTTCGAGGAAAATCATAATAAATATAATTCAAAATTTGGTATTACAGACTTTTCTATTTATTGGAACAACAAATTAGATTTTGTTTACGAACGATCAACCAGAAATGATCCCGTACTAAGTTCATTGCTATTTCAAACATGGAATTGACGTGAGGTCTTTTGTTGGCCACATCAGATTTTGTATTTATAATATAAAAATATAAAAAATAGTTAACAATTTCGACCAAATAGTTACGTTGATAACAGTGATACATGTTTTTATTTTGTCTGACGCCAAGGTATTTTGTGTATTTAGAGTAGTTATACCAATCCCAAATAACAAAATGTCACCAAAAATCGTTTAAGAATGAAGCTCCTTCTAGAATCGATAGCAAGAGAATTTGGTTCAGTTCTAAATTATACTCTTTTGACCATTAAAGTGACTTGTAGTTCCAAATTCTCTCGCTATGGTGAATGGAGTATAGAATATGTCATTTAGATTCCGAAATAGAGAATTATTCTTCTAGTACTGCTTTCTGTGTGTTAGGCCGTGCATTTTTCAGTACATCCTCGTAGATTACAAAAAAATCTCCTATGACTTGTGTCGAATACAAATTACAAATATCCAAACCGCAATTGGTCACTCACTAGCTTTATGGGATTGCTGATACCAGAACTCACATCCGGTAAGGGGATGACTTATTATCAAAACCAACTATGCTGCAAACCACCGATCACAACCGATCGTTAATATTGCCGATATACCCCATTAATCAAGCACCCTTTGAGTAGTAGTGAAAAAGATAAAAGTGCGCAAATTGAATAGTTGTTAGTTTGGGTGGATAGGGCATTTTGCAGCTGGAAAGTGGCTTGTCGCTCCACGTCATTAGTCACTGTAAGGAAACGTTGGGAGCAACCTCGCCGAACGCCGAGAGACTGAAGGTTTCATTACACAGTATGTCGCGCTGGCTTGCTACATGAGTAGAGCTCACTTCTCGCTTCGTTACGATTTACTGTTTCAATGCCCTCACTACTCTGATTACATTAAATGCTACACGAGATAATTCGTAATCATAAAGCCAGGACAAATTCCCGATCCCCGTAGAATTACCAACTTTATAAAATTCTAAAGGGAGATATGGTCATTGTGTTAAAAATCACAAATGAGGACCAGTGTTCAATATTTTATTTATTGTTTTCTGAAATATTGAATGAAATAATGAATTTTTAACATTTGTTATATTTTGTAAATGTGTATCGTTATCTTTTCTGTAGCAGATTTAAAGTGTGCTTCTTCCTACTCAAATTAATGGATCATGTAGTACTTTTACCTCTAGGAGGATAAATAAAAATAATACTTTATCTGTAAGGATAGATAAAGCATTTTAGTTTTTATTTGAATTACATTAAATTCTTTATAAACTTTGAAGGTGCATTCACAAATGAAAATTAGGTTGATGTTTAGGTTTCAGAAAGTCATTCATAAATGTAAGTACCTATCTATGAAAATGATTCAAAAACAAGATTAAAATGTCGGCAGAGCAATACTTAACAGATATCCGTGCGCCGTGAAACTGTCATTCGCTTGGCATTATTGGTTATATTAATTTATGGCAGTTCTTCTTGCATTTGTTTAAAACGCCGAATCCACCAAGTGGATACTAAATAAAGATGTGTGTATATATCTATATCATTTCAGACTCGTTCTCATTGGTGAAGTTTGTGACGTCAAACTAAATCATAAATCTAAAGTTTGAACCTTGCAATAGCCGTGATCTTTCGGGTTGTGATAGTGATTTTGTGAATCCTGATTCATTTAATCGTGATCCTTTTGAAACAGGATTTAAAAATTGTAGCAAGAAAACAACACAATCTAGTGTCAAATGTCAATGTCATATGCAGACCAATGCAAACTTTCCTACTTTATTTTATAAATAATCAACTGTCTAGTGTCTAGTGTCTAGTCAGAATTAAAAATGGATCATATTGAAGTAAAAAATAATGGTCTTGGTAAGGAATATGAAGTATGTTTATTTAAACCAAATCTTTATGTGGTTCATTACATGCTTTTGTAGAAAAATCATATTTCCCTTGATGCCACAAACCCCACATTCGTAAATTTCTACGCTCGAAATAGTATATTTTCAATTTGTTCTAAACTGAATCCATGTGAATCACTCAAAAAGGTTGATTCTGAAGGGAAAGGGGAAGGTTGTCTAGTGAACACAAAATGAGAAAGTGGGAATAACGAATTGGAAATGTAAAAACATTATTCTTCTTAATCATGATCACTTTTATCATTTAGATTACGAATCATAGCCCGAAGGAACACGGCTAATGTTTAGCTTTATGATTTGGATTTAGAGACCCTAAATTCTGAAGTGTGAATGGAGTCATTACATAATATGCAGCCAAAATCTTTAAATCTAAAGTATAAACTATAAATCTAAACCTAATTTTCATTTGTGAATGCACCTTGACGGTATAGGTGTATTAAATTTTAAACTTGTGCTTAAAAAATAATTTTATTTATGATTGATTTTTCTTATTTTTTTTACTTTCCGTCACCTTTATTGTCTTTGGCCAAAAAAATCGATGATCAGTTTTTAATCAATAAGAATAGAATACGGTTTTACTATTTTTACGATGATGTCTGTATGTATGTGCATGCGTGTGATATAGAGTTATAAAATTATAAAGAAATTAAGTTTCATAAATTAGCCAGCTATGCTAGAAACAACTACTATATTAAGAAAATTTTGGTTGAAAGATGTCAGTGTCAAGTGCAATTGACATATTCGTAGTATATTTGTGTTATAATTTTACTCGAAATATAGGATCTTTCTGTATAATTTGTATAAAATACATTCAACTGTCGAAAGGTAATGTACATACAAGAAATTTAGAATCTTTTGCAAGGAACTTTCTGTATGGATTTTATAGAAAATATATACGCATTTACGAAAATTCTACCGGTAGATACAGCATCTACCGACTGTGTTCGAAAACACGAGTGGTAAAAAGTAACCGTGTTCGAAAGTTGTTCAATATCTACCAGATCTATCTACCGGCTTCATGAAGAATCTAATCTCAAAAGTCAGTAGTGATGCAAAGCGAAGCGCGCGCGTAAAACGTGGAAATGTGTTCAAAGTAGGACTCTGTTCAGTTTATGTTATGGATCTATCCTGTTTACCACTTGCGTTCTTAAAATATCGATTACGGTAGCTATAACCTGATAAAAAGCTGTTTGCCGGTAACAGTTCACCGGTAGAATGTTCGTAAATACTTCATATAACTGACGGAAGGTAATGTGCTGGCCACATCAGATTTTTTTTATAACAATTGAACAACTAGAATTAGTAGTTTACTTCGTGCATTAAACAGTTTTTCTTAAAATAAAATACATGTAAATATTATCTTAACAATTTATGTTATTACAAATATTAGAGAACATTAAATTCTGTATCTATGTTTTTAACTGGTAGATAAAATAAATGTTTGTATACTTTTTATTCTTAGAATTTTATATTTTGTATAACCAGTTCAAATGGTTTGCAATCTTCTACAAGCCGTCAGCTCTCTTTAGAGACTTTGGATGAAAGCCTGTACGATTTAAATGCAAATACAGGAAATTGTCACTGGAACAGGAGGAATTTAAATCTTGTGATTCGCATGCGAGCACCCTATTATTGCACCATAGGCCGTCTTAAACGTAATTTAATTTTGTACTTCGTTTTGTGCTATAGTAAATTAAGCTCCTGCTTTACGGGTAGAAGTTGAAAGCAGGAAAGTCTACAATGCACTTCCCTCAAAGCAGCGAATGGAAGGTAAACACATTACGGATACTGATTACTTAGCTTCTGCTGCGAAACACAAAAAGGCTGTAAGGGATAAATTGAAGGTAATCATTTAAATGATGTTGAGTACATAAGGCACTACTTTTGGTAGAATGTGCTTCTTGAAAGATGATTCAAGGTCGCCTATCCTGAGTTTCCGCTAAGATGCAATATTTACTATTCTGTAATTAACGTAAATTGTTAAATATGAGTCTCAGGTCGCGAATCTGGGGAACCAGGTTCGATCCCGACCGCCGCCAAATATTTCGAATTTTAAATGGCACAGAATTGACCCCTGTGTTGCACTCTCTACGCCAGAAATATATGCCCGTGAGGTGACGTCTGGTAAGAGCCCGCACGGTGCAAATATTTCATCATTACCGATATCTGTGTACAAAGCAGATTGGCACACCTAGCAATGGGTAATAAGCCGTGATGATATATTTATTTACTTATTTTTACCCCTAGAATAAAAATTTGTATTGATTATTTCACTCATAAATATATAACCAATCCAAATTCAGGATTCTACCTAGTTACCAAGTTTCATTTCGACAAAACACCGTCACAAAAATTTTATCGCGCCTATAAGCCAATAAGATGTCGTATTTTTACAAGTAAGTGAGTTTTGATAAGCGATTTTTTTCGACGTTTTAGAAATATATTGTTTACATACCTGTTAAAGTCTGTATATTTTCAGTGTTATCAGTTTTAATTAAAAACGAGTCGATTCGGACAGGAATCTATTTAAAACGTTGAAAAGGCAAACTGAAACATAATGGCCCGTATTCCGAGCGCACTTTTATAATAAAAGCGCTTTTATGGAGCAAACTCCTCATAAGATTATAATGTAAAAGCGTGTTCCATAAAAGCGCTTTTATTATAAAAATGCGCTCAGAATACGGACCAATATATCTAAACACAATAAAAATTATAAGATTTTTGTCAAGAAAAAAAATATATAAATGATTACTGGATTTTTATTTTGGAAATAGTCATCCGAATACCATACGTGGTTAAATTTTATCCTCGAAAAATTTTCCGATTCCTTTACTCGAGCCCTTTGCCAATTTATCTCGTGACATTTATCAAAAATATCTCGTTTGACAACTCGTAATTTTTTTGTCAATGCCAGTCAATAAATTGCTAGGCAACCGGCTCTTGTAACAATCTGAAAATTTTTCCGGCAAAAATTTACCACTTATGATATTATATATGAATAAACCCTTTTTATTTTGTACATATATGACAAAGTTATATTGTAGCGCCCCCTCAATGATGTAAAATTTGCAAATTACTACACGCTTTAAAGTTTAAACTATAATTTTTATTCTTCAAAAGTGCTACATTTGATATATTGATGAAATTGCCTTAGATTATTTCATGTAATCAATAGGTTATATACAAAATCCTTTTTGTGCATCTGGACGCGCATTTCGCAGCCGCAATATAGGCCGCGAAATTGGATTTTGCGACTTTTGTTCATTTCGCGGCCGTTGTCATGGTAGCGGCCGCGAAATTAGGTAAACAATCACTTTGACACTTGGGAATTACATGGTTTTGTTTTTGTTTATCAAATGTCAATCTCATAGCCACCTTGAAAGCTAACTTCTATTTACAATGAAACTGTATAAAATAATAAAATTTGTAATTACATATTTTTTACGGTTGCACAAAAAATATTGCGTACACCTTGTCCGCGAAATCCTTTAGCGCCCTAGAGATTGTATTGCCTGGGCCGCAAGCGGCCTCGGCGACAATTGTTCTTTCGGTACGCTAAAGAGTGTTTTTGCGGCCTGGATATACAAATAACTATTGTTGTAATCAACATTTTCACAGTTAGTTTGCAATATAATAATGAGAGCAAAGTATCCGTTGGACAGGATATTTCTTTTACTTTTTAATTTGTAATAATAAATAAGGGAAATTTAATATCGGTAGAAAATAAAAATAAAATTATTTCACTAAAATTTCAGAATTGTATGTAAATCATAAATCATTTGATTCTTCACAACATGCATTGTAGGTTTCATTCTTGTAATCAATATTATTGAACTATAATCAATATATTCATTGTTGTAATCAACATTTTCAGTTATTATTTCTATATGACAACGATAGAAAAATAACGAACCGATTGATACCATAATTATTTTACTTAGAGATCTAATGCAGACAAATTAAAAAATATATTTTTCACTTCTATCACGTTAATTTGTATAGATGTATAGTAATTTTGTCTTGACGAATAAGAGCATGTTACAAAAATTTACTATTATTTACATTACTGTCTTGAAACGGCGCTTCTCAAAATCAGGCGGCTTTGTGCGGGGCACAACCTGCCCACCCGCACCGACCAAAAAACAAAGAGAGATTTGACAGCTCCATGTTATTTTAAAAGATAAAAGTGGGGGTTTGGTCGGCAGAGACTTCCGACGGTGATTCCAAAACTTAAGTTTGTAGTGCGGGCAGCATGCATCTATTTTGTAATGAGGGTAGCTTGCATCTCTTGAATTTAAAAATTTAAAAAATTAAAAGTAAATTCAACGTTTCTTTCACAAACATTCGAAAACATTTTTGATATTAAATTAAATATCAAATATGTTTTCGATATTTTATGAAAGAAATATGTAGTTTATTTGGTTTTACAAATAAAATTAAAATATGAGTTATTAAATTAAACACACGTCATAATATCTTTTTTGTAAATTTATTATAGCAGTAAATAATAATAAAATAGTGTTTACAAATCATCTCTTGGTCTTGGTAAAGTAAAAAATCTGATGTGGACACCACACGACTTCCTTGTACGCAAGACCAATATGAAGATGAAGTATAGACTCAATTATAAAATTGCACGTATTTGACGTAATTTGACATTAACATCTATTTTTTATTTTTTTTTGTTATTTTTTGTCCTAGTCCATAGCAAGCTTCATTACAAAAACCAAAAAGTATATGTTTTAAATTTACATATCTCGCTTATACAAAGGGCTAATTTAATAATACTTGAGGTGCTAGACGCAGAATTTAATTCTCTAAAACTCTTATTTGAAGCATTTATTGCTAAAATCAAAATGAAACCATTTTATTCAAGAAAAACTGTTAACAACTTCAGGTAATATATCACTTCCGGTTAGCCTGTTTTAACCAAATTCTGCTATGTTATTCCAATTGATATAAAAGTCTTATATACTAAATTTGAAAAGTTTTGGATTATATTTTAATAGTTTTTCATTAAAATCTATTATAGGCTTCAAATAAAGTACCTTTTCTGGAAATTATGTAATGACCAAAAAGGGAGGTGCACAACTAGATGTTATAGAAGAATTTCAACTTTCTACGGTTTACCGTTTTTGAGTTATGCGAGATACGTACGTACGTACAGACGTCACGACGAAATTAGTCAAAATGGATTCAGGGATGGCCAAAATGGATATTTCCGTTGAAATCTGGAAACTGAAATTCTTCGCGAATACAATACTTCCTTTACTTTGTACAAGGAAGTAAAAAACGAAACTCTTCATTTTCCCTGTTGTTGCTTTTACATTTTTTGAAATTAGATTTTTGTATTATTTTCATTTTCGTGAAAGTAGTTTGGGGTTCATTAATAAAATAAAAATTAAGGTACATACACCTTTGTGATTGAAAGAACCACAAAAATAATACACTGCAGCAAAAACCAACACAGCAAATTCACTTATGAAACTTCGTGTTTGAATACTAAATACGAAGTGAAAATGCTAAATTTTAAATGTCAAATCACCGATCAAAAAACAAATGTGTCAACACCACGTTAACACGCACATTCCCCGCCAACTCTGGACATATTGCGAAAACTATTTGCTTGTGCTGCCATCTGCCGGCGATTCCAAATCTATACTCTCTCTTTACTCCCTACCTCCCCTGCTCCACAAGTTCTATTACAACATTTCACAAAATTTGTAAAAGAAAAGTTAAAATTGTGAACTGCTACGTTTTGGTAGAACGGACCCCTGATGAAAAAGTCTTACCATAAAATTTTTACTTTATTACCAATCAGAAATTCAACTGAGAATGATATTCTTGCAAAATTTATGTCTCCGAAAAGTGCAGCAGATTGTAAATGAAACGAGCATCCTCGTAAAATCTCTCAAAGCATCGACAAACTAATAAGAAGAAAATATGGGATTGATACTTTGAAATCATCGTAAAAATGACTTATAAAAACGTGAGATTAAATTTTGTAAAAAAGGTTTCGCGTAATATTTAACTACAGAAGATGAGAATATTGTTCTGGAAATAGGTATAGTTTCTATTTTCATTTAATTTTAAGGTTACCAGTAATTTATAATTTTATAATCAATTGTATTAGCCTGACTCCATACTATTTAATTATCCCATTTGACACTTAATAAACGGATATTAAGACGGATTTACAAAATTAATGGCACCAATATCAACGACTTATAAAAGAAAAATTACTGTTTTATCTTTTCATATTTATCGCTGCTCCATATACGATTTTATTAATGAACACCCGAGTTAATATTTTTCCACCATATAAAATCCAATTTTGATGAACGTATAAAAATTTCTTTTTTATTTTGGATTATAATGATTGCATAAACTTGCATGCAATATATTAAATGAACGCTGTAAAATAGAAAATTGTCTTTTTACGTTACTGTATTAACTTTTAAAAGATTCACTTTATCTAATATTCATTACTGAAAAATTCATGTCACAATATTTTTATTTTACATGCAAGGGTGTAACGCGAGACATTTATTACACTTCTGGGGAAGTTAGTTATGCGGTTACATGTATTTTACTGAGGATAGATAATCCACGTTTTAACTATAATATATAATTATTGCTATATTAAGTTTCAAAAGTAATATTTAGAAAATTAAAATATTTTTATGTACTATGTATTATACTATTATGGCACTACACGAGTATAATATGACTAGCGAATGAAAGTTGACGTTTAGATTATTTAATAGATGTGGTTTCTTTTGAAAACATTTCCCTATATTTGATTTGAAAGAAACTGACCGTTTCAGAAGATTACAATTGTACTCAATACCAGGAGACATTTAAAATGACCGTAGCAAACTAGCAACAGGCTTCAGGGATGTATTTAAAAAATTTAATACCGCAAATTCTAGTTCGTTTGTCTCAGGTGTAAGGAACCCTCGAGTCGGAATGACTGGTAGAAGAAATTAAAAATAATCCTATTTCACAGAATTGCCAAACTTAAATAGTTTAAAGATCAAAATATTTTGTTATAATCAACATAAACGAAAAATGTTTGAAATATTTTAAACACACCCCTGTTTTTGATAATCAGTTACCCTAGTCGGCCATCTATTTTCAGCCAGACATAGTAATGCATTTCTGTTCTTTCCCAGTCCAGTATTTAAATGGGTTCATGCAAAAATTTCATACCTGAATGTTTCGTACAATTCTATTCTTCTCTAGGGTTTAAAAAGAAACCACATCTAAAATAGTAGTTTGTACAAGAGTGGATATGATGTCCATATCGGATGAGGATGAAGTTTGAGCACGACGCCGCAGGCGAAGTGTTCAATCATCCGAAGGCGATATGGACATTCTACTCGAGTTGTACAGCATACTTTTTCTACGACTAACGAAAAGAAGGAAAATACGAACTATAGAAATTTCAAATTTTATTGAACATTATTATTTAATGTCAATTTATATACTTGTTTTCCTAGGCTTTCTTAATGACATTTGTTACTAAAATTGTATTTTATTTTATAAGTATACAATACTTTCACATACCACTAACGATTTTTTATTGACAAATCTAAAAAGGATAATCTTGATTTGTCAATGTGACATTTTATACAAGTCTTATTCCTATTTTTTATACCTTCCTTTTTAGTACTTACAACTAATTCATAATATAATTCAGTTAATTGTTATTAAATTATTCAGATCTCTTTTTATACCGAAAATATTTCCAACTAAATGAGAACATTGAAATGTCAAATGTGACATTTGCATCGTTGTTCTTCTTCTTAATCTTGTAATAAATGAATATACAGTTGCCTGGGTTACACGACTTCGAGATTTGTGATTCGTGGATTCATATTCATCCTAGAATGGATATGAAATTATATCCGTTCAGTTAACTAGTATTGCCTACATATCCATTCTGAAAATTGTGAAGAAATGATAAGTTTTTCAAGTGGGAGTAGAAAAACATCTTTTTCGTATCGTAAAAACTCATTTACTGGACTTACTTACTTACGTAAATTTCTATTACAGTATTTGACTTATGGCTTCTTTTGCCAGTGGCGGCGCTATGGGGGGGCCAGGGTGGTCATGTGCCCACCCGAAAAAGACTTGTGTAACCAAAATCAAACAACCGCAAATATTATAATTTAAGATAAAATTAAATACGTATTGTATTTACTGAGTTAATATTTATAGCTTGTTTTTGAAATATTAATGTTGATTACAAAATATGGATGTCAGTTAAAATATAATTATTATAATAGTAGTAATATAAGTGCAGGTGATTTCAATTTTCATAGTTTATCAGCTTCACATCCCTTGATAAAATGTAACTTTCAATTATAAGGCAATTTGACATTGAATGAAAAAAAATTTGCCTACGGCGCCTTTTTTTCGGTTACATTTGCACGACCTTTTACGACCCCCCCCCCTGATGCCCACTCGTTTTTTGATTGTGCCTTGTGCCCACCCTATATTTACATCCTGGCACCGCCACTGTCCTTTGCTAAAAGCACCTCAATTTATTCATCGGAAAAAATCACCCCTTTCTCCCCCTTATAATTATACTATTTTTAACCCATAATTAAAATTATGAAGCATAGGTCCATTAATTCTTTTGTTCTGAGGGTTAAGTATTTTTTTTTTTAACTTTTTATACCCCATGTATAGAATTGTGGCGCAAGTGACCACACTTCTCTTTGGTGTAAGGTTTTAGTAGTTTTCCACTTTCCTTTTATGCTTACTGCTGTTCTAAAACATGTGCAAAAGTTTCTTCTTTTATGTTACATTCAATTCCTTTACCACCTTTACTCTGGAACCACAGACAAAGTGATCACATAATATTTCTTTCAAAAGTTTCCCGTCTGACAATATCGGACGTACTTTTAAAATTAACTTTAAAACCGGGAATTTCCTCACCTGCTTTCTACACAGCACTGTGCAATTTGTTGGCAATTGTTCATTTTTTGTTGAGAAGAATTATTGTTCATTTATATCAAATGGACGATTTAAAATTTCGAGACAATGCGCTGAAAGATATTAGGTTTTATACCATTAAATTTACAATGAAGGAATTTTCTCCAATATCACTGAACATAAATAACTGTTTTTAACATTCTGGGTAATAAAAGTCGTCTTCTTTTCACCGGTGGAGTCTATAATTCCAATTCACAATGAAACATTAAACACTAGATTGATTTTTATCTGAAAAATCCGTACCATTTTTATCGATATACAGCAAGTGCAGAAGTGAAATGTGACATATACAATTGGCAATTATTTTCATTTTTTATGTATTAACTTATTTATTTTAAAGCAAATACAGGGTGAGTCAGACGGAATCTGCCTAACTTATATATATATATATATATATATATATATATATATATATATATATATATATATATATATATATATATATATATATATATATATAAGTCTGACATGGATATAAATTATTATCAAATTTGGTAACAAATTCGTTTCATTGGACAATAATATTAAGACAAATAGGATGTTTTAATTCATCACAAATTTTATTAAAAATTACGAAATGTCCATTTGTCACGATCACAAAATTTTATTAGCTAATTTTTACATTGATACATTTTTTTTTTTTTTTTGAGAAGAAAACACTGGCCGGACTTTGCGTCTTTTCAATATGCAAGACAAAGTCAAAATTGGCTAAAGGCCTGTGTCCACGATGCTAGAAATCGTTCCGAGTTCTCGATCAATTTTTTTTATCATAAACATTGAACTTGTATGACTACAGATGTAAGGTTGGTCAAATTTATGAAGTCACTTTCAGCCATTTCTACCAATACCAAAATCTAATAAAACATAACCAAGATATTATCTCGGTAGTAAGTAAATTTTTACTACGTATATATTATTATTATTATTTTATTTATAAGTAATTATTTATAATAACTTACCAAAAATGAGTAAAATTAAGTAATATTATATAACGTTATAATTTTTAAGCTTATCAAACATCAAACGTCAAGATTTTAAATTGGTAATATGTAAATGAAATTACCAACTTGTACGAAAAAATGGGACAGAAAGCATTTTTCAATTTTAGTTTTCTATTCGATTTTTGCGTCCGAGTTGATAATGTCCACGAGAAATCGTTCCGAGTTCTCGTTCACATTTTTTGATCATAAACATTGAACTTGTATGACTACAGATGTCAGGTTGTAATTATAAGTAATTATTTAAAATCAATATCAAAAATGAGTAGAATTATGAAATATTTTATAACCTCGATTTTTGCGTTCGAGTTAGTAGTGTCCACGGTTCGAGATATCGAATTGCGAACTATATCCGAGAACTCGAATCGGTTTCTGGGATCGTGGACACAGGCCTTTAACAAACCAAACCGTACCATTTATTCAGCGAAATGACAATCCCCCTAATCTTCCCCAGGCTCGTCCCAGAGATTATTTTTGGGCTCTTTTATCTCGAAAAGTTTACGATGGGGGATGGGAAGCCCAAACTTATAGCGCAGGGATGGCGAACCTTTACGTATCAACGTGCCATTTTTATAAAGAAATGTTTAATGAGGTCATAGACGTGCCATCAAATAATTTTGACTTTGTGATTATTGGGAAAATAATAATAATAAATACTATCAACTCAAACCTCTTTATTTACTATAAAAAAATAGGAACACTTTGCAATGTTTCAATTATACGCGTAATTTAAATTAAAGTAAAATTAGTTGACTTCTGTTGTTGCAGATTAGATGACAAATACTCGTAACATATGTTAGGGTTGTAAGATGTTACTTTTAGCAGAATGCATGCTGAACTGGAGTCATCTGTCAAACGGTTTCTAACCGAGTCTTTAATGTTATTCATCTCTGAAAATAATGACTCGCAGACATAGGTTGATGAAAATATTGTTAAAATAGCATGAGCCAGCTTCTTTAAACAATTAAATGTGTCTGGTAACGCATTCCATGTTTCCAAAATTTTGTTATTAGCATTTTCACTTATATTACTTGTCAATCTTTCTGTTTCAATTAATTCTAACTCTTTCCTTGTTTCAATAAATTTTTGAATCCATATTGAACTAGACTGGAAATCAATCAGCTGCATTTCAAATTCTTCAATTTCCAACCAGTCAAATTGGGACAAATTCAGTTTTTCAAATGACGTCACATCAGGGTACATAATAAACTTGAGTATTTCTGATAATTAACTGAGAAAATCTCGCTGAAAATTCCTTGATTGAAGAATCAATCACAGAAATAAATTCTTCAGTAAGTTGGTCTTCGTCTGGTTTCTCATGTATTTCTAAATCGTTGATATATTTTTTCAAATCGCAGCCCGCGCACCGCACCCGAACATTCCGTAGTGTAGGGATCACTCGCGTTCGCTCGTCATATAATACCTACTTCACACTTTTTTTCCTAGTGCATCATAATGAATTTTGTGATCAGTGACGTGCCCAAAATATTGTGTCGCGTGCCATTTATGGCACGCGTGCCATTGGTTCGCCATCCCTGTTATAGGGCATACTTTCTATTACTTAAATTTTGCCATATTTCTCCTAACTCATTCTGTATGATGGAATTCAACTAGAGTTTTTTTAATTCGCCTCCATATTTGCTTTCCAATAAGCAAAAAAAATATAAGACCTTATATAGAGTATACTGCTTTAAGAATAGTATAATTAGCTAACGTACGTTACTCAACAAAGAAGAAAATGGTATACGTAATTTTTCCCCTTTTCCAACGATGTGATTTTCATTGACTATTAATTCAATTTATTGTGTCTATACTGTTTTCTAACAACCTCATCAAGTTCAATTAAACTGCATTTATTTTCTTCTTCATATATGTTGCGTCTAACATCATCCAATAAAATGGATCATTATTTATAACGAGATATCGTAAAAGAGACTACAATAAGGGATAATTACGAGTTTATAAATATTGCCTTGAGTAACAATAGCTCTTTAAATCTCCGAGGCAAGAAAAACTTACTCAGAGAGTATTTCCTATACTTATTCAATATTTACCTTCCGTCACCTTTAGGTAAGGAAGGTATTGTCTTTGATCAAAAAATTCGGTGGTGAGTTTTTGATTCCTCTTCGTTACATCCATATGAAGAGCTGCTTAGATTTTGGTTATAATTGGTCAACCGGAAGTACCCTGATTTGAAGATTTTAACAATTTTTCTTGAAAAAACGATGTTAAAGATCATTTTTTCACATTTAATATTATTATAAATATTGAAGAATATTTTATTCTCTATACGATTTGAATGCATTTTATACATGATATTAAATGGATATAAAGTTAAAAAATTATAAAGAAATTAAATTTCATAAAGTAGCTATAGCTATGGAACCAGCTACTATATTAAGAAAATTCTAATTGAAAGTTGTTAGTGTCAAGTCAAATTGACATAGTGTGTTTGTCTTATAATTTTACTGGAAATGTAGGATCTTTTGCTAGAAATTTTCTGTATGGAATTTGTATAAAATACATACAACTTCCGGAAGGTAATGTGCTGGCCACATCAAATTTTTTAACTACCGCTTACAATTTAAACTATTTTTTTATGAAAATTAAAATAAATTCTGTATTTATTGTGTAAATGGTATTCCTTTTCACATTAGTACATTTATCTGTCACTTTTTTTGTATTTGGGCGAAAAATTGTCAGCTAATCCTTTAAATGACAATTCATTATTTTTTCATATTAATAAATATAAATAATTTCATCTGAATTTTATTCCAAAATTACATTTCATTTTTGTTGATTTTATATGCACTGTTTGGATCAATAAAATGTCATGTTGGCAAAGATAAATAAGATAGTTTGTAACATTGTCAGGCAGATTAATGGATATTTTGTGTGAAAATGGCGTTCTCTCAGAGTGACATTATAACATATTGTGACAAATACGGGTTAGGCAAAACCGTAGAATGTCACACTGTAGATACAGCAAACAATTTGATTATTTATACTACCAATAAGCAAGTAGTTAGATGTATGTAATAACAATAATTGTAGAATTTGTAGTTGTACCTGTATCTTCTTCACTAAGGGGAGCGGACAAACTGCTAGTATTTACTCAAAATATTGTCAAACAAGTTGTCATTCATTAATAATTGTGTCAAATGTTTACATCATAAACGGTGATGAGCAGGGCGGGATTATCCATAAGGCAATATAAGCAGTTGCCTAGGGGCGCCATCGACGAATAAAAACAACAAATTTTCATTATCAAATATGTGATTTGGCCGTTGTTTTAGAAAGGTGTTGAAATCGAGAGCCGATATTTTGTTGTAAATAGACTGATGCTGAAAATATTTTATTTGCCGTAAAATCTTATTAGTTTTTGATAAAATAGACCACTTTCTCAATACGTACCTATACGCAGAATACACCAATCATATGCTTAAGAGTGCAACATTTTTACCTCTCGCTAAGAGAGGTATTGTATTCATGCTAAAAATCGCATATCCAGATTTTAATGAATAAGCACGTTTTAAGGTCCCTAGAATCCGATTATAACATTTTTACGATGATGTCCGTATGTGTGTGTGTGTGTGTGTGTGTGTGTGTGTGTGTGTGTGTGTGTGTGTGTGTGTGTGTGTGTGTGTGTGTGTGTGTGTGTGGATGTGTGTGTGGATGTTGGATTCACTATATCTCAAATACTATAAGACTTGAGACATTTTTAACTACGGATTCCTCAATCTAACAATAATGGGAAGAGTCCAGTCAGTTTTGGTAACAATTGGATAACCGGAAGTAGTAGTTACAAGAAAAAAATCATCTAAATATTATTTATCAAAAATTTATGTAAATGCTTATATTAAAGAACGTTAAATTCTTTATTCGATAAATATAAATTCATTACTATATCTTCTATAGATTTAGAGATAAAGAAAGGCATATAAAATAATTTGATGTAAAAAATCTCAGATCAAACTACTGCAAGGCAAGAAATTCAAATGTTTGTAATTGACACATATATGTCACTGTCAAAAATATTTGTATGCCTCTGTCAAAAATATTTGTACATTATTACGAAGATTATGAAAATAATAAAAAGTCAACAACGCAAATGAATATACGTAAAAAAGAATATAAAAGGAATTTGCGAAAAAATGACGAATATAAAGAAAAAGAGAAGGAAAGTAGAAAAAGAAAATTTCAGGATATTGAATATAAAGAAAATGTATGTATTGTACATAATTTATTTTAAATTAACCCATAGATTTTGCAAATATATGTGAGAATTATTTTGTAGTGAGACATGAATATATGTATTTATATTTAAAAATATTTTTCGTTTTATGCGTACAACCAGGTAAAATATCTGGCGAGAGGTTATGTGTTGGTCACATCAGATTTTTTTTTTGTTGCTTTGTGATAAATATATATTGCTTTTTATCTTCCGCTACCCTTAGTAAGGGAGGTATAGGGATCGTGCTAAAAATCGAGATTTTGGTAAATGAGCACGTTTTAAGGTCCCTAGAATCCAATTTTAACATTTTCACGATGATGTCTGTGTGTATATGCGTGTATTCGAGTGTGTGTAAATCGGATAATTGGAAATGGCACTTTACTTGAAGTTCAAAATAGTTCTTATTCGAAAAATACCTTTAAATGTGATTAATTCGAGATTTGTGTTATAAAAATTAAAGATCATTAAATTTTTTACAGATTTGCATAAATACTTTTTCTATATACTTTATTGATATATTTAAAAAAATATCTAGAACTTAAATCCCGGAGCCTACGCTTTAAACAAGTACAACTCCTTGCAAGGTTACACAGTTTATACCACAAATGTATGTAACTGACAGATAAATGTCACTGTCAAAGAAATAATCATATCAAATTAATAATAGTACCGTTTTCAAAAGAAAATAGTAAATGCGAATACAGTTTCCAGCATAATTAAATATGTATGTATATTTAAATTAATAAAAATTAAATAGCGGGAGGTATTGTTTTGGTTTTAATAGCACTTTAAAGGTTGTGTTGGGGGGGGGGTCGTTTCATAATATAGTTGCCTATGGGCTAAAAAAGCCATAATCCGGCCCTGGTGATGAGGTTTTAAAGTTGACTTTAAAAGTGAAAGATTGTTCAGCCATCGAGAGGAGAGCAGCCAATAGCTTACTTGGTAGAGCACTATCCCGGCAAGGTAGGTGTCTCAGGTTCGAATCTCGATGGCTGACAATTTTTCACAATTTATTTCACTTTAAAACTTGTTTATTCGAATTAAAGAAAAGAACTTCATAAATTTCTCGGTAGACTCTATTGAGGTTGACCACTTTATTACTGCAGAAATAAATGTGTTTCTTGATAACAAATTATACACTTCTGATTTTAAAATGTTTTCATAACTTAATAATCTCATCTTTCAAACGCAAACTTCTGAATTGTGCGCAACACAATTTAAGCTGAACAATGTAGTTAACCGTAAAATTTAAACGCGCTTAACTGCTGTGGTTGCTGTCACGTTGTACGTCAATAAAACCACAATTAAAGCAGCAGGCTGTTGTCGTCACTTACACTCTCGAGGATTCGTTACTCGATCCGGTTGAAATTATATTCGAATTAAGGAGAGAAGTTGTATGTAGGATTAAAGTATCCCAAGAGAATCAAATTTACTTAAGAAATATTCAAAAGCATATAAATTCTACAAATTTAATTATAATAAATTTCCTACATTCAATGTCACATATTCTAAACCGTATAACCAAATCAAAATAATTTAGAAATGCGGTGCTTTGTTGTTTTTACCTACCGTCACCTTTAGTTAAGTAAGGTATTGTCTTTGGTCAAAAATAGTATATTGTGTTATTAGGGGTAAAAGTGATACTTTGTGTGGCGAGTATGGAAGTTTTGCACGACGAGCGAAGCGAGTCGGACAATTGCATGCGAGGCAAACAAAGGCACTTTTTTCCGAATGACACATTAAATTTTTTTCAAACGCACTACTTTTCTTTTTATTCGCTAATGGGCCCGTCCAACGTTTTTTCAATTTTTAATATGTTATGAAGAATTTAAAAATAGAAATTCTGTATTTTTTGTATTTTTGAAATTATGCTTAATAACGCCTTAATTAATTATTAAAGTTTTGGAGCGAAAGTTGTGAAATTTGCCTCACTCCGTCATAAGTAGAGAGAACCGACATACGTTACCATTAATATGGCAATATACAATAAATGTTGCAAGAATTGCTTACATGAATAGGTTAGGAATAGTGTTAAATGATAATTTATGAAAAACTTTCAAAGTACATTATATTTAAATCAGGTAAGTAAAATTAATAATTTTTGCTCTTTTTCATAATCAGGTTAATCATTCGTTTTAATTAATGTGACTTTAAGACTTTCTTTAATATAATATTGAAGGTTATTATACTCACCAAGTGCCATTATTATAATTAAAATAGTATTTAAACTATTTTTTATTTATAATTAAATACAACAATGACAGTATTGATTACAATAATCAAAGCATAGTTCATAATAAAAAGTAATCGAACATTTACATACCTCTTTACTAAATGATTGTAACAATAACAAGTATTGAGATTACAATAATTAAAACATAAATTATAATATAATTTTATTAAATAAGTAAATTTTCTTTTGATCTTAATAAAAAATTACTCGGATATATTACATATGTATGTGTATAGAGTATGTGTAAAGCCAATCGCGAATTTATGAGCAAAATATGCATGGTCCATTGTATAGTGACGTTTTCACAGGGTAACTGGACGACTGTAATGACGCTGACATCATAACATGGCGATCATTTTACGCTAAAAACTTTAATTAAATTATTATAGATATAAAAATGCAAAATATATAGCAATTTTTATTTCGTTTTCATTTATTTATATTCAAAATTCATATGCGACATGTAATTTCTAAAAAGTCGAAGACTTGGACGGGCCCATTCTATGTAGTTTCTATGGATATTTATTTATTTTAATTCTACGCCGCCGGCGTAGAAATTAGCTATTTTTACTCCGGCGGCGTAGAAATTAACTATTTCTACTCCGCCGACGTAGAAATTTCCAGCGGCGTAGAAATGAAACTTCTACCTTGTGAATCAAGTCACAAAAAATGCCATTTCTACGACGTTTGAAAAAAAAGCTTGTTTTGCATTTCATTTCTGCTAGTTGGTAATTTTACAAATCGTTGATTGACTTCACGGAAAATTGAAATTTTGCCCTGTAATCCCCTTTATAACCCTTTTTAATCACTGGTTAACATTTTTATCCAATAAATATTGATTTGACAACTAAAAATCTGTTTTTTGTTATATGTCAACATACTTGATTGGTTAGAAAATATAACCAGTGGTTAAAAATTAAACACTGAGTTACAGAATTGGCCCGAATGGTTATTAATTTTAACCTTTTTGCTTAGGGCCGGTATTTCCATCTTCGCATAAAGTTCTGTGTAACTTATCTGTGGGATAAATGAACATTATCGCATCAAAAAATGACGAATAATATAATTTACCTCATTTATGCTCTTATTTCGATGCCATATTTTATCATATATCTGATGGATAGTTATCCTGAACTTTATCCAGAGATGGAAATACCGGCTCTTAGTGAATTAAGCCGTATAGTCGAGATATTTTTGTCTATTAACTAATTTATGTCCTATTTACAATTTTATCTCTTTCTTGAATGTGGTTAGTAGTTTCAAAATAATCAGAGTAGTTAACTAATTGTTATCTTTAACTTTACGTGTAACTGGTGTATCAACACACTAATCTAATGTTTATTTATATCAAGTTTTAAACTGCTTTCTGTATTTTCAGATAGTCCGAAATAAAAATCCTGTTTACTTTGCAACTTCAGACTTCAGTTGAACTTGGTGGAAAGAAAACAAAAGTAAGCGAGCGAAAAAGAAACAAACTGAAAGAACAGTTAAAGTAAAGATAAACCATAATAAAAAATACAACACCAAAGGATAACACTGGGATATAAATTTCATAAAGTCTTTCAGTGCTTTTTACGTTTTACTACTCACTTTGGCATGAAGTCTTCTGAAACTATTTTACAGAAATTGGATTATATCTCTTCCACCTTTTCAGTTTATAGCCGAGTTTAAAGTACTGCTGCTGATAAAGAAATTAATGCACAATTCAATTAATTTTTTCATCTACGATCTACGTTAAAATGGTTATGATTTGTGCGGAAGTGCATGCTTATCGTTTCTGTCGACATGCCATTACCTCGAGGTAAAATCATCGTTATCAAATCGACTAACATTTACTCGAAGGAAATTCGCAGCACGAGCGAATACTCTTCAATTACCAACGTTATCATAAATAAATAAATAAAATTGAATATAAGTTAGGTTTGTTTCAATAAATATTAACAAAAATATAATCACAGCTTATTTCCCATAGTTCGGCAAGATTTAAGTCGTAAGTATTATTCACGGAAGATGACTATTCAAGGTCATTTATGAGCCGTATGATATAATATTACTTGCAGAAAAACAAACAACGTTAGTCCATTTTTTAAAAATGTGCGACATTCTGTTAAGATTTTGAAAATCTCGTAAACTTAACTTTTACATAATCAAGCAATTAATAATTTCAAT
>OY720451.1:65473419-65483419 GCA_963082715.1 Harpalus rubripes
TATGTATGTATGTATGTATGTATGTATGTATGTATGTATGTATGTATGTATGTATGTATGTATGTATGTATGTATGTATGTATGTATGTATGTATGTATGTATGTATGTATGTATGTATGTATGTATGTATGTATGTATGTATGTATGTATGTATGTATGTATGTATGTATGTATGTATGTATGTATGTATGTATGTATGTATGTATGTATGTATGTATGTATGTATGTATGTATGTATGTATGTATGTATGTATGTATGTATGTATGTATGTATGTATGTATGTATGTATGTATGTATGTATGTATGTATGTATGTATGTATGTATGTATGTATGTATGTATGTATGTATGTATGTATGTATGTATGTATGTATGTATGTATGTATGTATGTATGTATGTATGTATGTATGTATGTATGTATGTGTGTGTGTGTGTGTGTATGTATGTATGTATGTATGTATGTATGTATGTATGTATGTATGTATGTATGTATGTATGTATGTATGTATGTATGTATGTATGTCTGTATGTATGTATGTATGTATGTATGTATGTATGTATGTATGTATGTATGTATGTATGTATGTATGTATGTATGTATGTATGTATGTATGTATGTATGTATGTATGTATGTATGTATGTATGTATGTATGTATGTATGTATGTATGTATGTATGTATGTATGTATGTATGTATGTATGTATGTATGTACGAGTATGTATGTATGTATGTATGTATGTATGTATGTATGTATGTATGTATGTATGTATGTATGTATGTATGTATGTATGTATGTATGTATGTATGTATGTATGTATGTGTGGATCATCCACTCTAACTCAAATACTATCATTAAGAAAATTTAAAACCTTGCATTTCGAAATTTTTCTGTTATGGAAAGAGCCCATTAGATTTTAGTGAAAATTGGATAACCGGAAATGGCACTTTACTAGAAGCTCAAAATAGTTTTTCTTCGAACAATACCTTTAAATGTTATTTTTTCGAGATTAATGTTATTATAAAAATTAAAGATTATTAAATTTTCTATAGATTGGCATTAATACGTTTTCTATATATTTTATGGATAAATTTATAAGTCTTAGAGCCTACGCTTTAAACAAACAAAACGCAGTTATTCAACTGCATATAACTGACGGATAAATGTCACTATCAAAGAACTAATCATTTCAAAATAATATTAGTAAAGTTTTAAAGTAAATAGACCAATAGAAAAAAATTCAATACAGTTTCCAGTATAAGTAAATATGTAGGTATGTATTTAGATTAATGATTCACAAAAATGTTTAAGCTAATCCTCATTTTTGGAATAGTGAATTCTATTCTATCTCGGTAATTTAATCTTCATTTTATTATAGCTCCGGTGGCTCTGGGTTCGAATCCCACTTAGGCATGGATTTGTGCGAATGTGAACCCACTCTGTACTTTGGATTTAATCCTTTTGAGGAGTTTAAAAAACAGGTAGTTTCTTGTATTAGATTAGACTATATTTTAAGAAATAAACTGTCAAAATTAGAATAAAATTCGCTAATCCAAAAATAAGGATTAACTTAATCTTTTTTGTTACTCGGGCAGGAGGTATTGTGTTGGCCACATCAGATTTTTTTTTAGATTGGGTTGATGCATAAATTCTTAGTGTTTTTGGTTTCTACGGCAATAATGCCTTGGAAAACAGTTTGTTAGACAACATTGTTTTATTGTTATACCAATTATTGTTTAAATTATAATCTTTGAATTTGCAAATTTGTGCAAAAATTGTGTAAATTATTGTCAAAAGTAAAAATGAAGTGTCAAGTAGAAAAAACCGAGAATTTCCGACATATCATTTTATTTGAGTTTAACATAAGAGTTAAGGCATCGGATGCTGCTAGAACCATTTGTGTCGTATACGGAGAGAACGCCAATGGGAAAAGTACAGCACAGAAATGGTTTACTCGTTTCTCTCCTTCCAAACAACACCGAATTTCTTCAGACGTGGTATTAAAAACTGCCAGGTTTCTATTCTTGAGACTTCGTAATTTCTTTCGTATTCGTATCGAAACGAACAACGATTATGACTATTGAAACGTATAGTATGAATAGTGTGTATTATTGAGCATTCGTTATTACCATTCGGATTGACTTTCGTTTAAAACGTACTATATTTGGCAACTTCGCATTTTTAATAACCACTACATTCACTTATGTTATGAATGTCAAATCAGCTTAAAAAATCTGATGTGGCCAGCACATAACCTCTCGCTAGATATTTTACCTGGTTGTACGCATAAAACGAAAAATATTTTTAAGTACAAATACATATATTCATGTCTCACTACAAAATAATTCTCACATATATTTGCAAAATCTATGGGATATTTTAATATAAATTATGTACAATACATACATTTTCTTTATATTCAATATCCTGAAATTTTCTTTTTCTACTTTCCTTTTCTTTTTCTTTATATTCGTCAATTTTTCGCAAATTCCTCTTACATTCTTTTTTACGTTTATTCTTTTACGTTGTTGACTTTTTTTTATTTTCATAATCTTCATAATAATGTACAAATATTTTTGACAGCGGCATACAAATATTTTTGACAGTGACATTTTTGTCTCAATTACAAACATTTGAATTTCTTGCCTTGAAGTAGTTTGATTTGATAATTTTTACATCAAATTATTTTATATGCATTTCTTTGTCTCTCAATCTATAGAAGATATAATAATGAATTTATATTTATCGAATAAAGAATTTAACATTCTTTAATATAAGTAGCTACATAAATTTTCGATAAATAATATTTAGATGATTTTTTTCTTGTAACTACTACTTCCGGTTGTCCAAATGTTACCAAAACTTAATCAACTCTTCCCCTTATTGTTAGATTGAGGAATCCGTAGTTAAAAATGTCTTAAGTCATATAGTATTTGAGATACACACACACACACGCACGCACGCACGCACGCCCGCACGCACGCACGCACGCCCGCATGCACGCACGCACGCCTGCATGCACGCACGCACGCACGCACGCACGCACGCACCCACGCACGCACGCTCGCACGCACACACAAACACACACACAAACACACGCACACACACACGCACACACACACACGCACACACATATACACACACATTCTAGGGACCTTAAAACGTGCTTATTCACTAAAATCTGGATATGCGATTTTTAGCATGAATACCATACCTCTCTTAGCGAGAGGTAAAAATACATTTCTGAAGAATTTGAATATTGACAATCAATGAGAGTGGGAAAACGTTTACATGCACAAGTTAAATATGTAATATTGAAAAATTCTTACCTTTTAGACAATGTTCCAAAGTCTATATGGACAGAACTACTCGTACTACCAAAAGTTCAAAGTTCATTAGATATTTCAAAACCTTCTCCGTCTCACAATTTACAAAATCACACACAAAGTTTGATATTAACACAGCAATAACAAAAAACCAACTGATTTATTTCAAATGATATCATTGAATAAGTTTGCACTAGGCGGCACTTTTTGTTCTAACAGGTCTGTTTATTGTAGCAATGAATCGTGTTTAATTTTGGTTTATCGGTATCTCTGTCCGTGTAAATAACAATTGCAATGTGTCTAAATGATATTAACTATTTCCATTGTTATTAGTAGTGTTTTCAGTATGTGTTAAGTGTAAATAATATGAATATTGTAACGTCCATTGTTAGTGGTAGTAACCATTAAAAATAAAGCAATATTAACCTGAAATTGATGAAGTTGCATATATTGTAAGTCAATTTGTTTGTTACTAATTATTCTGTTTTAGTATATTGTTAATAATATGTATTAACTGATAAATTTTAAAATTTTAATATAATTATATTAATAATCGTACAGATACGCAAAAATTCATAACTAGATTTTCGTGAATAAGCACGTTGTAAGGTCCCTAGAATCCGATTATAACATTTTTACGATGATGTCCGTGTGTATGTGTGTGTGTGTGAACCCAGAACCCCGACGGCACTCATGACATAAGGCGTTGCTCTAAGTATTAAGCCACCGGTGCTATAATAGTATGAAGATTAAATTTTAAATACCAGGATAGAATAGAATTCACTAATCCAAAAATGAGGAATAGCTTAAACTGTTTTGTGAATCGTTAATTTTTATTAATTTAAATACATACCTACATATTTACTTATGCTGGAAACTGTATTGAATTCCTTTTCTATAGTTCTATTTATTTTTTTCTTTTTAAAACGTTACTAATATTATTTTGAAATGATTAGTTCTTTGATAGTGACATTTACCTGTCAGTTACATACATTTGAATAACTGCGTTTTGTTTGTTTAAAGCGAAGGCTGTGGGATTTAAATTATCGATAATTTTATAAATTTATCCATAAAATATATAGAAAAAGTATTAATGCAAATCTATAGAAAATTTAATAATCTTTAATTATTATAATAATATTAATCTCAAAAAATAACATTTAAAGGTATTTTTCGCAGAAAAACTATTTTGACCTAGTAAAGTGCCATTTCCGGTCACCCGATATTTACCAAAATCCAATGGGCTCTTTCCATTAGATACAGAAAAAGTTCGAAATACAAGGTTTCCAAATTTTCTGAATGATGGTATTTGAGTTAGAGTGGAAGATCCACACATATACACAGACATCGTGAAAATGTTAAAATTGGATTCTAGGGACCTTAAAACGTGGTCATTTACCAAAATCTCGATATGCGCTTTTTAGCACGATCCCTATACTTCCCTTACCAAGGGTAGCGGGAGGTAATATAAATTTTATTTTAAAAAAAAATATATGTTTTTTAATAAATTAAGGAGATTTTCTTTGGCGTCATTATTTTCAACTGAAGAAAGGGATGCATATTTAAGAGTGTAACCTGTAGATGGCGAGCGAGTGCGAGTTTTAATTTGATTTTGACAGTAGTTCATTTTTCTGTCACTGTCTCTCTTCTTTATTATTTATAATTTGCGTGGTTTCTGTTACTTTTATTGCGTATTTCGATTTGTTATGCATGATTTTGAAGGATTTTAACTTAACTTATACTCGTACAAGATGAAAATGACAAACGAAAATATTAACCTACAAACTATTATTCAAACGTCGAACAGATGATCTGTCATGTTTAAATTACCCGCACATGCCGTTGCTATTAGACGTACCGATGTTATTGCTTTAAGGCCAATCATTGGTTCGGCGTAATTCTACGTCATACATGGCGGTAATTTAAATATTAAAATTTCATTAATTTTTTTCTGGCCAATTAATGAAAATTTTGCCAAAAGAAAAAATATGGATAACAAGTTTTTATCGTCTCTACAAAAATATCCTACATTTCCAGTAAAATTATAACACAAACATACATGTCAATTGCACTTGACACTGACACCTTTCAATCAGAATTTTCTTAATATAGCAGCTGTTTCCAAAACCTCGATATGCGATTTTTAGCACGATCCCTATACCTCCATTACCAAGGGAAGCGGGAGGTAAAAAGAACTTGCAGATTAATAATTCCGAACTGACATCATTTGCAAATAATTTTGTTAAAACGAAATATTTAAACAAACCTTTTTTGTAACAACATATGAATAATAAAGAATAAAACATTCCGTTTTGGTGTTTGAAATCATATAAAATTTCAAGAAATGCGCCAACATTTGTGGTCTTTTCAGATAGCAAAAATTCTATGAATGTAGCAAAATATAAAATGCAAAAGCCATTTCGTTGTGCACATATTGAAGCTGCTTCCAATACGCTATGTACATACAAAGTTGACATCCATGCACTTTGAAATATTAATGCAAAACACATTGATTACTGTGAAGGAACCAAATACAAATCAAATAGAATTGCTGTTTTATATTCCATGAAATACATTGCGATTTCTGACGAAACGACAAAGACAAAAAATTAATATCATTTAAAATTCTACGAGCTTTAAGATATTGAAGTTCGTACTTCATGAATTCAAGAATAAGTTACAAACTAGGAATTTTTAGCGCCGAATTTAAATAAAATATTCAATAATAAACTTACGAATATGCCCGGTTCCGATCACCGACGTCTTGTGTAGTTAGCAGATTATTAAATGAAGAAATTATCGCGTTGCATTTGTTCGTTTCCATGAACCGTTAACTGAACAAAAAATTGATGAACGTTTTTGCAAGCGGGCATTAATATTGCGTAAACCCACTTCAACATTAGGCTAGGTCTTCGCAAATTAAAAGACCCAGTTGGTAAGAACAACATATAAAACTACTTCATTGTTCCATTAATAAATATAATGCTACATATACAGTATGTTTTTCAACTTCGGGTAAAAACTTTAAGGGCGCATATAGTACTGACCAAAATCAGTAAAAAAGCTTAATCAACATATCTCTGATCTTGGCCATTTTGTATTAGAATGCGCTACTTGCGTGCCATTTTTTTATTTAATATTTTTGAAGAGACGATAAAAACTTGCTACCCATATTTTTTCTTTTGGCAAAATTTTCATTAATTGGTCAGAAAAAAATTAATGAAATTTTAATATTTAAATTACCGCCATGTATGACGTAGAATTACGCCGAACCAATGAATGACCGTAAAGCAATAACATCGGTATGTCCAATAGCAACGGCATGTGTGGGTAATTCAAACATGACAGATCATCTGTTGAATAATAGTTTGGAGGTTAATATCGTGTACGAGTATAAGTTAAGTTAAAAACCTTCGAAATCCTGCTTAGCAAATCGAAATACGCAATAAAAGTAACAGAAACCACGCAAAGAGAGACAGTGACAGAAAAATGAACTAATGTCAAAATCAAATTAAAACTCGCACTCGCCATCTACAGGTTACACTCTTGAATATGCGTCACTTTCTCCAGTTGAAAATAATGACATCAAGAAAATCTTCTTAATTTATTAAAAAACATATATTTTTTAAAAATAAAATTTATATTACCTCCCTCTACCCTTGGTAAGGGAGGTATAGGGATCGTGCTAAAAATCGCATATCGAGATTTTGGTAAATGACCACGTTTTAAGGTCCCTAGAAACCAATTGCAACATTTTCACGATGATTTGTGTGTGTGTGTGTGTGTGTGTGTGTGCGTGCGTGCGGGCGTGCGTGCGTGCGTGCGTGCGTGCGTGCGTGCGTGCATGCGTGCGTGCGTGCGTGCGTGTGCGTGCGTGCGTGCGTGCGTGTGTGTGTATGTGTGTGTGTGTGTGTGTGTGTGTGTGTGTGTGTGTGTGTGTGTGTGTGTGTAAGGGTTGTCCTTACTTCCCTACAGCTGAACTTACCTTCCTCTTTGTGAAATACCAACAGTTAAATATTTTAAACTTGGGTCAAATATTGATTCAATTTTATAATTTATAATTTTGAATTTAATTTCTATCAAATTGTTCTCATTTCCTAAATATTTCCACTCAAAAGTTACCGTTGACGTGACAAATATGACAGATGACAGCGTTTTACTTCTTAAATTTTCCATGGAATACTTAGATTCTTTTTTTTAATGTATCAATTTTCAACTGTATTCCTTGACAGCCCTGACATATCTGGCAGTAAAAATGAACAGGTAAAAAATAAATCATCGGGAGTGGAAAAAATCTTATATGCAACACGAGATGTAGGTATATTTGACCACTTTCGAACTTATTTGCTAGCCCTCGCTATCGCTCGGGCGCAAAATCATCCTCGATTAGTAAATGGTACCTACATCTCTTGTAGCATAAATAACTGTTATATTAAATTTAAATTTGATCTCCAAAAATATTACAAAAGTGACATATTTATTTTCGGAATTAAATTGGAATTGAAGAACAAAATAAGGGAAATAAGGAACAAAATTTATTCAAGTCTGTGAGTTTGAGGTCACGATCTTCTCTTGTTAAATTAACTTATTGTATAATTAGCAATGACAGAATCCATTGTTATAAATAAATTAAACAACAAACCATGTAATTTGAGCTCCTTGTCAAATATAATAATATCAACGTTTCCGCGTACCTACTACTTTGTACATATACGCGCCTTTCAAGAAACAAATTAAAATAGAAATTCATTTAAATTAATTTGTTCGCTGAAGTGGGCTTATGTGTTAATATAAGTTGGTTTTAATAAAATTTCAACGCGTTAGTTAGATTAAATGATTAAATAGATTTGAAATGTGAAGTATAATTCTACATCTTCCAATTTCTGCCGGCAAAAGTAGGTAAGTACCTACTATTACTACTTAGTTTGATATGAAATATGAACCACATAGCTTTTATTTTTATGGTAAACTTATTGTCATAAAATAGGAGCAAATATAAATTCTGACAAGAAGAAAATAAAGATAGCATATGCATCCTCACTAAAATATTATATTGCATACTTCTACTTCAAATGTGAGGTTTAAAATTTTTCTTTATATATACGGTTCTTAAATTTAATTTTCTCAAATTTAATAGATTAAAGCAGATTGGCATACCTAGCAATGGGTAATATGCCGTGATGATATATTTATTTATTTAATAGTACGGAACGAGTTTTAAAGGACGTTTTGTTCGCACATTTCAAAATTTAGAAAACCAACCGTGGCGATTTTTCTAAATGACAAATGAGAAAAAAAGTCATGAGTCCTATACGAGTATACTATTTTTACCGTCCGTCACCTTTAGGTACGGAAGGTATTGTCTTTGGTCGAAAAATTCGGCGGTGAGTTTTTGATGAATAAGCACGTTTTAGAGTCCCTGGAATACGATTTTACTATTTTTACGATGATATCTGTATGTATACATGTATATATGTAAGTATGTATCTTTGTGTGTGTGTGTGTGTGTGTGTGTGTGTGTGTGTGTGTGTGTGTGTGTGTGTGTGTGTGTGTGACTTTTTTTCGGATCCGATAACTCAAATACTACAATTAAAAAATTATAATTCTTTCGTATTCGTTGATTAGATTTTGGTTACAATTTAATATTTTAACACCTTTTCGAAAAAAATCTATTTTGAGCTTCTAGTAAAGTGCCATTTCCGGTTATCCAATTTACACCAAAATCTAATGGGCTCTTTCCATTAAAGAAAAAGTTCGAAATACACATACATACATACATACATACATACATACAAACAAACACACACACACACACACACACACACACACACACACACACACACACACACACATACATACATACATACACACATACATACATACATACATACATACATATATATATATATATATATATATATATATATATATATATATATATATATATATATATATATATATATATACATCATCGTGAAAACGTTAAAAAATTTTGAAAAAATACTGTTAAATATCACTTTCTCACAATTAATGTTATTATAAATATTAAAGAATATTTTATTCTCTATACGATTTGATTACATTTTATACTTCATATTCAATGGATATAGAGTTAAAAAATTATAAAGAAATTAAGTTTCATAAAGCAGCTAGCCATGCTGGAACCATGAAAACCGCTACTATATTAAGAAAATGCTGATGTCAGTGTCAGGTGCAATTGACACGTTTGTGTTATAATTTATACAAAATGTATAAAATTGACAGAAGGTAATGTACTTGAAATATGGAATATTGTGCAAGAAACTTTCTGTATGGAATTTGTACAAAATATATGGAACTGACAGAAGGTAATGTGCTAGGGACATCATATTTTTTTATATTTTGCGTCTATTATATTCTAAAATATAAACCGGTTTGATCTAGGGAAATTTATATGTGTATTGTTATAATTAGTAACATTAGATTGACAATTATACAATTATTTGAAGTTTATGTTGATTCTGAAGTTTGAAAATTGAAGTAAATGTCATATAGTATAAACCTTCTAAAACAAAGTCGAAATGAAGGCTCTTTCGATACCTAACTGGGTTTCGTAATTACGAACGGAAAATATTAAAACGTACATGAATGATTAATTTTTACGTTTCAAGACAATTCTTGTCTTATTCTTATT
>OY720451.1:65488419-65508419 GCA_963082715.1 Harpalus rubripes
ATTAAATGGAAATATATATATATGAAATATAGTGCATAGCGAATAAATTAACGAACCTGATAAATATAAATCTGATGAAGGTACACTACACTTGTATCGACAGAGCATTAGTATACTTTTGACGAAAATGTACTGTAAAAGTTCTGTATAAAATAGCCTAGAAAAATCACGCGTTACGATACGTTACAATACGCCACGGCACGGTACGTTACGTTACGGCTTACGCTGTATAAATCCAGCATATGATTTTTATTGCATTGAAAGTTATGAAATTTGTAGAAAATACATAGAACTGACGGAAAGTAATTGTGGCACATAACAAATCTTATGATCTTTTTTCGATGTACTTACATGCCAAGATGGACAAAGCTAACAATAACCAAGATACAGCGAGCAATGAAAAAAGTAATGTGTGCAGGATTATTTAGAAGTACGCGACTGGTAAATTAAGTTTGATAGACAGCAGTCAGGTACAGCGAAATAGTACACTGAAAACTGTTTGTCTGAAATGTTCATTAAAGTTCCAGAGACTGGAATTATATTACATCATGATAATGCGCCTTCACATAGTGCTGTTTTAACACTTAATTCTTTAAAAAAAAAAAAAAAAAATGTAGATAATAGAATATCTGTCATGATCACTTGATTTGGCAATGTTCGACTTTTGGTAATTTTTACCTTCCGTCACCTTTAGGTAAGGAAGGTATTGTCTTTGGTCAAAAAATTCGATAGTGAGTTTTTGATGAATAAGCACGTTTTAAGGTCCCTACAATACGATTTTACTATTTTTACGATGATGTCTGTATGTGTGTATGTGCGTGTGTGTGTATGTATGTATGTGTGTCCGTGTGTGTGTGTGTGCGTGTGTGTGTGTGTGTGCGTGTGTGTGTGTGTGTGTGTGTGTGTGTGTGTGTGTGTGTGTGTATGTAACAAAATTTTCGTCTACGATAACTTCCATACTACAATTCTAAAAATTATAATTCTTTCGTATTTCTCTTCGTTACATCCATGTGAAGAGCTGATTAGATTTTGGTTAGAATTGGACAACCGGAAGTACCTTCATTTGAAGATTTTAACAGTTTTTCTTCAAAAAACTATGTTAAATATCATTTTTTCACGTTTAATGTTATTATAAATATTAAAGAATATTTTATTCCCTATACGATTTGACTACATTTTATACTTAATATTAAATGGATATAGAATTAAAAAATTATAAAGAAATTAAATTTCATAAAGTAGCCATAGCTATGGAAACAGCTACTATATTAAGAAAATTTTGATTGAAAGATGTCAGTGTCAAGTGAAATTGACATAGTGTGTTTGTCTTATAATTTTACTGTAAATATAGGATCTTTTGCTTTCAGTATGGAATTTGTATAAAATACATACAACTGCTTTAAGGTAATGTACAAGAAATAATAATAATAATAAATCTTTTATTTCTGCAGATACATTACACTGTATATAGAAAACGTCACAAAATGATAATTTTCTGTATGAAATTTGCATAGAATACATGCAACTGCCGATAGGTAATGTACAAGAAATAGAATATTTAATTTAGCAAGGAACTTTCCGTATGAAATTTGTACAAAATACATAGAACTGACGGAAGGTAATGTGCTGGCCACATCAGATTTTTTGAAGAAAGGATTGATCGTGCAATAAAGTTGCCTTGCATTTATTTTGCAATGTCAAAGTTGTGTTATAGTTGTCAAAACAAACTTGTCAACTCAACGATGTATCTAAACGAATGAAGCTAGTAAATTACAACAATAGATGGTATTACAATACCATGAAAGTCTGATTCCGTTGTTTGAAACAAACTTGTAGATCAAAAAATAATCTAATTAAATATAATTCGAGAGTTCGATAAATTAGAAAATAATTCTCCAGTTTCTTTCTCAAACTTGTGGCTATTTGACAATAGCTACACTGGTAACAAGTTTTCGAAAGATCTATCATATTATTTTCATTTCGTTTGACTTGGATAGGTTTTCTAATTTTTCACTCGAAATAGCCTCTCCAACAAACTGTTAAAATTTCTTACTCTTGTTATAAATCACCCTGTATATATAATCATCGTTAGCACTTAGCACACAAACTAATATCTTCTTAAACTATGTGAAACTGACAGTAATAGTTATAGTTACTATCCAAGTAACCTTTATCAATTACAGTCACAAAAATTCAAGTATTTAATTAACCCAGTTCTCCCCGAAACTCTTGGATATTTCATCTTTGTCTGAAGGAATGCACGAGCTGGCCTGGCCTGAATGCCTGAAAGTTGACTGACTGCACAAATGTTGGAGTCGAGATTGTGATTTAGATAGAATTGAAAGTCTGCGGAGATCATTTTGGAGAATTGTCGGTTTCGCTTACTGCTAGGGCTTTTGTTTTCTTAAAGTTGGCAGAAGTTTCGATGCTGATGCTGATGTGATGAAGTTTATATCAGAGTCCAGAGGTTTCGAACATGCCATTTACAAGGTTTCTCAGGTCAACAGCAGAACTTTCAAGTGGAACTTGATATGAAAACTATGCATTCAATATGGTCGTTCAATTACAAGTCGATTAAGAACATAAATGCAAATAAAAATTTAAACTTTGCTGTGCGGTTAGTGATGCACGCGAGACGAGACGAGACAGGTCCGGATACGGCCACCTGGCAACCGGGCAAATGCCCGGTGGGCCGAACCTTAAAATTGGGCCGACCTTACTGCAATTTTTAAATAATCAGAAGAAACAAAACATTTTTTTCATCTTAGCCAAAACGGCTAGTCTATAATACCTACCAGTCAAGAATTTTATTTTGATGGTTATATATCGGGTGTCTACTGTTTTTGTGGACCATAGGAAATAAAATGTTAAAATTTTGCCCCATTAATTTTAGAACAAAAGTGTAAGTACAAAAATGTTCAAACTTAAAAACTGCATTTAACAAGTCGAAAATTATTGTTTGCTTACTGGTTAGCTATTTACTGTGAGCCACGAGCAATAGCACAAAATGTTAAACAGTTGAATTTGGCAGATGACATCTCTTATAAAAATTTAATAATTATTATAGTTATTAACGTCATAAGGCTGATATGTAGCAAATAACAGATGAGGTTGAATGTAGTAAAATCGAGGCGATATTTTATAATCAACCGTGTCTGTTATTTGTATATCAGCCGTGTGACGTTCAGTATTTTTCATAATAACATAAAATATCTTCTTAAAATTCTATTTTCTATGACATATTGACAGGTGACAGCTCTTCATGACAATTTCATGATGCTGAGATTTTTTTTAGGAACACATGATTTTTAATAATTGTACTGTTATAAAAAATAACGGCCGTGGCTGTTTTGATGCATATATCGGTTGAGCATACAGTACTGTTAAAGCACATTTAACAGTATGGTATTATGAAAAATTTATTTATTTATCAGTAATCATGGATACATTTACCATCGCATAAAAAAATCAATGAAAGAATATTAACAATTAATATTATTATTATTTGAGTATGTTCTGCTTTGCTTAAAGACGGATATTTTATTTTATGTTTGTCTCATGACAATAATCTATTATATCAATAAATTTAGACTCTTTTGCTATAGTTTTTAATTCTCAACATTTTTTTGTATTTGCACTTTAGTTCTAAAATGAATAGGGAAGAATTTACAGCTCTATGAAAATTTTACCATTGTATTTTCTAAGGTCCATAGATAAGTAGACACCCAGAATATATTTGTAAAACCAATAAAAACACTGAATTCCACAAAAAACAGAGCGCGGAAAACAATATTTTTAGATCTTGGATTTTCTTTCTGAAAAAAGTAGGGTTAATTCCTTTAAAATGAATGTATAACTATCCGAGTTTCATCAAATTCACAAATACGGGCTAATAATCATTTCGGCGCGAAATACCTATAAAATGCATGCATTTTTTGAAAATTTGCGAGCGAAGAAGTCTTAATTTTCACAAAAATCTTTAGATGAGATAAAATCTGACTTTATTTTTGCAAAAAAATAATAAAAATATCTGCTTCCGCGCTTTAATTTTGGGTTAATTCATTGCAACAAAAAAAGGAATTTCAAGGGTGGTAGATATTCTAGAATCCAGATTCAAAAACAATAATAAAAATGATTCTTTTTTCAAATAGAAATTAATTTTTAATTCGGGCCGGTCTGCTACTATTTGCCCGGGCCGGCTTTAGACCTCGTATCCGGCCCTGAGACGAGACGAGAAATATAAAATATCCATCTCGTCTCGTCTTCGGAACTGTAATCTCGATCACGCTCTCGGTATTTTGGGTTTCGTCTCGTTCTCGCACGAGAGTCTCGCTGTAAAAATAAGCGCTTGCGCACTACCTATTTACGTAACAGTTTAACTACAAGAGGCAAGTTCGCACAAATCGTACCGTCTTCCGCGTATTTTCAGTCGTATATAACTATAATAAAGAGAGGCCTGAATCTTTTGTGTTCATTGTTATTATGCGGTCGAACATTCTAGAGCTCTCTGGAAGTTAATGGCAGCTGTATAAAAGGGTCGCGGCTATGCTCGGGAGTTCGTTAGTTATACAGGGAGAGTCATATATAGACATTCAGATGAACTGTAAAGGCCGCCACGCACTTGAGCGAAGCGAAGAGAAGGTTTTTCATTCAATGTATTCTTATGTGAATAGTCGCCTCGTTGCTCTGCTCTTCGCTGCTCCAAAGTGCGCGTATACACATAAGAATACATTGAATGAAAAAACTTCTCTTCGCCGCGCTTCGCTTCGGTCGCTGAAGTGCGCATTGGCCTTTAGCGAGTAATGTGTTAGGAAAAGCACAGCAGTATTATGGTGAGCGTATGCTGTTTGTGTCGAGTACCTATTCGGGAAGTTACTGGTAAATTGGGATAGCTGTGGATGTGAATACTCGGTACTGTTGACGAGCTATAGTATACGAGGACAGTAACGGCGAGTCGGAAAGTTACTGGTATACCAGGATAGCTGTGAAAGAGAATACTCGGTAGTGTTAAAGTGTATTGGGAAGCTAGGTATACGAGGACAGTAACGGCAAGTGGAAGTGGAAACATTATAGTTTAATAAACACTTATTTTAATTAATAATAATTGTCTAATATTTACACTTCACCCAAATAAACAAATAAAAAAAATCTGATGTGGCCAACACCAAACCTCCCGCTATTTAATTTTTATTAATTTAAATATATATTGACGTTTTTTGTGATCTAGACAGATTAGTTAAGATAACAGTTAAATGGATAACGGTATAGCAGTCAAGGAGATGGAATTTTTGAAATCAATACACTCTTTTAAGTTATTACCGGGCTTTCGGAAAATAATTTATTTCTTCATCGAGGCACTATAAACAATATGACAACGATGTTATTTTACAATATTGTACAATCAATGGTTACAAGTTTATTATATTTAACTTATTACTTGTTGAGGTTAAGATGAAAACATTACAGCCATGAAAATCGGATCTTCGTTGGAAAGTCGAACTGTACCCATTTTAAATTTTTTTGTAAAACACGTGACCACCCTGGCCCCCCTTGGCGCCGCCACTGGCCTAGAGGCCACACTTGGTCGATATTATCTTTGGAAATTGTCATTTAAAAAAAAGACTAAATAAACATATTGCAAAGTTAATTGTTTTACAGTTCTACTCAGAATATAGGTCCTCCAAATCAGGTGGACATATACGCCATCCAGAATTAAGTTAAAGAATAATATCTGTAATACAATGTTGAGAATTAGTCGTACTGCAAATTCTTTGTTGCTCTTATAGTTCTCGAGATAGCAATGGTGGCTAATTTAAACCCTAGAGGGTGATTTATAACGACTGTAACAAACTTTAATAATTTGTTGTCGAGGTCATTACGAGTATTACATTAAATATTCAACAATACTAATTGGGAAATAATATGATTTAGCTTGGCACATTTTCATTTGCAATTTTAATTAATACATACATAATAAAAGTACATTTCAAAACGCTGAAATGCAAAACAAGGCAAATATGTACTCGTATATTTGAAACTGTTTAACATGGCACTGCTGTGAAATTTTTTCATTAGCAAGTATTTCGAACATTTGCATTTTAGAATTTCAAATCTGTACGGTATATAATTAATCATTTTTACCTTCCGTCACCTTTAGATAAGGAAGGTATCGTCTTTGGTCAAAAAATTCGGTGGTGAGTTTTTGATGAATAAGCACGTTTTAGGGTCCCTAGAATACGATTTTACTATTTTTACGATGATGTGTGTGTGTGTGTGTGTGTGTGTGTGTGTGTGTGTGTGTGTGTGTGTGTGTGTGTGTATGTATGTATGTATGTATGTATGTATGTATGTATGTATGTATGTATGTATGTATGTATGTATGTATGTATGTATGTATGTATGTATGTATGGATGTATGTATGTATGTATGTATGTATGTATGTGTGTATGTGTGTATGTGTGTGTGTGTGTGTGTGTGTGTGTGTGTGTGTGTGTGTGTGTGTCTGTGTGTGTGTGTGTGTATGTGTATGTCTGTGTGTGTGTGTGTGTGTGTGTGTGTGTGTGTGTGTGTATATATATGGATGTATGTGTGTCTGTGTGTGTGTGTGTGTGTGTGTGTGTGTGTGTATGTATGTGTGTGTTGTGTGTGTGTGTGTGTGTGTGTGTGTGTGTGTGTGTGTAACAAAATTTTCGTCTACGATAACTTCCATACTACAATTCTAAAAATTATAATTCTTTTGTATGTTTCTTTGTTATATCCATGTGAAGAGCTGATTAGATTTTGGTTAGAATTGGACAACCGGAAGTACCCTCATTTGAAGATTTTAACAGTTTTTCTTGAAAAAACTATGTTAAATATCATTTTTTCATATTTAATGTTATTATAAATATTAAAGAATATTTTATTCTCTATACGATTTGACTGCATTTTATACTTAATATTAAATGGATAGAGTTAAAAAATTATAAAGAAATTAAATTTCATAAAGTAGCCATAGCTATGGAAACAGCTACTATATTAAGAAAATTTTGATTGAAAGATGTCAGTGTCAAGTGAAATTGACATTGTGTGTTTGTCTTATAATTTTACTGGAAATATAGGAGCTTTTGTCATAATTTTTCTGTATGGAATTCGCATAAAATACATGCAACTGTCGGAAGGTAAATTACAAAAAATATAATCTTTAGCAAGGAACTTTCTTTATGAAATTTGTACAAAATACATAGAACTGACGGGCGGTAATGTGCTGGCCACATCAGATTTTTTATACTTTCTTTCAAAAGTGGAAATTGAAAGCTAATTATCTATATAGACATTCTTAATTAGATCTTGAACTGAAAATGACATTTTATAATTATGCGATTATTCGCTACTGCCAACAAAAGGTCATAAATCGATTTTTTCAATTATTGGTACCTAAAACATCCAACAAGACCCTTTCAGCCGTATTTACGCATGTACATAAACTACCAAGCCTTGTTTTTAGACAAAATTAGAAACGTTAGAACCAAATTTATTCCAAACGAAATAATTGAAAAGATCGAACTTTGACCTTTTATTCCGGCAAGTTAATATCATTATTAATATACTTATTGGAAAATGAATAAAGCTTCTTTAATTATTAAATATAAGAGAAAAAGAGAAAAAAGTGGAACATAATTAAGCGAAATAAAATGTTTTTAAGTACAACTTTTACGAAGTTTTATTTAAAAAAATAAATTAACTTATTTCTCATATACTCATACAAAGGGGCGCTCGTTTTTTTATTAAATGAAAATGTAAAACTTATTGTATATTAAAATGTCTGGTAACGTAATTAGCTTCTAAAAACATTTAAAGAGAAACATTAATATATTAGCAATATTTGCGTTGAATACTACACTTATTTATTAAACAATATTTCTACTGCGAACTGCTGCCTTCATCAAGTAAAACGCAATAACAAAACATGTTAACAAAATTATGGTAATATGAGTAAACAGTTATTTATAAACATGAAAGAAAAATGATTGATTATTTAAGTAATAATGTCATCATTAATAGTATATTCATTGTTAAGAACGGTAAGGACAGTTTACCGATCGAAGACGATGTAATTCCTTAACGGTTGTGATACTTATACTATTTTTTGCACGATCGACGCACAGAATTTAAAAGAAAAATAAGATTTGAAAATTATTTTGACATATTAAATTTTTTTTGTCATTATTTACCGGTTTCAGGATATTATTCCATTGTTTACGTGTACAAAAGTAGGCTGGTAACTAAGTAATAACTATATCTGTATTGCAATATTATTACCATACTGACTTGTCAACAACGGTCTACAAAATGAAAATAAAATAAAATGAAAATATAATGCTCTTCATTAATACATACAGATAACGTTAGCCTATCGTTCTAAATAAGGTCTACTTTATTCTAAAGTAACAAACATGAGGAATAAAGCACATAATTTGAATATTTGTCATATTGACATAATGTCAAAATAACTGTTCTGTTAAGCATAGCAATCTGAAAGTAGCATTAATGAGAGAATTTCAAGAAATGATATTTATCAATAATGTCTTAATTTTCTGAAACCGATAAACTATTGAAAAAACCACGGACGTTATTAATCATAACAAGCCTTAGATGTCTTAAAATCTTCGCTCTACGGATTTCAAACTTATATCTGCGGCAGTTATGATGTGCATAACATTCCTAGGTATGTTAATAGCTATTACTGTCTCGACTCCTGAACGGTAAGTGAAGTACATCACTTACCGACGTGAGTCACATCACTTACCGTTCAGTAATTTGTAAATAAGACCTACTGTCTTGGAAACACTATCGGTAAATATAAAAAATAACCCGAACGTGCAAAAAAGAACAAAGCACGGGGGAATGTTTAAAACTCGGCGCGCAGCGCAGAGTTTTTAATAACGTTTTATTTTATTTTGGTTCTCGAAATTGAACGATTTAGTAGGTATATACTTATACAGTATGTCCACGGCTCAGGTCCTGAAGAAGAACTTTTTTATTTTTAATTCTAGTGAAAAATGTTATACTTTATTAAAAAAAACGTTGCCTTCTGTAAAATTAACAAAACTCTATCTAATTTCAATTATACAGTAAATCAAAATTAAAAATAAGATAATATCAAAACCAGTTAATTTTTTTTTTAATTTCTTAAAATTCTTTACATTGTTCAATAATAATGTTTTTTACGTTTGTATTAAATTCATTTACTATTGTACCTCAAATAAAGTAGCGTTTTTTATGAAGAATAATATTTTTTTCTTTTTATGTCACCTGTTAAAGGATATGAATGAAAGCAGAAATACACTTCACAACGTGGTAAAAAAATCTGATGTGGCCAACACATTACCTCCCGCTATTTAATTTTTATTAATTTAAATATACCTACTTACATATTTAGTTATGCTGGAAACTGTATTAAGATCCATTCCATATAATTATGGTTCTATTTACTATTTTCTTTTTAAAACGGTACTATTATTAATTTGAAATGATTAGTTCTTTGACAGTGACATTTATCTGTCAGTTACATACATTTGTGATATGAACTGAACTGCGCAACCAAGGAGTTGTGCTTCTTTAAAGCGTAGGATCCGGATTTAAATTATAGATAATTTTATTAATTCATCCATAACATATATAGAAAAAGTATTTATGCAAATCTGTAGAAAATTTAATAATCTTAAATTTTTATAATAACACAAATCACGAAAAAATAACATTTGAAGATATTTTTCGAAGAAAAGCTATTTTGAGCTTCAAGTAAAGTACCATTTGCGATTATTTGATTTACACCAAAATCTAATTGCTTCTTCACATATTTAAATAAGGTAGAAATACAAAGTTTAAAATTTTTCTGAGTGATAGTATTTGAGTTAGAGTGGACGATCCACACACACGCATGCACGCACACACTCATGCTGGATTTATACAGCGTAAGCCGTAACGTAACGTACCGTAACGTAACGTAAAGAATAAATCAATGCATACATATGTGATAATTTATAGACGTAAGCCGTAACGTGACGTACCGTGCCGTAACGTGTCAAAAACCCAAAGATTGCCAACTTTTATCTTTCTACGTTACGGCACGTTACGGTACGTTGCGATATTTTTAAATTATTATTGCCTTGCGCTATAGTCTGTTTTTGTGTGGCTAATTATGTCAAAGTTGGAATTCATAAATTAAATGGATACAAATATAAAAAATCTGATGTGGCCAGCACATAACCTCTCGCCAGATATTTTTCTTGGTTGTACGCATTAAACGAAAAATATTTTTAAGTACAAATACATATATTCAAGTCTCACTACAAAATAATTCTCACCTATATTTGCAAAATCTATGGGATATTTTAATATAAATTGTGTGCAATACATACATTTTCTTTATATTCAATATCCTGAAATTTTCTTTTTCTACTTTCTTTTCTTTTTCTTTATATTCTTCATTTTTTCGCAAATTCCTTTTATATTCTTTTTTACGTATATTCTTTTGCGTTGTTGACTTTTTTTATTTTAATAATCTTGATAATGATGTACAAGTATTTTTGACAGTGGCAAGTGGCATACACATATTTTTGACAGTGACCATTATGTGTCAATTACAAACATTTGAATTTTTTGCCTTGAAGTAGATTGATCTGAGAATTTTTACATCAAATTATTTTATATGCATTTCTTTATCTCTAAATCTATAGAAGATATAATAATGAATTTATATTTATCGAATAAAGAATTTAACGTTCTTTAATACAAGTATTTACATAAATGTCTTAAGTCTTATAGTATTTGAGAAATCGTGGATCCAACATACACACACACACGCGCACACGCACGCATGCACGCACACCCATCATCGTGAAAATGTTAAATTGGATTCTGAGGATCTTAAAACGTGGTCATTTACCAAAATCTCAATATGCGATTTTTAGCACGATCCCTATACCTCCCTTACCAAGAGTAGGGGGAGATAAAAAAAAGTGCGCGAAATTCAAAAATTCGCATTAATTTTTGATCAAACCTCGTACTGTAAATACAGTGAATATTCATCAAAGATACATCATAACGTTTCGCATATCACATATTAATTATGAAATATTGTAATCTCGTAATCTGGTTGGAAAACATATAGATACAAATATTGAAATTAACAATACATAACTTTATGGAATGAAATGCATTTGAATGGATTTATTTATCTATAAATATGCAATTATCATTCAGTTATATTGAATTTATTCCATGTGGCATAATTGAGATAAATTATGAATATGCACAATGGTGAAAACCGCATAATATGATTAAATTTGCTTTCTTCCAATTCAGTGATCATGTAACACGAGCAGACTGTTTTGTGTCGTGTCATGCGCATAATTGAAATACGATAGCTTGGCATTGGAAGAATTTCGGGACAAAGGAAATGAAAATAGTTGTCTTTCCACTTTGAGCAGTATGTGATGTGGGTGTGCAGAAGGAATGAAGAATGTTACCTCAGCCTCAGTAGTCCGCCTCAGGCGATATGATTTCAAAATATTTTTCTTCCCGTAATATTCTCTTTTCATATAAACACACCCTTATAAATATGTATAGTATATTACATTCTTTGAATTGGTTAGCGAGATCACTGTAACATGTAAGCTGTTATGGGATTTAATATCACTCATAAATAAAATTGTGTTTACTATGGAGTCTACAATGATTATTAGAACGTGATCAAAAAATTTGATATGGGCAGCACATTACCTTCCGTCAGTTCTATGTACAGAGTTTTCAAAAAAATTCCTTCCTCGGAATAGGCTATGAACAGTGAAACGTATGTCTGATCATTATTCAATTCAAAAGTAAAGTTGTCAAAATTGACCTTGAAATTGAATTTTAAAGAGAAAAACATTAAAGAAGGAACAGTATATTGGCATTCGCCGTTTTCTAATTTGTTCCCATTTTTACCTCTCGCTAAGAGAGGTATGTATTCATGCTAAAAATCGCATATCCAGATTTTAATGAATAAGCACGTTTTAAGGTCCCTAGTATCCGATTATAACATTTTTACGATGATGTCCGTATGTGTGTGTGTGTGTGTGTGTGTGTGTGTGTGTGTGTGTGTGTGTGTGTGTGTGTGTGTGTGTGTGTGTGTGTGTGTGTGTGTGTGTGTGTGTGTGTGTGTGTGTGTGTGTGTGTGTGTGTGTGTGTGTGTGTGTGTGTGTGTGTGTGTGTGTGTGTGTGTGTGTGTGTGTGTGTGTGTGTGTGTGTGTGTGTGTGTGTGTGTGTGTGTGTGTGTGTGTGTGTGTGTGTGTGTGTGTGTGTGTGTGTGTGTGTGTGTGTGTGTGTGTGTGTGTGTGTGTGTGTGTGTGTGTGTGTGTGTGTGTGTGTGTGTGTGTGTGTGTGTGTGTGTGTGTGTGTGTGTGTGTGTGTGTGTGTGTGTGTGTGTGTGTGTGTGTGTGTGTGTGTGTGTGTGTGTGTGTGTGTGTGTGTGTGTGTGTGTGTGTGTGTGTGTGTGTGTGTGTGTGTGTGTGTGTGTGTGTGTGTGTGTGTGTGTGTGTGTGTGTGTGTGTGTGTGTGTGTGTGTGTGTGTGTGTGTGTGTGTGTGTGTGTGTGTGTGTGTGTGTGTGTGTGTGTGTGTGTGTGTGTGTGTGTGTGTGTGTGTGTGTGTGTGTGTGTGTGTGTGTGTGTGTGTGTGTGTGTGTGTGTGTGTGTGTGTGTGTGTGTGTGTGTGTGTGTGTGTGTGTGTGTGTGTGTGTGTGTGTGTGTGTGTGTGTGTGTGTGTGTGTGTGTGTGTGTGTGTGTGTGTGTGTGTGTGTGTGTGTGTGTGTGTGTGTGTGTGTGTGTGTGTGTGTGTGTGTGTGTGTGTGTGTGTGTGTGTGTGTGTGTGTGTGTGTGTGTGTGTGTGTGTGTGTGTGTGTGTGTGTGTGTGTGTGTGTGTGTGTGTGTGTGTGTGTGTGTGTGTGTGTGTGTGTGTGTGTGTGTGTGTGTGTGTGTGTGTGTGTGTGTGTGTGTGTGTGTGTGTGTGTGTGTGTGTGTGTGTGTGTGTGTGTGTGTGTGTGTGTGTGTGTGTGTGTGTGTGTGTGTGTGTGTGTGTGTGTGTGTGTGTGTGTGTGTGTGTGTGTGTGTGTGTGTGTGTGTGTGTGTGTGTGTGTGTGTGTGTGTGTGTGTGTGTGTGTGTGTGTGTGTGTGTGTGTGTGTGTGTGTGTGTGTGTGTGTGTGTGTGTGTGTGTGTGTGTGTGTGTGTGTGTGTGTGTGTGTGTGTGTGTGTGTGTGTGTGAGTGTGTGCGTGTGTGCGTGTGTGCGTGTGTGCGTGTGTGCGTGTGTGCGTGTGTGCGTGTGTGCGTGTGTGCGTGTGTGCGTGTGTGCGTGTGTGCGTGTGTGCGTGTGTGCGTGTGTGCGTGTGTGCGTGTGTGCGTGTGTGCGGGCGCGCGGGCGCGCGGGCGCGCGGGCGTGCGGGCGTGCGGGCGTGCGGGCGTGCGGGCGTGCGGGCGTGCGGGCGTGCGGGCGTGCGGGCGTGCGGGCGTGCGGGCGTGCGGGCGTGCGGGCGTGCGGGCGTGCGTGCGTGCGTGCGTGCGTGCGTGAGTGCGTGAGTGCGTGAGTGCGTGAGTGCGTGCGTGCGTGCGTGCGTGCGTGCGTGCGTGTGTGTATGAGGATGTTGGATTCACTATATCTCAAATACTATAAGACTTAAGATATTTTTAACTACGGATTCCTCAATCTAACGATAATATATATATCTTCTATAGATTTAGAGATAAAGAAAGGCGTATACAATAATTTGATGTAAAAAATCTCAGATCAAACTACTACAAGGAAAGAAATTCAAATGTTTGTATTTGACACATAAATGTCACTGTTAAAAATATTTGTATGCCTCTGTCAAAAATATTTGTACATTATTATGAAGATTATGAAAATAAAAAAAAGTCAACAACGCAAAAGAATATACGTAAAAAAGAATATAAAAGGAATTTGCGAAAAAATGACGAACATAAAGAAAAGGAAAGTAGAAAAAGAAAATTTCAGGATATTGAATATAAAGAAAATGTATGTATTGTACATAATTTATTTTAAAATATCCCATAGATTTTGCAAATATATGTGAGAATTATTTTGTAGTGAGACATGAATATATGTTGTTTAGAATTAATTAATGTTATTTTATTGTTATATTAAATATTGTAAATTGTGACATTTAATATGACAGATTGAACTGTCATATGCTGTCATGTTGACGTTTGACATGGCGGATTGAGCTGTCATGTTGAAATTGACACTTGAAGTCTGACATATAGTTATGTATTTGTTCTTCACCCGGCAACAGCCATTATTGTTTTTGTAACAAATTTTATATAGATTTGAAATATAATAAACAACGATACAGTCCATTTTTATCTTGATTTTTATTGTTTAACTAAACCAAAGCGAGTGATTTCATAACGTTGAACACAAACATTGGTCCTTCGAGCCGGATGAAGGTTCAGAAGAAAGTATAAAGCAACGAGAGTAACAACAGTTACAAATATAAAGCTACTAGTGTGAGTCTAGTGATATTCAAAGGAAACCACAGTTTCCAATAGCTTAAAGAGCAATCAGTTTGTTTACGAAGAAGAATTCTGCTTCAAATTCATATCCATACAATTTGAAGATATTTGGTGCTTTTCGACATCGAAGTTATTCCATCAACCAAGCAAAAGGCAGTCCTGGTCCAAAGGTGCAAGGAGCAGTCAGAAACAAAGGATTGAGGGTGAGACCTTTCCGATTACATTCAAACCTGTGACACAACTCACATCACTTAATCTTACACGTCACTTACTTCACGTCACTTATTTCTTCGTCATTTACCATTTCTACTTATTCTTTCATATTATACATATAATTAAACCAATATGGAAGTCTTAAAAAGATCTCGCGGTAATATTAAATCTAATTTAACCAGATTTGCAACATTTGTTGATAATTTTGACGTTCAAAATGGAAATATTTTAAAATTAAAGGTTAGATTAGAAAAGGTTGAAGAACTTTGGGATAAATTTGAAACTATTCAATGTCAAATAGAAGCAAAGGATTCAACTGAAGAAGAAATAAAATTGTCATCAGATTACAGAGCTGAATTTGAAGAAGATTTCTTTGATGTGGTGTCAAAGACTCGTGAAATAATAGAAAACAAAAGGAATGTGGATCAGCTGGCTAATACATCAATTAATCAGCCAAATGATCAGTCAAATATTCATCCAGTTATTGAAACATCACTGTCAAAAGTGACAACCACATCAAAAATTCAACTTCCAACATTAACGTTGCCAAAATTCAATGGTGAATATACAAAATGGTTATTGTTTAAGGATTCATTTCAATCTACTATTCATTTAAATGATAGTTTGACAAATATAGAAAAGTTCAGGTATCTTCGAAGTTTACTGATAGGTGACGCTTTGCAATTAATAAGTGCACTTGAAACAACAAATGATAATTATGATGTAGCATGGTCATTATTATTAGAACGATATGAAAATGAAAGAATAATTATTCATACCCATATGAAAGCGTTGTTTGATATGCCATCTTTGTTAAAGGAAACTCATAGCAATTTAAGGCAAACTATAGACACATTTCAAACTCATGTTAGGGCATTAGAAGTACTAAAAGAGCCTATAGAATTAATTAATGTTATTTTATTGTTATATTAAATATTGTAAATTGTGACATTTAATATGACAGATTGAACTGTCATATGCTGTCATGTTGACGTTTGACATGGCGGATTGAGCTGTCATGTTGAAATTGACACTTGAAGTCTGACATATAGTTATGTATTTGTTCTTCACCCGGCAACAGCCATTATTGTTTTTGTAACAAATTTTATATAGATTTGAAATATAATAAACAACGATACAGTCCATTTTTATCTTGATTTTTATTGTTTAACTAAACCAAAGCGAGTGATTTCATAACGTTGAACACAAACATATGTATTTGTATTTAAAAATATTTTCGTTTTATGCGTACAACCAGGTAAAATATCTGGCGAGAGGTTATGTGTTGGCCACATCAGATTTTTAAAATTAGATTCAAGAATAAAAGCTTTGATTCCTTTAGATAACATTTTTGACAATATCTCATGTCATATTGACATTTAATTAAATATTTTTAAATTGACATACGTTTCTTTGTGCAAAGCCTACTCCGAGTTAGGAATTTTTTTGAACACACTGTATTTTGTATAAAGGTCATACAGAAAGTTCCTTGCAAAAGATTATGTTTCTTGTACATGACCTTATGGTAGTTGTACGTATATATTTTATATAAAAACATACAGAAAGTTTCTAACAAAAGATCATATATTTCCAGTAAAATTATAATACAAACATACTGTCAACTGCACTTGACACTGACACCTTTCAATCAGAATTTTCTTAATATAGCAGCTGTTTCCAGAGTTATAGCATAGCTGACTAATATATAAGATATTTAATTTCTTTATAATTTTTTAACTCTATATCCATTTATTATGAACTATTAAATGCATTCAAATCGTATAGAGAATAAAATATTCTTTAATATTTATATTCATATTAAATGTGAAAATGATATTCAACATCGTTTTTTCAAGAAAAACTCTTAAAATCTTTAAATGAGACTACTACCGGGTGACCAATTATAACCAAAATCTAATCAACTCTTCACATGAATGTAACGAAGAGGAATCCGAAAGAATTATAAGTTATCGCATAAGAAAATTTTGTCACACACAGACACACACACACACACACACACACACACACACACACACACACACACACACACACACACACACACACACACACACACACACACACACACACGTACACACACATACACACACGCACGCACGTACACGCACACACACACACACACACACACACACACACACACACACACACACACAACACACACACACACACACCACCCATTTTTCCAAAAAGTAAGCTAGTAAAACATTTTCACTGTAATTCTTGTTTGTTTTTTTTTAACTTACACCATTCAATGAGGAGGTTATAATTCTTTTCGTATAATGCTCTTGATGTGGCAGGTAATAAACTCAAGGAAGCATTTTGCGCCGTTTCGAATATATCTCGAGGAGTGCAAGAAAAATCACTATCTTCACTATTTTCGAAGAATTTTGAGCACATTTTTGATGTATGCGTGAAAACTTTTCATAAAACAATGATTGTTGGCATCAGAATTATTTATTTACTCATATCGTCATGGTTACAGCAACAGAAAACAGGAAATTGGTTAAGATTGAATTGAACTTACTAAATAGGTATTATTATTTTTTATTTCTTTAGTAAAGTCGTAGAAAAAATTATGTGAGCATCTCTAGCGTAAAGTATCTTTATTGCTCTAGCTTGATTACAATCACCTCGCTACCCTCGCGCTTCAATTTACGAGCACGAACAATAAAGATTCACTTTACGCTCTTGATACACATGTAACTATTAAATAATCACTTAAACTCCAGCACAATATCTTTAATATTATCGGTCATTTTGTTCAAATAACCAATAAAATAATAATATTATTAAAGGAATAAACAAATAACCTTTTCAATAACCAAACTAATTGTAAAGGTGCATTCACAAATGAAAATTAGGTTTATGGTTTTTGTTTAGGTTTAACTAAGTCGTTCATAAATGTAAGTTTAAATTACCTGAAAATTAGTTTTGATATGTACAGACATCTGTGTAAATGCTTCAAAAACAAGATTAGAACAGTACTCAACAAGTCACCTGTGCACCGTGAAACTTTCATTCGCTTGGCATTATTGGTTATATTTCAGCAATTACGTTATGACAGTCTCCATCTTCTTTTCGCATTTGTTTAAAAAGCCGAATCCACCAAGTGGATACTAAATAAAGATGGGTGTATATATCTATATCATTTCAGACTCGTTCTCATTGGTAAAGTTTGTGACGTCAAACTAAATCATAAACCTAAAGTTTGGACCTTGCAATGTTTAGCTTTATGATTTGGATTTAGAGATCATAAATTCTGAAGTGTGACCAGTCACTACGAAATATGCGGCCAAAGTCTTTAAATGTAAAGTATAAACCATAAATCTAAACCTAATGTTCATTTGTGAATGCACCTTAAGTGACATTTATCCTCTCCGTTCATCTAAGATTAAAAATTTAACAAGCACAACATATTAGGTGACTAAGAATCCGGAAGGAGGGAGGAACTCTTCTCACTTCGGTCTCCCTTTACTTCACTTCAGTTACGACAAAAAGAACGGTCAAAATTAGTGAGATATCATGTAAAAAGAACGCGACTATTGACTCGTGCACTATTACAGTTGACGACCAATACTTTGTACCGTTAAAATTTTCTAACGGCCTCTCTACAGACTTGGATATTTTGTATTTTAATGGCACAGGCATTCTACGGTTATAAAGTACTCCAGTCTTTAAAATACAGAGAATTTTCACTGAATTTTTGTGAAAAATTGCAAAAATTTCCAAACTCGTTGAGTTATTGCCCCGAGAAATTAATAAAAATGACAAACTAATGAAAACAAAAGAGATACAGAATGCAAAGGAGATAAATATTCGTTTATTTGATCTCCCAGCAGCAATGTTTCAAGAGTCCAGCTGCCCAATTGAATAAAGGACGCAAAACGGCCTACAAAGTTTCATTTCGATTTCAATGATTAAACTGAGCATCAATACCGGGAATAATTTCCGCTATCGAATTGAATATACTTTACATCTTTATTACTTCATTATTTTCAGTGTCAATACGAATTCACCCAATTAGATTCGCCAATATTTGTTGCGTAAAACTGCTCCATTTTTGCCGCCTACCTACAGGTAAACAGATATAGAAACACTGAAAAAAATTGTAAATAAATACGTCACAATTTTTCAATAATTATTGAATTGAATATTTGAAACATAGGTAGTATTTGTTTAATCCTTTGGATTCAATTTTTTTCTTCATTGCTAGGTTACCACAAGGACCAGGATCGGTTTTATACTAGTGGAGCCCCCTGAAACTCATAACTCAGCCACATTTGGGTAAAAAATTTAAAGTTAACTGTTTATACTTAGATACAGTTTAACTCGCTGATTAATTGGTATCATTTTTATTTCCTGAGATAATAATCACCCAAGAATGGGTGTAGATACAAGCCTGGATCCAATCAATTCTACAGACAAAATTACATAAGTATACAATATTCAAACAATGTTTACAATTTCTAGATTAAAGTAACTGAAAATACCAAAAACTTAAAAAAATCTTTCCTCCATTTTCAGGGATTTCAGTTTTTAGGCTGTGCAAACTGAACCAACAGGACAAATTTTGTGAAAATTCGCAAACTTCTATAATTTTGTGCGTAAAATCAAAATGAAAACAATTAAGACGCAGGATTTTTCAAAATGTACGCAAAATAAATTTTACAACCCGCTAAATACATATATGGCAAGTCAGAACTAAACTTCGTCGTTCCAAAAAGAAATCTAAAGTGGCCAGCACATTACCCTCCGTCAGTTTTATACAATTTCCATACAAACAAACATACTTGCGAAAGATTCTATATTTCCAGTACATTATAACACAAACATACTATCGCACATGACATTGACACCTGTGTATCAGAATTCTTTAAATCATATTAGCTGTTTTCAATGTTATTGCATAGCTGGCTGCTTTATGAAATTTAATTTCTTTGTATTTCTTTAATTTAATATCCATCCAATATGATGTATAAAATGTAACCAAATCGTACTTATAGAGAATAAATTATTCTTTAATAACATTAAATGTGAAAAAATGATATTTAACAGCGTTTTTAAGAAAAACTGTTAAAATCTTCAAATGAGGGTACTTCCGGTCGACCTATTATAACCAAAATCTAATCAGTTCTTTATATGGATGTAATGAAGAGGAATACGAAAGAATTATAATTTTTAGAATTGTAGCGCTGTAGTTATCGTCGGAGAAAAAATGG
>OY720451.1:65510919-65610919 GCA_963082715.1 Harpalus rubripes
TTCGTATTCCTCTTTGTTAAATCCATGTGAAGAGCTGATTAGATTTTGGTTATAATTGGTCAACCAGAAGTACCCTCATTTGAAGATTTTAACAGTTTTTCTTGAAAAAACAATGTTAAATATTATTTTTTCACATTTAATGTTATTATAAATATTAAAGAATATTTTATTCTCTATACGGTTTGAATGCATTTTATACTTCATATTAAATGGATAAAGAGTTAAAAAATTATAAAGAAATTAAATAGAATATATTAGCCAGCTATGCTATATTAAGAAAATTCTGATTGAAAGGTGGTCAGTGTCAAGTGCAGTTGACATTATGTTTGTATTATAATTTTACTGGAAATATACAATCTTCTGCTAGAAACTCTCTGTATGTAATTTGTATAAAATACATACAACTGCCTTAAGGTAATGTACAAGAAATAGAATCTTTTGCAAGGAACTTTCTATATGACATTTGTACAAAATACATAGAACTGACGGAAGGTAATGTGCTGGCCACATCAGATTTTTTCTCCTTAAAATTACATTTTAAGATCATTTTTGACATCTTAACTTTTGAATTGAATAATGATCAGACTTACGTTTCTCTGTTGATAGCCTACTCCGAGTTAGGAATTTTATTGAACACACTGTATTATTTGTTATACTCGAATGATATAAGCTAACCTTTTATACATATTAAATTCAATTTCAAAAGAAAGGAAGCGAAGACATCCGTATACACAAGCCATACATAAATAGATGAAATTTTACTGGGCTCAGATTTGGTTGTAAATCACTTTTATACCCACTATACGAAGTGTACAACACGAGAAAAAAGCAGTGAAAAAGAATCTGTAATGCCTTTGATTTTGTCGACTGACCAATTCCCCTTGACTGAACACTGTCGCCGTTGCCGTTCGGAGCTTTTAGCAGGGATTAGATTAGCTTGAAGAAGTGGCGATCGCAACTCACCTCGTTTCTTATTATATCAATCTGGATTAAAACTTATAAGTGAATTACGACACTCTACTTTGCTGCCGATTTTATCCTTCATTACGAGTGGGCGCCAGAGGCACGGGCCCCGTACCCCGTGACGTCATCGCCTCGCATTAGTAATGGATGACTAAGAGCTTCTCCGGGCCCACCGTTTTTCAATTTACACAATTAATAGGAATTTTTGCCGAAACCATTTTTCAACGAATGCATGAATAATAAAAAGGACACTACAGCCAAAGGCAAGCAAAAGCAACCTTTAAACAAGATCGTATATCTTAGTCTCGAGTCTGTTTTAAAATTCTGAAATTTAAATTTTGCTATTTTTATACATAAAAGTGTCAGGTACTAAACTTTTCATAACATAAAATATATTTTTTACAGTGTTGTAAAAAGTGGACAGAACACTCAATAATAATTTAATATGAAATGCGTGATGTGCATGATATTTTTAAATTTAAATTTAAGTGGCATTTGAAAGTACCAACCTTTAGTATTATATTAGGTATGTTCTATCGGTGTCAGAAATATTCCTACTAGAAAAAGAATATTCTTAAAGTAATAGAACGCTCAGTAGCAAATAACTGTCAAGTAAAATATAAATAGGGTAGAACAGTGGCAGAGTGGTTATGTGTTATTGTTAGTTAACAACTAAAGATAACTTTGTATATTTATTTTGGATCTTCAAAATGTTGTTATGCAAATATTACAAAGATTATAATTATACAAAAATATATTAAATAATAAAAACGTAAAGGAGATATTTTTGTTGAGCACAGTCTAATCTGAACATTCACAAATGTAACAGAAAAGTACGCGCGATAATCGGCTAGTAAATTTTTGAAATTATCCCCACTTTATATATCTTCCTACCAGCGCTTCCAGCTCTGAAGTTGGAATGATTCGTAGGAATATTCAGATTTTTTTGACGCAAAAGAACGATCATTGAGTTCTACTAGAAGAAGTAGGAAGATTTCCGACACCGATAGAACCTATTGTATAGGCGATGTGCATATTTTGAGCGTCAGCGGCTCTAACGGCTACTTTGGCGTCTTTGGGTACCTAATTAATTTTGACATTTCGAGAAAGTGATACAATTTAAATTTTATTTTGAGTTTTTCCTGTTGTATATGAATAAAGGGCCGCGCCGTGCGGGTGGGCAGGTTGTGCCCCACACAAAGGCGCCTGACTTTGAGGGGCACCGTTTCAAGACAGTAAAGTAAATAATAGTAAATTTTTATAAAATGCTCTTATTCGTAAACACAAAATTACTAGAAAACTTACAAATTAACGTGTAGAAGTGCATTAGAGCTCTAGTTATAAGTAAAATAATTATCGTATTAATCGATTCGTTATTATTATAGCATTGTTATATTGAAATAATAACTATGAAAATGTTCATTACAACAATGAATATATTGATTATAACTCAAGAATATTGATTACAAGAATGAATCCCACAATGAATCCAATATTTAAAAAAAAACCTGTCATTTTGCAAAGAATCAAATGCATATACAATTTTGAAATCTGTTGTAAAATTGTTGATTACAACAAACGATTTAGATTATAACCTATTGATTACAAGAATGAATTTAGGAAAATTTCATCAATATAATCAATCTAGCATTTTTGAAAACCAAAAGGATAATTTAAACTTAAATTTGCAAATTTTACATCATGAGGGGAAGGGGCGCTAAAATGTAACATAGCACAAAGGCGCCTAATACCCACGGAGCGGCCCTGTATGAATATTATACGTCATAGTATATTGAAATGAATAAAGAAATTATTTAAAATGTTATATGTGAAACAAAAAAGTCAAAATACCAGCGAAGGTACTGTGACAGAAAATATAATTTTTCTCATAATATATGTGATTTCTGTAAACCATTTTATCATACTTAGTTTTATATTATAATTTATAATATTTGTTAAATATTATAAAATGCAGAATACATGGAAATTGCGATTAAAGAGTTGGAAAACTTGGATGATTGGAAAGAAGAAAGTTTCTTCATATCACGATATCAGTGGATGATGTTAGCATCTTTCTTTTATATTCGCATTAATTGATGAATATTCTTCATTGAAAATATACCAGGTTCTAAGTGGAATCAGTTGCACAAGCTCGGAAAGGATAATACACGAAAAATACGAACTATGTGAATTTTTACTTTTAACGGTTTTAACATTAACATTACATGTACAAAATATGTAATAAATAGACTAATTATGTGAAAAATAGACCTTCTATATGATACAACTGCAAGTATTATACAATTTTAAGATAATTTTCAGCTTCTTTTATTATATTTTATTCAAATTTTAACTTAAGAAACACATTTTTATATAATTCATTTTTTTAGTCATACAACCATTGTTTGAATTTTATTCATACGATAAGTATCTTTTACAAGGAGAAAATATGTAAACCTAAAAGAATTCTTCATGTAAGTAGAAGATATCTGTTGAAAAGTCATTTTCTTACGCATATATTCCTCCTTTAATATTCTACGAAATTTATAAAATTTGATACTTTAATCGGTAATTTTGTCAGAATTATTACATCTTCCACACTGCATCACATAATATTTGAGTCCTATCATTCGCATTCATTGCAAACATTTTATAATATAGATATTTTAAAATTATTCTGACGTAAAACATAACCTTGTTATGTTTCAATAAATAACCACTGTTGTCATTTTTGTCCGCTGTCGGCGCTGACTACTTTTGTGCACACCGCCTATTTCGGGATTTCAACCTCTATGGTTTATATCTCTAGGGTGGCATTTATTAATTTTATCTTTTACACCACGACGTTTCTCACTTAGAGGCCATGTGTATTGCCCGCCCGTGTAGACCCTTGTTACAATCACAAGCCGGTGGCAGATAGCTTGGAAAGGTAACGGGAGAAGGTACCGATCAACGCCAGTCGAGAAAATTCCTCGAAAAATTTCCGATCTGACCCGAGATCGAACCCTCGAACTCTGAATCCAGAACCTAGTACTCTACCACTGTCCTATTCCGCCTATAGTATTAAACTTTTCGGAATTCGATACGACTAGAATCGTAATTCAGTCGACTCAACCCAACTTCTAGTTAATTTTACTAATTTTGTTTAAATATTAAGCTTTATCCTGGTGTATAAATAGTTTCCAGGGACAATTTTAGGTGTCAATAATAAAGCTGGACGTTAATTGCTAATTATGCGATAGTCCCATTTAATCTGCGGTTGCTAGTAGTACTTTAATAGGATTACATTTTACGCGTCCTGGATAAAATAATAATTAAAACAGACGCATGGTACAAAACTGAAATTGCATACTTAATAATAGATTTGTTCGTTTCGCTACCTTGCGTCTATGGTTTATTGCAACGCCCGTATACCTTGTAATGATCAGAAATGACCAATTTGAAATCTTTAAATCGCCTACGAAGTCAAGTAGGAAAATGTGCAGTAAACATGTTCAACTGGGGGTACCAAACAGAACCCATTTTATGTCATTGTGGTCAAGAACAAACAATGGCATATATGTATGTATAAATACCGTACTGAAATTTCACGTATAAAAGTTAGTTTATACAATAAGTCAACATAAAATGCTTAATTTTTATTTACGGCATAAACGACGTTATTTTAATTTATTTTTTCTTAACACGTTAACCGTCAAGGAAAAAAAGAGATGCTTTATTAATTGTACCATTTAGGTTTTGTAATAGAATGTTCCGTAACGCAACCGGTTGATTCAGTTTACGGTTTTGTGTTCCGTAAGTCCTGAAATTATTTACCGGTCTCTATTCGGAAAGCGGTTCCTGAAAAAGGTTGGTAAAAAGTCGGACAACGGCAACCTCGAAGTAATCCTGGTTTCTCTGGTATTTTATCCCCACTACCGCTACTTTCAAACATCCTAACAAAATCAAACGATATAATATAAACCGCATTAATGGTATTACTAATAATTATTATAGATGTAAGTATGAAAACATTATTTATATTTGATATATTGTTGGTTGTGTTATTATTATTGGCATTAAATATATAAAATGTACAAATTTGTTGTCATATTCAACTTTATAATTCATTTGGGTAATTTTTATTTTTGTTAGGTTGTGTCAATTTTAAATGTCATATGATTCAATGTCAATCTGTCCCGATATAAACTATTATTCACGAAAGATGACTATTCAAGGTCATTTGTGAGCAGCCTGATACAATATTACTTGCATTTTAAATATTTATGGACACATTTTAACTGAAAAATAAGAGTAACTCATTTGAAAATTATGTTTCTCTCTACATAATGTTTTTCTGAAAGATTTATGTTCTTCACTTATGTTTTTGCAAAATACAAAAATATACTTAACTTACATACCAAGGAATAATAATTTGATTTAAACGTCAACGCCACTGAGTAAATATTAGCACAGAGGGCAGTGAAGTAGATAATTAGGTATCACACATAAATTAAATAGACATACGTCAAATAATCTTTCTCTTTCTAATACAAAATGTTCCTAAGCTACTGCTATAAAATGCTGTGTATTTTTTCTTGGAACAAATGAACTTAAATAGTCATCTTTCGTGAATAATATGTTATACCCACAATCAAGGTACTGGGTTTTTTGGTTGACTTACGGAACAAAGTATAAATATATATTTGTTGAGTTTCTTTTGCCTAAATCATTTATGTTGAATGTATTATTTATTTTTTCAAATAAATTTAGAACCTTAATTTAATTTTATAATTTACATGCTGCATCAACCCAGCCTAATATTTTTTAAGTATCCCTGACATTAATTTGATATCATTCCAAAAGAACAATGGTTGATAGCATTTGAAAAGTGGATGGAAAGAATGGTTGAGTATTATTAAAAGAGCTAGTTTGAACATATTTTAAATAAATTCCATGTGTATTTCTCAATAATTCTAGCGTTATCCTCGTATAGGATCAACGGAAATTGAAACACCATGTGAGGAATTTTGTTTCAAATTTAATGGAATGTAACCTAGCCGTTCGTCATTTGTTATAAGAGTATACACACAAAAACTCGCAGACGCCAACTGAATTTTATTTGTGTAAAGATATAAATGTCATGTGAGCTATTACTATATTATGTTTCTTTCAATATATGTATCATATTTCCCACAATTCACTTATTTCTACACAGTGGCGTAACTAAGAGTTCAGGAGCCCACCCGCAAAAAATTTTTGGGGCCCGTTTTTAATTGTAGCGTTTATCATAAAGAACTACGTACCACAAGAACTTGTGGAAATTCTGACTAGGCTCACTTCCATCTTAGTTGCCATGTTAAGAAGCAAAATAACCAATATTGCAGACCTGAAAATCGAAGATTAGGCACTTTTACATCCCATCAAAGTCATTGTATGTTCTGGCATTTACTATGAAAATGTGATTGGCCCGCATTTTATTTAATGAAATTAATGGCACAGTCTACTGGTGAAAGTTACAGGGAATTGATTCATACATTTTTGGTATCCCAAATGCAAGAACTTGGATGCAACAAAATATGATATTAGCAAGATGGATCAGTATCATACAGTCTAAATAATAGCAATTTTACGAAAATCATTTTCTTATCGTTATTTAATCCCACGTTTTGGTAATACACATTGGCCGCCAGGTGTCTTGATTTGACAGCCCAGACTTCTTTTTATGGGGTTATTTTAAAGGAAAACTCTGGATCAGTTGCAGGAATATATTTGCCCAGAAATTGAAATTCTACCGGCCGAAATGTAATGGAAAATAAAGAGCTTGATTTTATATAGCGAATAAGGGGCCCCTTAGCCAATATTATTTTTGGAAATTGACATTTAAAAAAATAAAAGACCAAATAAATTTGTATGTTGCTACAAAAAAAATCTGATGTGGCCAGCACATAACCTCTCGCCAGATATTTTACCTGGTTGTACGCATAAAACGAAAAATATTTTTAAATATAAATACATATATTCATGTCTCACTACAAAATAATTATTTTAATATAAATTATGTACAATACATACATTTTCTTTATATTCAATATCCTGAATTTTTTTTCTACTTTCCTTTTCTTTTTTTTTATTCGTCATTTTTTCGCAAATTCCTTTTATATTCTTTTTTAGGTATATTCTTTTGCGTTGTTGACTTTTTATTTATTTTCATAATCTTCATAATGATGTACAAATATTTTTGACAGTGGCATACAAATATTTTTGACAGTGACATTTATGTGTGAATTGCAAACATTTGAATTTATTGCCTAGAAGTAGTTTGATCTAAGAATTTTTACATCAAATGATTTTATATGCATTTCTTTATCTACACACACACACACATACGGACATCATCGTAAAAATGTTATAATCGGATTCTATGGACCTTAAAACGTGCTTATTCACTAAAATCTGGATATGCGGTTTTTAGCATGAATACAATACCTCTCTTAGCGAGAGGTAAAAATGAATAAATTCAAAATTTCGCAGTAGTAACAAAATAAAGCTGGGGGCCCGCCCGCAATACGGGCCTTGCGGGCCCGTTAGTTACGCCACTGTTTCTACATGTCTGTAGCGATATTATGACCTTTACATTACATTTAATCCATCGCCTTTATAAACTTCGCATCAGATTCGCCAAATCGCAGAACTTTCTTTAGTTATCTTTTTCCAAAGTTTTTTTTACTATTCTATTATATTTTTTGTTTAGTTAAACAACACATTATAAAAAATATCCGCCTGTTATTTTCAGATGGATGTTTTTTTTTTCTTTTGTTAAAAATAGCTTCGTTCCATCGTTCCAGTGATAAAGAAAGCCGAAGGATATGGAAAGCGATGTATCAGAAAGCAATTATCTTCTTGGGAAATTTATTCTCGTATCTCTTTAGCATCGGCAATTTCAATCTCAAGCAGGAATGTTCAGATAGCTGGGGGAAAGTGTAAATCTTAGCCGAGTTTATTGAACACACAACACGTGCGAAAAACTAATATTTGCAGTGTCAACATTGATCTTTAATGAATATTAATTGTGTGTTGATGTTTTTGCATCTAAACAGGCGATGCTAAGTCGGAATACGACAAGATTACTCCCTTTCATCTACAGCATAATAGGATTTTGGTAAAGATAGATTTGCTTGTTGTGCTTTAGGCTAAATATTTGCTAATACTTTAAGAGAAAATCGAATTTTAACGGCATGAACGTTGAATGAAATAAAAAATTCAAATTTTGGCGCCATTCCTGGATTTAAAAAAAATCTTTCTAATTGACATTTTTTCAGTAATTTTGTCTTGTACGTACATGTGCTAATCTATTTTGTGTTTTTATGCATATACTTATAATCTCCGTACCTTTCTCTACATTTCGGCGAAAGGGGCATGCATAAATGAAAACCACATTATTCAAATAAATTTTAAAGAAAACAACGTAAAATAAAAATATAATTCACCTTTGAAATATAAATATTTACACTCTAAAATATATACATTATATGTATAAACTATATACACCGTTAAATAAGAACAAAACTAATTTTTTTGTTCCTGGGGTGATCCGAATGACCCTTTTTCCTAAATAAATAAATTTATCATCACGGCATATTACCCATTGCTGGGTGTGCCAACCTGCTTTGTTCGCAGATATCGGTAATGATGATGACATATTCGTACCGTGCGGGCTTTTACCAGGCGTCACCTCACGGGCACTCATTGCTGACGTAGAGAGTGCACCACAGGGGTCAATTTCGTGCCATTTAAAATTCCAAATATTTGGCATCGGGCGGGATCGAACCCGGTTTTCCAGATCCGCGACCAGACACTCAGGCACGCAGCCACGAGACCCCATGTTCTTTTATAGCTTTCCAAATATTACATCGTCCTATGTCCAGTTCTGATGCCACAATTTGGACATTTTCTAATTTGGAATCTGCATTCGTGGTACTGGTGGTACGATATGTGCAGATAAATTATACGCTACTTTTTTTGCCCGCTTCGGAGGGCCTTTCCTTTTAGATATTTTAAAACATTGGCAGAGCCAGGTTCAGGATTTTTATCCATAATATTAACGAAGAGAACAATAACAAAACTAACAAAAAACTAAGAAAACGCGCACAACGAAAACTATGTAATATGAAATATGACAAAACACTATGAAAATTATATATATATATATATATATATATATATATATATATATATATATATATATATATATATATATATATACAAAAAAAAAACAGGACTGAATAGAAATTGATAATATGTAATAATCGTATACTATTAACTTTGTTGACATTTATATATTTTGTCAGACGGCAAAATAATTTATACAATTGTCAAGCAAATTTAAATTTCGCGTCAATTATTTTACTGTGTAAACTCGGTTTACGTTTGAACCAATCAGAGAGCTAGAATCTTAAGCCCTATCTCACCCAACACTCTATAGTTAAAACGGATAGAGTATAGGTATTTATGTTCAAATCTGAAATAAGTAACTTACCGAAACGTGAATATGTTAACGTTTTTGGAGATCAAAATATTAGATAGACGAATATTTACCGAACTATACAGGTGTCTCACAACTCGCGGCCCAGACGAAATTGACACTTGCCGACGACAATAGGTTGACAATAAATAGAAGAAAATAATTTGCGGCTGCTTGCATAACGCAGTTACAAGACTTTTTAATCCACCAATCCCGGAAGGATATCTTGAGATGTGATGATATTACAAAATAAAACTGGTTGCTAGGTTTTAAAAATACTACTAGTGAGTTACAAAATTTGTTTGACTTACTGTAATTTTGAGAGTTGATTTTTCACTGTCAACAAATTTAGGTTAGCAAGATTTCTATTCGGAAACGTTCCGAATAGACTCGTGCTGCCTCTCTGGCGTTACGTACACATTCTCCGAAAATTATAATCATTGCTAAGTAATCAGCAGCTGAATACATGGTAAGAATTTGCCTTTTTTTAACTTGTCAAATTTAATTTGACATTGACATTTTTTGAAAACTACAGTCGCCCACACATTTTAAAGAAGATTTGATTTGTATAAAACCCTAGTAACGTAAAATTACGGCAAACACACGTTAAAGGTGTAGGTCTCTGATTGGTCAATTTTAAGACGTCTTTTCTCGAATATCTTTTAAGCTAGATTTTTTTCTTCGAAATTACACATCCGAGTGCAGTCTTGTGTTTCCTCATTCGCTCTGGGGCGCGAGTTGTGAGACAGCCTGTGAAAATTATAATCATTTCTAAGTAATCAGCAGCTGAATACATGGTAAGAATTTGTCTTTTTTTATTCACCTTGTCAAATATAATTTGACACTGATATTTTTTGAAAACTACAGTCGCCCACACATTTTAAAGAAGATTTGATTTGTATAAAACCCTAGTTACGTAAAATTACGGCAAACACACGTTAAAGGTGTGGTCCCTGATTGGTCAATTTTAAGACGTCTTTTCTCGAATATCTTTTAAGCTATATTTTTTTTTTCGAAATTACACATCCGAATGCATTCTCGTGTTTCCTCATTCGCTCTGGGGCGCGAGTTGTGAGACAGCCTGTATACGGGAATGTGAAGAAGGTGTACTACGTATTAATTTACCAAAAGGTGGGCGACTCAAACTTTTGCCCCCAAATCGAATCAGCAAACTTATTTAAAGTGCTCAAAACAAAGTTAGAACGTCATCACGCAAATTAACTCGACGATTTAGAATTTTAAAGTTGATGTTAGTAGGACTTTAGTCAGAAATGATTTAAAATTTCTAAAAAGAAATAATGTAACCAAATTGACAGTAGACAGCGACCAAGTTTGAGGAAATCTATAGATACTGCAGAGCTTTCAGGTGTCAACATTTTATAGAAAACCGAGAGAGAGACAGACTAATCGCCCCAAATGTTTCCCATGCTCGACTGATTGAAGACTGTTCGGCATTTTTTAGCAGAAGAGTACCTATAAAATAATGGCTGAGAACAACAGTTACAAATAAGATTATTACTAACGATCCTGGAAGTAAATTTAACATCGCCGAGAGATAGGTGAGACAGATATTACAAAAACTAGAAACCTATCAGTGTTGTAAAGCTAATTTTTTTATCTCAGTTATAGGAACAACCATATATAAAAATTAAAAAATCTTTCTGTTTCATGATGAGGTCTAACTTTTTTCTGAAAACTTTTATTACATACTTTATAACTTGTAAAATAAAGTTACATTGTGTAAAATAAAATTACACGGAGTAGGCTATGAACAAAAAAACGTATATCTTTATTTAAAACTATTTAATTAAATGTGAATTTGATACGAGGTATTGTCAAAAATCTAAATCTTGAATCTTATTTTACAAATGGAAATAAATTAGAAAAAGGCGAATGGCACTATTCTTTTGCGGTCTGTTATTGTTTTCATGTACCTATAGGTACATTTCAAGTTTAATTTTAACAATTTGAGTTAGGTTTCTCTATTTACAGCTTACTCCGAGTTAGTTTTTTTTAACACACTTTACTGCTAGTGTATTATTCGAAAAATACGCACCTTTACACAAAAAGTAAGAACTTATTGTTGATACGCTAAAGCATTCTTATAAAATCAACATATTCCATATTAATATTAACTGTGCACACCAATATTGATTTAGTTTTATGTTTTATTTGGCAATTTTATTTAAAAAAAAGATAATTTAGGTATACTTGGCAAAAAAGAATAATCAGCTGAATCCTATGGTAAAAATAAAAGGAATAAGACAACGGAATCGCATTTGAAACTTTAGTTTTTTGGTTTTTGTAATCAATTGATTTAGGCTTAGAAAAATAGATACCTAGCTAAGTAATTCCTAAATCAAGATAGGTAATGTTAAATCGTTCGTGAAAATGATATTTTACTGAAGTACTGCGTGTGTTACATAGAGGATATAAATGATGTCTGTATGTATGCGTGTATATATGTGTGTATGTGTGTGTGTGTGTGTGTGTGTGTGTGTGTATGTGTGTGTGCATGTGTGTGCCAAAATTTTCTAATGCAATAACTCTAATACTACAATTCCAAAAATTATAATTCTATCATATTCCTCCTCGTTACATCCATGTGATGAGCTGATTAGATTTTGGTTATAATTGGTCAACCGGAAGTACCCACATTTGAAGATTTTAACAGTTTTTCTTGAAAAAACAATGTTAAATATCATTTTTTCATATTTAATATACGATTTGAACGCATTTTATACTTCATATCAAATAGATATAGAGTTAAAAAATTATACAGAAATTAAATATCATGTATTAGCCAACTATGCTATAACTGTAGAAACAACTGCTATATTAAGAAAATTCTGATTTAAAGGTGTCAGTGTCACGTGCAGTTGACAGTATGTTTGTATTATAATTTTCCTGAAAATATAGGATCTTTTGCTTTCTGTATGGAATTTGTATAAAATACTTACAACTGCCTTAAGGTAATGTACAAGAAATAGAACTTTTTGCTAGAAACTTTCTGTATGACATTTATACAAAATACATAGAACTGACGGAAGGTAATGTGCTGGCCACATTAAATTTTTTGTTGATTTTAATCGTTCAGTCTGTCTTTATTTGACAAATGAAACAGTAATATTATAAACCAAAACTTTTGTTAAACGAAATTTCAGTGCGTAGTAAAATGTTAATCATTAGTTTTAGAGTTTGTGCGCAACCTAGTGTAAAGTTTATTATTAACCAGACATAATCATAAAACTATATTTTAAAACATAGAAGTGCTACGTGTGTTTCTTTATGTTCGTTGTAGTTTATGTTTGTTTTATTATAGTTTCCTCAATTTAGAATTTTTTGTGTAATAAAATATTTCAGAGTTTTATGAGAAACTGTTCTTTTACAAAGGAATATTCCTTTGATCTGTATAAAATAACAATGTTTCTTCTATATATTTAGATCTTGGAAAATTATGTAGAATCCGCCTCAAAGTTGGACAGAATAAAAGTAATTTTGAAAAAATAAAACAGAAATTGTCATTTTGAACCTGTAGACATCATCTCTTATCATGTGAAGTAGTGTCTTGCTGTATTTTGAAGCTATTATTTCTCAGGGTAAATGGATGAGAAACCTGAGTTCTTCCGAGAAACGTTTAATTTTGAAAAGAGATCGTGGTTCTAGACGAGCGACACGAAAGTGGGCACGTGGACTAGTGGATAAAATGGAGTCAACTCGTTTCGTGTCTTCTCGACCCTCCGTGAAAGTACTGACAGCCAAAGTCACCTACCTGTAGCTAGGGTGACAACTAGCTAAAGAGATTAAGTGAGGAGATAGTTTCGTCACATCGTAACCGGACCAGGATTTAATATACACCAACAAGGGATGCTACTGATCTGTTGAAAAATAGTATTACTTTTTTATTCGTATTTATTGCATAGTAAAGTCATTAGGGTTATAAATGAATAACTACATACAGAAAAGATGTTTCACACCTTGGAGTAGACACTTTAAAACAACCGCAGTACTTTTTTGGGTGAACCAATGACTTTAGAGAAAAACGTTATATATAAAAAATAATCAAGAATAAAGAGCTAATTTATCAGTAATAACAAACCAAAAATTCAACCAATTTTTTATGATATACCCTATATAATTTTTTACTCTTTTAGGTAGATATATTTTTTTGATTTCAGCGATATAAATATTGTTTAAATTTTTTTTATAACATGAGAGGAGTCTAAGAAATAGCTGATGATTTCTGCTTACTTGTTTTTCAACGATGACAAGTTTAACTAACTGGTGGACGCTTGGACGATTGGCGTCCACGACTTGGTGAAAAGGAAGGACCACATACACTTACACGTTCACTTCATACATCCACTCATTTGTTGACTGATGAGGGATGCCGATGAACACCGATTGATGGACACGGACAATACTTGTGATTTATAACTAAAGTTTTATTTACCTGATTATACTTAATATTAACTATTGATTAAACTAAACATTACTGAACAATTAAACTAAAGGTTAAACAAATTACATTGGTACACAGTGAGCTAGCAGTGAGCCAATGCATAAAACCAAAACACTATATTTTCTGAAAACAAACGTCTTCACGACGTGACAAACTAATGCAGACTACCTAAAAACAAAGCGCTATCTTCATGAGCAGATATATCGAGGGGGTACAGAGTACAAGGTAAAGCATCCATAAAAATCAACCCTGTACGTAAGCTTGTAATAACTTATATAGTTAAATATCAACACATAACTGTCAAAGACTTCTGATCCCTACATAAGCACTTCAAACCCATGGCGTGGAAGTGAAATCTGTTATTTCCCATCTAAGACATTGTCCTTACATTTAGGAATGACGTATTTCCCAACCTGCAAAGGGTTAATCGACGTAATAATAATAATAATAATAATAATAATAATAATAATAATAATAATAATAATAATAATAATAATAATAATAATAATAATAATAATAATAATAATAATAATAATAATAATAATAATAATAATAATAATAATAATAATAATAATAATAATAATAATAATAATAATAATAATAATAATAATAATAATAATAATAATAATAATAATAATAATAATAATAATAATAATAATAATAATAATAATAATAATAATAATAATAATAATAATAATAATAATAATAATAATAATAATAATAATAATAATAATAATAATAATAATAATAATAATAATAATAATAATAATAATAATAATAATAATAATAATAATAATAATAATAATAATAATAATAATAATAATAATAATAATAATAATAATAATAATAATAATAATAATAATAATAATAATAATAAAAAAACCTAATTAAAATGGGTACGATCTTCAGTAGTTTCCGAGATATACGACAGTGAAACATGAGTTTAGAGGGTTTACCTCAGCGTTTCTTAACCTTTTCAAGGCGCGACCCAAATTTATCTATTATATTGGTATCACGACCCACTATATAGAAAATTTAAAAAAAAGAAAATAAAAATACATGTCTTATTATAAACAATAGTCTATTTATGAAAATAAGAAAATCAATATGTAAGAATAGGTATATCACATACTTACATAATTATAAAAAAAACAATAAAAAATCTGATGTGGCCAGCACATTACCTTCCGTCAGTTCTATGTATTTTGTACAAATTTCATACGGAAAGTTCCTTGCTGAATTAAATATTCTATTTCTTGTACATTACCTTCCGGCAGTTGCATGTATTTTATGCAAATTTCATACAGAAAATTATTATTTTGTGACGTTTTCTATATACAGTGTAATGTATCTGCAGAAATAAAAGATTTATTATTATTATTATTTCTTGTACATTACCTTAAAGCAGTTGTATGTATTTTATACAAATTCCATACAGAAAGCAAAAGATCCTATACCTATTTCCAGTAAAATTATAAGACAAACACACTATGTCAATTTCACTTCACACTGACATCTTTCAATCAAAATTTTCTTAATATAGTAGCTGTTTCCACAGCTATGGCTATTTTATGAAATTTAATTTCTTTATAATTTTTTAACTCTATATCCATTTAATATTAGGTATAAAATGCCGTCAAACCGTATAGAAAATAAAATATTCTTTAATATTTATAATAACATTAAATGTGAAAAAATGATATTTAACATAGTTTTTTCATGAAAAACTGTTCTTCCGGTTGTCAAATTCTAACCAAAATCTAATCAGTTCTTCGCATGGATGTAACGACGAGAAATACGAAAGAATTATAATTTTTAGAATTGTAGTATGGAAATTATCGTAGACGAAAATTTTGTTACACACACACACACGGACACACATACATACATACATACATACATACATACATACACACACACACACATACAGACATCATCGTAAAAATAGTAAAATCGTATTCTAGGGACCCTAAAACGTGCTTATTCATCAAAAACTCACCACCGAATTTTTTGACCAAAGACAATACCTTCCTTACCTAAAGGTGACGGAAGGTAAAAATTAACACCATAACAAGGTCAACAATTTCAAATAAAACAAAATTTGTTACAATTTAGAAAGTACATGTATTTGATACAATTTTAATCTTGTCTAATAGTCAAATGTTCGAAACATAAATAGTACATTATTTGTCGAATTTGCATAAGTTTTTAAAGCTCTTCGAATCATCGCCGTTTCTAAAATTTGCAGTAATAATTCTACATTGTATTGCTTACATTAGTAACATTTTCGTGAAATTTTATATACATATTAGAGAAATGTGCCATTTTGTAATCAAAATTATAAAATTTTGAATAGTTTACGCGACCCAATCAAAACCCATCGCGACCCATAGGTTAAAAAACGCTGGCTTACCTGTTTGTTTAAAAAATAAATAAATAAATAATTGCACTATGTAAGCAAAATGATGTGGCGACCTTGACCGACATTTTATTTTAAAATAAATTCTGCATTATTAGACACAGATCTTTAGTCTGTATACTAAAATCTGATTATAGGAATCTTCAAACATGCTTCTTCTCCAAAATCTGGATATACTATTATTATCGTGAATCCTATACCTATCTTACCTAGGGTGGCGAGGTAAAATGGTGAAAAGTTCGCCTGAGTATTGGAAAAATGAGACCAAAGAAATATAATTAAAGTTTATTAATCTTTTCAGATAAATGATTACTATTATTCGTTTCCAAACCATATACAATATACATAAATAATTAAAAATATACAATAAATATATAATATATTACAACAAATTTTTCTCTCCTTGAAAACGGGTGACCGATTTTCGGTAGCGAAATACCGCATCCGGACCACATTTAGTGAGTCTGCTGAGCACATATTGTTAAAACTATGTAAATAGTCAAATTTAGATACTGTAGACCTGATGCATCGCCCGGCATAAACTAGTACGGAGAGAATGCATCTTCTCCGGAGAATCTCTTCTTATACCAGACGAAAAACCGTTCGCAAAAACTGGCAGAGAAGTGGCCTAGCTAAATAGTATTCAATAAATTGCACAGTTTATAGCAGCTGGTGTTGCCTTCGCCATATCTTCTCTCGTGAATTCCTCTTCTAATTTGGCGCACGTGAATAGGTGGGCAATTGTTCTTGACGACAATGACAAAAGTAGGTTCTGCTTGCTGCCCCTAATTGAACATGTATACTGCACGGATAATAAAGTAAACAGTTAAAAATAAATTAAACAGTTTTAAATTTGCATATCTGATATATAAAAAAAAGATTACATTATAATTCCATTTTCATTCTAAAAAATAAGAGGAAAATACCCCTTGTATTACTATAATAAAATGGCGTGATTGTTATTGAATGTTACGAGCAAAATTGATAAGCTCGAGAAGTGTTTTATTTTCAAATTCATATGTATTTGATACATTTGTTATTAATGGTTTGCGGTTATGTTATCGAAAAATAGATATTGTGTGGTTATCGATAGCTTTTAAGCTCGACACATGCTTTAAGCCCACACAAATCTATATTTATTGCATTTTGCATTTGACGGGTAATGCTGCTGATAGTAATGCGAAAATAAAAAAGTTCATTACAGTTAATTACATAACTTTTCCAAATTAATAATTGTGTCCTCCACCGCATATTAAACAAATTAGAACATGGGTTATTTATATTAAAACTATATGATTGATTAAAAAATCTAGTGTGGCCAACACAATACCTCCCGACATTTACCGCCTGAGTCAAAAAAAAGATTAAGCTAATCCTTATTTTTGGATTAGCGATTATTCAATTTTGGAAGTTTATTTCTTAAAATATTGTCTAATCTAATCCAAGTAACTACCTTTTTTGATAATAAAATGAAGATTAAATATTAAATACCGGGATAGAATAGAATTAACTAATCCAAAAATGAGAATTAGCTTAAACTTTTTTGCGAATCGTTAATTTTTATTAATCTAAATACGTACCAACATATTTACATATGCTGGAAACTGTATTGATTTCCGTGCCTATTGTTCTATTTACTTATTTAATTTTAAAACGTTACTATTATTAATTTGAAATTATTAGTTCTTTAACAGTGACATTTATCTGTTAGTTACATACATTTGAATAACTGCGTAACCAATGAGTTTTGTTTGTTTAAAGAGTAGGCTCCGGAATTTAAATTATAGATAATTTAATATCTTTATCCATAATATATGTAGAAAAAGTATTAATGCGAATCTGTAGAAAATTTAATAGTCTTTAATTTTTATAATAACATTGAAAAAAAAAATATTTTGTGTTTCAAGTAAAGTGCCATTTCCTATTATCCGATTTACACAAAAATCTAATGGGCCCTTTCCGTAATAGAAAAAGTTTGAAATAAAAGGTTTCAAAATTTTCTGAATGATAGTATTTGAGTTAGAGTGGAGCATCCACACATACTTACACAAACACACCCACACACGCACGCACGCACACACACCCGCACACACACACACACGCACGCACGCACGCCCGCACACACACACATACATATACACATAGACACATACACACAGACATCATCGTGAAAATGTTAAAATTGGATTCTAGGGACCTTAAAACATGGTCATTTACCAAAATCTCGATATGCGATTTTTAGCACGATCCCTATACCTCCCTAATCAAGGGTAGCAGGAGGTAAAAAAGCATACTTTACAAACCCATTTTAATGAAAAAGTGGTACTTTTTGAAAAGGCTTAAAAAATATTACAGAGTCATAATTATCAAAGGTCTTATGGCTGGTTTATGATGGATTTAATTTATAAATTTAAATTTACAAATTCAGATTTGAAAGTTACGATTTATCTTGCTGGTTTATAGTGAATTTAATGATATGAAATATGCCCAATCAACTTACGTGGTTTGACACAAATGAGATGACAGTTATATGATATTTATCATTTTTATCATAATCAATCTATATTGTTCTACAGATAATATTAATAACATATCCATATTTTCAGAATCTATTTGTCAAATAAAAATTAAAATGTTTCAACTGTCTCTTGAAACTGTCATTTGCACCACCAAAAATCATTGTTTGAAATGATTGGAGGCATTTACGAATTTACATTTAGAATACGGCGCGAGCAGACACGTGACTCGAGCATCCTTGACGTGCTAGGAATCAGCTGATTTGTGTGCGCGTGTCATTTTGACAAGAATAATGTCACTTTGACAAGACCAATGTTTTGAGTTATTTTAATTTTGGACTTTTGAGAAGTTATTATTTTTAATTTCATGTGTTTACTGCCTGAAAGTTGTACATTAATAACATTTTAGCAGTTCAAAATCAAAATAAGTCAAAACCTTGTCAAAACATTGGTCTTGTCAAAGTGACAGTGTTCTTGTCAAAATGACATGCGCACACAAATCAGCTGATTCCAAGTACGCCAAGGACGCTTGAGTCACGTGTCTGCTCGCGCCCTATATAAAATATGGTGGTATTTTAAATGTAAATTCTAAATCATAAATCTCTTAAATTCATCATGAACCAGTAAAGGCAGATATGTACAATTTATATTTATAATTTTAAATTCCTAAATCTAAATTTGTAAATTAAATCCATCATAAACCAGCCATTAGGCTTTCGAATGAAGTTTGATAAACAAAATTTTTAAAAAATAGTTGAGATCACATTGTAATATTTTTTATATATTCATTAAATGTAACTATTTTAACCCTAAATAATGGGTTAATTATACTATTCCAACGCAAATTGACTGAACGATCCTTAAATTGAATTGTTAGAACTAAGAACCGGAGCCAAACAATCTAATGATCCCTGCCGTATCGTATATCTAATTTGTAATATAATAACAATGTTCTAATAGCATTAATTTTGTAACTAATAATCTAAATATAACTATTGAAATAATAATGTGGTTTTCTAGGTACATTACAATACATTTTACCGAATTCAATAATCATGTTATTCATTCCAAAATAATAATAATTATAATAGATTCATGTGGTTAATGCATACTTATACGATGCTCTATATAGAGAATAGGTATGTAAATATTGAATAATACTAATTCATATATAATTCATTATAATTTGACCAATTGTTATGTAGCTGATGATGAGCAGATTTAGCTCGAAACGTCCTCAATATAATTAAATAAGGAATATTGGAACTTGAAGGCCTTTTATTTATTGCACATAATTCATATATAATTAATGTAATCAACTATTACTAACGAAACAGGGAAAATTTTGTCCCTCGTTATAAACCATAATTTTAAAACATTAATGCCCGGTTGCAGAAACGTTAATCAACGCATTGTTTAGTTAGCGGTTCATCAAAACGAACAAATGCAACGCGATTTTTTGACAGCAATGATTTAAATGTCATAAGAACAAGGAAACTGATTCGAATTTTTGTTCGTTTTGATGACCCGTTAACCGAACAATGCGTTGATGAACGTTTCTGCAACCGAGCATAAAACTCGTATACGGATCAAGAGAAGTTATTTAAAAACAAATTTTAAATTCATTATATTTTGTATCTTTATATTTCAATTGTCCATAAAAGCATTGTACTTAAAAGTATGTATTTGTATGTATAGTAGAAAGCAGCAAGCTTACTGGTTCTGCGGTACAATGAAAGGGTTGTATCGTCTTAATAAATGCATGATACTCGTATCTAAATATTTTCTTTCTCTTCACGGTTACAACACATAATCCGCATAGCGAGTAAAAGTAAACGATCCTTTTTAAACGAATTCCACTGTATGAGTATAAAAGCTTTGTATCTACGTTCTCGATTTTGTTCATTTTGGTAGTTTTATTTATAGTTTCGTATTACACATAATATTTTATTCGTAGTGCAAGGATTTTAGTAAATTTCTACTTTCTATGTAACGTGTATATTTTTATCGTTTACAATGACTAAAGAAAGCATCCTTACTATACAGGTATCCCATATAAAGCGTTCTGTTTGGGATCAGGATCTCAGGATCTATAGAAGATACGAAGACACCAAAGTTGTCACAATAGGAAAACATTTTAATAATGTAACATTATTTGCTAAAAATGCATAGGTCACTAAATATAGGCGAATTTTTTTTTGTATGAAATATATTTAATTTTGGGTTGCACTTTTTTATACGCTTTTGCACGCTCTTTGGAATAGTGTTACTCAAATTTTTTATCACTCTTATATTGCGATTTATGTAAACCTTGTAATGTTTATAAAGATATAATTTTTTTCTCTAGGGAGAAAATATACAAAAATAAACCCTAGGGTGTTTCTATTATTTTTTCAAATTGTCTAATATAGGTTATAGGCCGCATCGTACAGCTTCTGGGCCGGCCCAAGCTACAGGCAAGCCAGACAACCGCCTGGGGCGAAATTGGTCTTAGGGCGACATTTTTTAAGACTATTTTTTGCAAAATTATAAGTTTATTGACTCGTCCAGTGTGTAGCTTTAATCATAATGCTGACAATTCCAGTTGCAGCGAACTTATATTAATTAAATCCTATTTATATTTTTTTACGTTATATTAAGAAAGAAGAAAGGTTAAATTCGTTGGCGATTATATCAATTAAAAACAATGTCATATCAAATACGGAAGAAATAATTGTTGTTCAGGAAATCTTCTGAAAATACTGCAAACATCAAAAAAATTGCAACAAAAGCTTTTAAACGGAATCCTGTACAGTAAAATACACTGATGCAACAGCCCCTCGCCAATTTGGAAAAAGGCAACGTATTTTAGTTTTTGACATTTTTCTTGAAAACGGTGATCCGTATCGAAATTTTATACAAAACAAGATTCTTATATTTTTACCTAGGATGAACGGTCAAAGAGTTAAATTAGATTTTCCGAATTGCAAAATAACGAAAAGTACTTATATCGAGACTTATACTTACACTGAGAAATATTTTTTCTTTACCTATATACAGGGTTAGTCACGGAAGAGTTATTTTGTCCGTTTGTTTGCAACCCAAAATACTAATGACAACAGACCATATTTAATTGTTTAATGTCAAAATGGCAGAACTATCACTAGACAGGCAAAGCTCTTGTAAATTGTATTTCGGGTTGCACACAAACGGACTTTGAAAGTAACTTTTCCGTGGTTAATCCTGTATATGGTATTAGATAAAAATACAGCGACTCTGTAGCACAAAAAAAAAAATTTTGTATTTTAAATATCCAAAATATTTTCAAAAAAATTTCATTAAGATTCTGTGATTGTTCGCGTGTTATGGACACAAATCGCCTCTTTTCTAATTTTTGTACCTATATACCTGTAATAATGAGGGGCGCAATTTACAATTTTCACCTGGGGCGCTCAAAATTCTCTGGCCGGTACTATACAGATTTCTAGATTTCATTGTTATTAAGTTTAATATAACTGTTTCAATAATTTGTGGGTGTCTTCCAAGTGTTCTTGGTACTCCATTTTAGTGAAATTGTCATATATAATATCATAAGTGGTAAATTTTTGCCGGAAAAAATTTCAGATTGTTACGAGAGCTGATTGCCTAGCAATTTATTGAGTAGCATTGACAAAAAAAATCACGAGTTATCAAACGAGTGATTTTTTATCAATGTCACGAGATAAATTAGCAACAGGCTCGAGTAAAGCAATCGGAAAATTTTTCCAGAATAAAATTTAACCACGAATGGTATTCGGATGACTATTTCCAAAATAAAAATCACGTAATCATTTATATATTTTTTTTCTTGACAAAAATCTTCTAATTTTTATTGTGTTTTGAGATTGAGATGTTATATTTAAGTTTGCGTTTTGAACGTTTTAAATCGATTCCTGTCCGAATCGATTCGGTTTTAATAAAAACTGATAACATTGAAAATATACACAGTTTGACAAGTATGTAAACAATATGTTTCGAAAACGTCAAAAAATTTTCGCTTATCAAAACTCACTTGTAAAAATACATCTTATTGGCTTAAAGTCTGCGAAAAATTTTTTGTGACGGTGTTTTGTCAAATCAAGAAATAGTGAAAAATGCTAGCCGGTTAGATTTGAACCCGTAACCTCAACATTTGTACTGTTGGATGCTACCAATTGCAAATGTTGAGGTTGCGGATTCAAATCCAGCCGGCTAGCGATCTTTTCACTATACTGTATTTTAGATAAGAATAGACTTAGGAGTAAGATGCCGTTTACGATGCCAAGCTCCTGATTGGTCTAAACGCAAACCAAGTTTACAATAGCGATAGTAAGCAGGTACATTATTTATTGCATTTTTATTTTATAATCTATTTAGCAATTTTTAAGTAACTGTTACATGTTAAAGTCCTATGTTCGAGTGTTCGAGTCAACAATCTGTACGTAAACCCAAGAACAGAATGCTTTTTTCTTTCATCGATTCTTTGTGTTTTCAAATCGAAGCTCTAGAAAAATTATGCATTTCTCTCACTTGCTAAATGTACCATATATTTATTTTATTCTTTCTTATAATTTGATTTTGAATTTAATTAGGTTTACTAATATCTAACCCTATTAAATCACTGTTGACAAGTGACAATAGTTACAAATGTCTTGATTTATACTGCTGGTAATATATGTCGGGTCAGGAAGGAAAAACCGTTGCCCTACCCTTACTTAACTGTTGCCAACTTGACAAGGGACGATTTAAGGAAACTCGCCGAGTTCCTAGCAACCATTACGTCCTTGTTACTACTCGACACTCTCTTAGCGAGACGTGAGATGTGAAACCTTCGTTAACCTACACTTGTTTGCTATTTTATTTTTTGCTACTTGCTGGAGTAATATACTTCAAAGCAAGAATTAAGGAGTTAAATGTAATTGCTCCAGGAAAATGGTCTACTGAAATATCACTTTTCAGATCTGCGCGAGTATTTAATATTCGGTTAACGTGCGACATTCTGCTTGAAATATTACATGTGAATAAATTATTCTCGTACTCGTGTAGGTACATTCGCTACTCGAGTACGAAAATAAAAGACAGGGTACTTGAATATACGATCAATGATTGGGGACATTTTGTTTCATTTTATTTATCACAATGTTCTAAAATTGAAATGCAGGTTGATTTATAATGAGGGCAACAAACTTTAACAGCAAGGTCATTTACCAAAAACTGTAGTAACCGAAAATGATTATTAAAAAGTCTTAATTTTAAATGGCACAAAATTAAGCTTGGTGGTGTACTCTCTACGCCAGCAATGAGTGCCCGTGAGGTGACGCCTGGTAAGGGCCTGCACGGTGCAAATATTTCATCATTACCGATATCTGTTACAAAACAGATTGGCACACCCAGCATTGGATAATAAGCCGTGATGATATATTTATTTATTTAATTGTTTTTAGTGTAACTACATATGATTTTTAATGTCAACATGACCTCACGGCGACACCTATAGCTACTGGATAAATTACAGCTGGTCGTCCACCATTTTGGAGACACTTAAATTATTCAATATCATCGTTACAGTATTATTATCATAGAAATTATCCATAATGACGGGTTGTTCTGCTCCAAAAATCTTAACGAACCGTATTTTTTCTTGTATTATTATTTTAAATAAATATAATGCACTTTTATTTCATAGTTTACTGCGTTTATTTTGGCGCCAATATGGCGGACGAGTCAGCTATGTATTATCTAGTAGCTGTAGCGACACCTTTTGCTTATCTTTCTTTCGCACAAGCTCTATAGTAGGCAGGGAGAAAAAGGTAGCACGGGTGAGATGTCATGGTGACACTGACAACAAACCTCAAGTATCTTGTAATTTTATATGAATAAGCACATTTTAAGGTCCCTAGAATACGATTTTACCATTTCTACGATGATGTCTGGAAATAAGGGGACATGGCTTAACCACAGATTCCTGGGCCCAAAACAAGACGATTTTACTAAACTTGTCTATATCCGACAGTGCACCGTTTAGCCAGTATTCTGCTTCAAAGTCCTTCTTAAAAAACATAATTTTGCTTATAATAACGAAACGCTTTGTTCGATTTGAATGAAATTTGGTATGACAATCCATATGGATATAATTCATCTTTTAAGATGGTATTTGTTATTGTTAGTGGACCACTAGTGTATGAAACTTGGGTGTCGCGACAATGAATAGACCATAACTTTTTAATGGCAACGCCAATAATGTAAATTTATTGTTTTTCAGTAAGATACACTCAATGGTAAACTTTTATGTCTGTGCGTGAGTTATGATATCTGTAACGATTTAGTCAGAAAAAAATAAAATTTAAGTGATTGCGTCGTGTAATTTTTAAAATAAATTTTATCTAACAGTCTTTCCAAATGTCAAACAACTCATTTTTAATGACAGTAACAATTGTTTATGGGTTGTCAAAAATTTCCTTCGCCATATTTTAAAACTAGTAACATATCCGTTTGTTCGGCCTTATAGTATTTTACTGCTATTATTATAATAAGACGATTAAATAAAGTTACCTCACACCTAAACAAGATTGACAACTCATAAAAAATTGTTTCTGTCATAAAAAATAATAGTTTGACATTTGGATAGATTGTTAGATAAAATTTATTTTAAAAATTACACGGCGCAGGCACGTACATTTTATTTTCTTCTGACTATATCGTTACAGATATCATATCTTACGCAGAGACACGAAAGTTTACTATTGAATGTATCTTTCTGAAAAACAGTAAATTTACATTATTGGCGTTGCCATTAAAAAGTTATGGTTTAATCATGGTCGCGACACCCATGTTTTATATACTAGTGGTTCACTAACAATAACATATACCACCTTAAAAGATGAATTTTATCCATATGGATTGGCATACCAAATTTCATTCAAGTCGTACAAAGCGTTTCGTTATTATAAGCAATATTAATTTATTCTAGAAATACTTTAAAGCAGAATACTGGCTAAACGGTGCACAGTCGGATATAGGTAAGTTTAGTTAAATCGTCTTATTTTGGTCCCAGGAATCTGTGGTTAAGCCATGTCCCCCTATTTCCAAGACACCCTGTATATATATATATATATATATATATATATATATATATATATATATATATGTGTGTGTGTGTGTGTGTGTGTGTGTGTGTGTGTGTGTGTGTGTGTGTGTGTGTGTACTACAATTCCAAAAATTATAATTCTTTCGTATTCCTCCTCGTTGCATCTATATGAAGAGCTGATTAGATTTTGGTTATAATTGGTCAACCGGAAATACCCTCATTTGAAGATTTAAACTGTTAAAATCTTCAAATTAAGGTACTTCCGGTCGACAAATTGTATTCAAAATCTAATCAGCTTTGACCCTAAAAAGTACTTATTCATTAAAAACTCATCATCGATTTTTTTGACCCAACACAATACCTTCCTTACCTAAAGGTGACGGAAGGTAAAAATGAAGTATTTTTGAAATGGATTGTGGACTAGTACTCAAATGAGTATAACATGACATGTAAAACGCGGGTAAATAAAACAGTTAATGCGATCCTACTATCCTGGACATAATGAACAAACTACAAACTATCTGATAATTATTGTTCGGACACCGGGCAGCCAAAGGATTACATTCCACGTTTTGAATTTTTTCAGGTTTATAGATTTTGACATATGCGAATTACGTTTTTACACGCATATATACATATACATATGCATCTGAACATGCACGCTATATTCATCGCGATATGTAAACATGGGATTTACGGACACTAAAACGTGTTTATTTGCAAAAATAAAACTCTGCGTGTGATTTTTAGTACGATTAAAATACCGCCCACTCATATAGGTGGATGCATGATATATTGTAACTTAACGTTTGAGTTTTATTAAAAAAAAACTTGAAAAATAAATGTAATTTTTTGATACTCCGTTAGATTTTTTGTTAGTTTCAAATAAAACAACGAATACGGTTTTTCACAATATTACAAACTGTTTTTACACATTTTTATAACATTCAGAACTGTGAACGATTCAAGTATAGAATACTGAAGGAAAATTTTTGTAAAAAATTTATGGACTTCACTGGGAAATGAACTTGGGACCTCCGTATATCTTGCATGAAGCTTCCTCAACTGAATAGCAAAAAGGCAGATGAAGAATTCACTGACTTGAAGGGACTTCGTTGTTTACTTAGAAGAGAATTCAGCTATAATTTGTTTTTGTTTAAACTAAAACGTAATATATGTTTGCGAAATGTTTCATTGTAATGTAATTTAGGTTTTTTTTCTTTGTTTCAGGTATGTATCTGTCTACTACGTAATACATCTTCTTCTAGATAAAATGTAAGTTTTCTTTTTGACAATTATTGCAGCTTTTATTGTTTCATTGGCAGGTCACAACCCTATAAATTTTATAATTATTGTACTTATATATATATATATATATATATATATATATATATATATATATATATATATATATATATATATATGCAGAGTACTCGCGACTCGTTCGAGTAGTTAAGAAAACAAATTTTGAAGCGGGATTTAGACAGTCGAATGAAATTTAGTGGGCAGAAATAATTTTGACACTCTTTTTAATAAAGTCAAGCTTTCGGTTTATTTAAAACCATCCTCAGGACTCTAAAATGCGTTAAAAATTTTGTTGTACAAAATTTTTTTGACAATTTTAGTGTAATACTTACATTAATTTGAAATTTTGAAGTAAAATTTTCACAACCAAACATATACTGAGTTTACATGCAGTTTTGAAACCGTTTTTAAAACGTTTTTAGTTATGAAAACGCCATGTATACAGTGTCAAAACGGTTTTGAATTATCTCAAACCAAAACTAAAATTCATGGGTTGGACTTGAAAACTAGTTTCAAAACGACTCATGTAAACACTTAAAATTCAGTTTCGATACTGCGCATGCGTACAGAACATAACGTTTCTGTCACTTTGTGTTACTAACCTTCAAATATACTGACAGTTGTGTAGTTTTAGTGCGTAGTGGTACAAAGTATAAAAAATAATTGGAATAATAGCAAAACGAAGTATTTGGAATGAAGAGGATCTGTCACTTACATCAGCTAAATGCGCAAGCGCCGAAACTGATTTCAAATCAATTTTTAAACTTGTTTTGAAAACTGCATGTAAACAGTTTTGCATTATTTTGACTGAAAACTGAAACCATTTTCAAAATTGCATGTAAACGTAGTTATAATATGCGAATTTTGAGTTGGACTTGAGGTTAGACATTGTCATATATAATAAAATTATAAATTTTACAAAATATACGTCGTTTTACATTTTAAAACAAAAATTATTACAAATTTTGATGATTGCTGCGAACAACAAGAAAAAACCAGAAACTTTTCAAAGACTGGTGGCGCCGGATAAGAGGAGTAGGGAAAAAACACCCAAAATTGAGTTTAGGCGGGAATGTACAAATGAAGGTCATATAAGATTTAAGAAAAATCGAACCTCAAAATAATATAAAAAATATGTATGTTTAAAGAAATTTTGAAAAATAAAGCAATTAACTTATCATGTCGGTATTTGAATTGTTTTCATCTAATTAAATATTCAAATTGATATACCATTACTTTAATATATTTAATTATTATATTTGTTATTTCATGTCATTTAGAAATTTATTTATTAATTTTTTAGTTAGACAGCAAAAGTTCTCTGTTCAAATTTGAATATATAGGTGTTCCATTTGAAAATTAAAAGTTGCTATCAATTTCTCCAAAACCGGAAGTAAAAATATTGATCTACTTCCGAAATTATATAGAGAAGTTAACATACTATAACTTGTTATAAAGTTAGAATCGCTACAACAGTAATAATAAGCCAGATATTTGCTGGTTTATTTATAGACGGACATCCTATATATATATATATATATATATATATATATATATATATATATATATATATATATATATATATATATATATATATATATATATATACCGTGTGTCTGTCTTAAAGGTGTACATAGGAGATTAACATGGGAAATCAGTTTTTTGCAATTACCTGCTCGCCTAATTATTTTAAGCAAAAACACGTCAAATAAAGGACATAAAATTCTGCATCTAAATCAATAAACAGAATTACATTTACATGCTTTGTAACGACAGAAATTAATTATGAAAATGTCGAAAATTACGTGGAAAATATCGACAGCCATGGAATTGAACAAAAAATAAATAAATGCTTGACTTTTTATCTGTCACAACGAAAGTTAACTTATTTGACGTTTCTGATAATTTGATAAAACGTCAAGCATTTATTTATTTTTTGTTCAATTCCATGGCTGTCGATATTTTCAACGTAATTTTCGACATTTTCATAATTAATTTCTGTCGTTACAAAGCATGTAAATGTAATTCTGTTTATTGATTTAGTTGCAGAATTTTATGCCCTAAAATTTTTATTTGACGCATTTTTGCTTAAAATAATTAGGCGAGCAGGTAATTGCAAAAAACTGATTTCCCATGTTAATCTCCTATGTACACCTTTAAGATAGACACACGGTATATGGAAAATAAATTCCGTATTCTTTTGTAATTATTTCCATCATAATACTCCTTTAGGTACGTTCCTCATGCGAATAAACATGATCCATTTTTTGTTTATAAACAGTATCATAGATCAGAAAATAAGTCAAAAATTTAGACAGCTGTTACAGCAAATACTATCGGTAAAGAAGAAAATGATAAAATGCAAGTAAACTTGTTCTTTTTGCACATATCACAACTCACTTCGTCTCATCTCAGTTATGTACTAAGCTGAGTTTCAATTGGGCCAAAAAGAATTCAGCTATCATTTAATTTATTTCTTTTCATGTCAAATTGACGTTTGACGTATATAAATATTTTATGAAAAAAAGAAAACAGGTGTCATGGCTATAGCTACTAATAAACCGAAATTTCTTTTTAAAATTGTGAAGAAACTAGAGACATAATAAAAACTTTAAAAACAGTTTTGTATACAACTTTTAATTCTGAACAACTTCGTAATTTGCAGTTTTTACCGTAAAATTAACAGGAGACCAGGAAATTGCAAAAAACTAAAATCCCATGTTAAATCCTTATATTCCTGTATATCATCATCATCATCATAAACTTTACGGTTTAGGCTATTTAGCCTGTTCCGTATCTTAGAGCAATGTATTATTGGTCCTTCCATCTTTTCCTTGGTCGGCCGGTTCTTCTTCTTCTTCCTTTTGGTTTGTAGTGTAATAGCTGGTATGGTATTCTGCTATGGTCCATTCTTTCGACGTGATTTTTCCATTCTTCTCTGTATGTGTCTAATGTCTGTATTATATTTTTTGTATTGAATTTTTCTCTAATTGATGCGTTTGTTTGTCGATCTAACAATGAGTATCCAGCTAATGGTCTGAGAAACTTCATTTCCGCTGCTTCAATTCGTTTTCTTTGCTGGTTCGTTAAGGCCCATGTCTCAGAACCATATAGTAGAGTAGGTACAGCCATTACCTTATAAAATTTAAGAACAGTTTCTGTATTTACTTTTCTGATTAGTGTTATTTTGATTGTCCCTGTTAACTGTAGATATTTATTAATTTTTATGTCGACATCTCTTCCTTTGCCGTAACCAACATTACAGCCTAAGTAGTTAAAATTATTTATTTGTTATATTGTTTTATTTTCTAATATTATTTTTGTTCTTAAGGGTTCTTCTCCTTTAAATCCCATTACTTTAGTTTTTTGTATTGATATTTTCATATTATATTTTGGTAGTATTTCGTTGAGAGTGTGCATGGCTCGTTGTAAATTATCTTCTGAATCAGCGAAGATTACTTGATCGTCAGCAAATAATATAGTATTTACTCTTATGTTGTTTATTAAATAGTGGTTTTTAATTTTTTCCTGCCATTCATTTATGACTTGGTCAATGTATAAATTAAATAGGGTGGATGATAGTGGACACTCTTGTCTAACTCCTTGTGAAGTTTCTCTACAATCTTCGCTAATTGCTCCATTAATCTTTATTTTAATATTTGTATTTCTGTATATGCTTTGAACGCATTTAATTATATGTTTTGGAATTCCTTTTTTTTCTAATACTTCCCAAAGAACATTTCTTTTCATTGTATGCATTTGATTCCTGTATATATTGGCTATAATACAAATGAAAGAAACTAATGTTTTAAAAACAATATTATGCGATGAAAATAATTATAAATTTTATTTAAACTGCTATTAGTTATTTAAGTGAATATGTTAAACGAACTGTATTTTGTGAAAATTTTATTATTCCTATATTAAGCTCGTCCTTCCATGTTTTAGGATTAAGCAAACAATTTCTACTCTCTTTACAATTTTACTGGAATTTTCAGTTCTGAATATTGGTAATTAAATTTAACCACAGAGTACTAATGAACTTTTGTATTCAGTTTGAAAAAAACTTTTCAATTGATGTTCGAGTATGTCTGCCTTCTACCCGTATATTAAAACGTGTTATTTTTCGAATAACTCGTGTATGTGATGTTCAATTCTTTTTGAAATCACATTCGATTCGCTGAAAAAAATTGAACAGTTTCTATATCTTCTAACAAAGGCTTTAACAATGGTGTAAATCAGAGTACGTTGGAATGGGAATAACTTTGTGTTGTTTGGTTTATTTTTGTCGGCTCTGCGGCTTGAATATAGTACTATTTCGTGCATAAATTTCCTCATTGTTTCATGCGACTCTAGACCTCTAGAGTATTCTCGCCTGCTGGAGTTGATATTCCTTTTTTCTTCTTTGGAATTTTTATGAAGTCCCAATTGTCGATCGATCTTCCTCAATCTCATTTTTCCTTTTAGCAATTTTTTTATGCTGGTCGCATTTTGCACATTCTTTGTACATTTTTCAATTAAAATTACTTTGTGTGTTCCTTTTAAATTACATTATAATTTTCTTTGGGCATTGATATTGATACATTGATGGATTTTTTAATAAATAAAAAATAAAACTCCATATTAACTTTTATCCAACAAATTATGAACTGATAAATGAATCTTAATTTGTCATAACGGTATATACGATGTAAAATATATGGGATGTCCGTTTATAAATAAACTAGCAAATTAAATATATTTTGTTCTCAAAAATGGAATTCGTTGGGGTCCTCCACTCTAATTTGTTTATTATTTTAAATGAAAGTTTGTTTAATTTTAAAGCAATACTAGTATTAAAAATCTGGTGTGACCAACACAATACCTCCCGCCATTTACAGCCCGAATTACAAAAAAGACTAAGTTAATCCTTATTTTTGGATTAGCGAACTTTACTCTAATTTTGACAGTTTATTTCTTAAAATATAGTCTAATCTAATCCAAGTAACTACCTTTTTTAAACCCTTAATAGGATTAAATCCCAATTACAGAGTAGGTTCAAATTCACACACATCCATGCTTTAGTTGGATTCGAACCTAGAGCCCCGAGGGCACTCATGACATGAGGCGTTGCTCTAACCATTGAGCCACCGGAGCTATAATAAAATGAGGATTAAATTTTAAATACCGGGATAGAATAAAATTCACTAATCCAAAAATAAGGATTAGTTTAAACATATTTGTGAATTGTTAATTTTTATTAATCTAAATACATACGTACATATTTACCTATGCTGGAAACTGTATTGAATTCCTTCTGTATTATTCTATTTACTTTAAAAAAAAAAACGTTACTAATATTACTTTGAAATGATTAGTTCTTTGATATTGACATTTATCTGTCAGTTACATACATTTGAATAACTGAGTTTTATTTATTTAAAGCGTAGGTTCTGGGATTTAAATTATAGATAATTTTATAAATTTATCCATAAAATATATAGAAAAAGTATTTCTGCAAATCTATAGTAAATTTAATGATCTTTAATTTTCATAATAACATCTCGAAAAAATATCATTTAAAGGTATTTTTCGAGAAAAACTATTTTGAGCTTCTAATAAAGTGAAATTTCCGGTTATCTGATTTACACCAAAATCTAATGAGCTCTTTCCAATATAGAAAAAGTTCGAAATACAAGGTTTCAAAATTTTCTGAATGATAGTATTTGAGTTAGAGTGGAGGATCCACACATACATGCATACATACACACATACATGCACACATACACACATACACACATACACAGACATCATCGAGAAAATGTTAAAATTGGATTCTAGGGACCTTAAAACGTTGTCATTTACCAAAATCTCGATATGCGATTTTTAGCATGATCCCTATACCTCCCTTACTAAGGGTAGCGGGAGGTAAAAAGACATAATTGTTTTTAGTTCAACTGCATTTGATTTTTAACGAAATCTCTAGCTATCTTTCTCGCACCAGTTTCTATTCTATTTCTATTCAAATTAACTTTTCTCGCCGTGACTTTCCCCAGTTGTGACGTCATCGCAGTATAAGTAAGCAATATTGCTTACTTACACTTTGACGTCACAAGTGGGAAATGTACGATCTGTCAATCTGTCACTGATACTGCATTTTACGCTGTTGAGAGAAATTTAAAAACGTGAAACTTGGGTTAAAGGATATTTTAAATTATTTAAATGGCCTGTAAAGGGTTATTAACAAAATGTATTTTAATATGTTTTGCCATTATTTTGTTCTTCAAAAAGTTAAAGGTTAATATTATGCGTGTCCGATTATTTCCCATTCTTCCAATTCTGCAAACTAAATTATATAATTATATTAATATACTAAAATTTATGTTATAGATGGGCATTATATACCGTGTGGCTGTCGTAAAGGTGTACATAGGAGATTATCATGGGAAATCAGTTTTTTGCAATTTCCTGCTCGCCTATTTATTTTAAGCAAAATAGCGTCAGATAAAAGTTTTAGAGCATAAAATTCTGCATCTAAATCAATAAACAGAATTAGCTTTTCATGCATTGTAACAACAGAAATTAAATATGAAAATAACGAAAATTACGTTGAAAATATCGACAGCCATGGAATTGAACAAAAAATAAATAAATGCTTGACGTTTTATCTGTCACAATGTAAGTTAACTTATTTGATGTTTCTGACAATTTGATTTCATCTCCAGTTTTATTGTCTGAAATGATTAAAAAATGCACATTTATATGAATGAAGAGCTAAATTCGTGACAAAATTTGAAAAGACTTCTAATGTGTCTTCAAAAAATACACGTGAGCCACGTAATCAGAATATAGGACAAGCTGAACATGCATTACTCTAAGAAAAAGTGTTAGGGATGATAAGTGCAGACCCGTTCTGTAGTACTAAGGTAGATGTATTGGAAATGAGTTGAGAGTACATAATAGCATCATACATAATTTTCTTACGAAATATTGAATTTTTGATATTCGCAATCGAAATTAACGATAGAGGCGCTGATTTTTGAAACAAGATGGCCGCCATACGATGTGTTAGACAAATGACAGTTCACATTGTTCACTGTGTTTCGTTGACTGTGTATACAAACCGAGTTTAAAAACTTATTTATATGAAGGCTATAAGTTAAAGTATTTAATTATTAATTACTACACTACAAACTCAGCTGTCACTTATTTAATATGGCGCTTGTACGATTGCTTTTCGTAGTACCGATTTGCGCCACTAGAGGGAAATTTTTAACTGCGATTGCGAATATTCATATTATTTAAGCAAAACAGTATTTTCTTAACTTTATTTATTAATTTTATATTTCTATTATTGCCATAATTAACGATATTTGTTAAATCAAATTGACAGAAACGTCAAATAAGTTAACTTACGTTGTGACAGATAAAACGTCAAGCATTTATTTATTTTTTGTTCAATTCCATGGCTGTCGATATTTTTAACGTAATTATCAACATTTTCATATTTAATTTCTGTCGTTATAAAGCATGTAAAAGTAATTCTGTTTATTGTTTTAGATGTAGAATTTTATACCCTAAAACTTTTATTTGGCGCATTTTTGCTTAAAATCATTAGGCGAGCAGGAAATTGCAAAAAACTGATTTCCCATGTTAATCTCCTATGTACACCTTTAAAATAGACACATGGTAGAATGTCTTCCTATTGTAAATATAGAATAGCTACTTTTGAAAGCCAAGGGGATTGGTAGATTCGGATCCAAATCCTGTGGATCGAACAGGACGGCATCCACTATATGAGATCTGTCGTACAATTGTTAATAAAATCATTTTACAGTTTTTCTTATCAAAATATTTTCCTTTAAAATGTATAAAGTTTCTCAACGGCTTATTTCATGTTCTAAGCTTCCTGGAATCCGTTGTTTAGGAAGCTTTGGAAAGCAGTTGTTGTCGCTTTACGAAGCTTTTCATCGACTCAAGAAACTTTCCCTTTTACTTCAATATTTTGGTGATACGACATTTCAAGGTTAAAGTGTGGGATTCTAGGTTATTATAAGAAAGCATTTTATTTTTTTCACTATGTATTGGGCGTTTATATCAAACCTGGTAGAAAAATATTCCTATTGTCAGTTGTATGTTACTATAAATATGTATTTATTCACCTGAAACTTATGTGGGCTGAGAAAAATATCGAATGATTATAGAACTATTTATAATTCATTGAAAATGAAACACAATGCGTCTGTTTACTTCATTGTACGAAAGTTTAGTATTCAAATACTGAATGTGTTATTGAGCTCATATGAGTATTAAAGTTTACCTAGTTCAATATCAGTATTCCGAAACTATAAATTACTTAAGAAATGCAGAGAGAAGGTGTAATTCTTATTCATATTCAGTTTTCTAGAATTGGAAAAGTTCGGAAACTTATATTAATACCTTTAAATATACAGTATGTTTCCTTTAGAACAACCAGTGATTTTTGGGCAAACTAATGACTTTGGAGAAAAATTTTATGTACAAAAAATAATCATGATGTTGTTATACAATCCTATATTCATATCGTGGAAATCAGAAAAATATTCTACCCAATACACTAAAAAAAATGATCTGATGTAACCAATACATGACCTCCCGTTAATTCCATGTTTGAAATAGCAATGAACTTTAAGTATCACTTCCGGTTGATCCATTCGTAAACAAAATCTAATTTGTTCCAATAAATAGAAAAGTCTATAATACCAAATTTTAGATTATATTTTATTATGTTTTTCCTCGAAAATCTGTGAAGAGCTCCAAATTAAGTAACACTTCCGGTTTATCATACAGGTATAGTCAAAATCTAATGTTGTTTTAAATTATACACATGTTTTAAATACCAAATTTGAGAAGTTTTAGATTATGTTTTAATATATTTTTTCAAGAAAATCTGTTTATAGCTTCCCGTAAAGTAGTACTTCCGGTTTATCAATTTATATAAAAAATCTAATATGTTGTTCCCCTTCATATAAAAGTCGTAAATATTAAATTTGACAAGTTTTGGAGTATATCATAATATATTTTTCACGAGAATCTGTTCAGATCTTCAAGTAAAGTATCACTTCTGGTTGATTAATTTTAGCCAAAATCTAATATGTTGTTTACCATGTTATAAAAGTCTTAAATACTAAAATTGAAAAGTTGTGGATTATATTTAATATAGTTTTTCATTAAAAACTGTTAAGGCTTCAAGTAAAGTATCACTTCCATTCATCCAATTTTACCCAAAATCTAATCAACTCGTTATATGAATCCAGGAAGCTTGAATACGGAAAATAGATACATTTGGAAGTTTGTTGAGTTATCGTGGACGAAAAAATCGTCACACGTACACACACACACACACACACACACACACATATATATATATATATATATATATATATATATATATATATATATATATATATATATATATATATACATACATCATCGTAAAAATAGTAGGAACGTGTTGTGGGGACCTTAATTCGTGATTATTTACTGAAAACTCACCATCGAATATTTGGTACGATTATATTACCTCCCTTATCTACGATATGGCGGGAGGTAATTACATAGAGTACCATTTAAAAAATATATAATATATACCTACGGTATGACGGGAGGTAATTATATTGAGTACCATTAAAAAAATATATAATTTTGTTCTAGCGTTTGAAAACAACTCAATATTCCGGTTTATCAATTTTAGCCAAAATCTAATATGTTGTTCCCTTTCATACAAAAGTCTTAAATACTGAATTTAAAAAGTTTTTGAATATATAATATATTTTTCACGAAAATCTTTTCAGAGCTTTAAGTAAAGTGTCACTTCCGGTTTATTAATTTTAGCCAAAATCTAATATGTTATTTTCCTTGACATGAAAGTCTTAAATACTAAAATTGAAAAGTTTTGGATTATATTTTAATATAATTTTTCATTAAAAACTGATATGGGCTTCAAGTCAAATATCACTTCCTGTTGTTCAATTTTACCCAAAATCTAAGACGTCATCGTAAAAATAGTAAAAACGTGTTGTGGGGACCCTAATTCGTGCTTATTTACTGAAAACTCATCATCAAATTTTTGAACCGATAACATTACCTCCCTTATACCTACGGTATCACGGGAGGTAAAAAAGCTTGAGGAATGCAATTCCTGTGACATTTAATGTAAAATGAAACGAAAATTTCTCTACAATAAAAAATCTTCTAATCCTTAAAATGGTGCAAATATCTCTAGTTTTTGGGTTTAAACCTTAATTTGGTAACACTGAATCGAACATAACCAAACTTGACTGTTTATGTCCAATCATAATCTTTTATTACATTGTCTACGTTGTTTACGTATAAATTTATTGCCTACGCATTGTCGACACGTAGACGTAGACAATTAAAGTCGACGCCCATCTCTGATTAAGAGCCTATGTCTCGAAAACGGTCCGTTACCGGTTATGAGTTTATTAGTACAATTTAGTTTATTTCGAATCCCCTACATGCCCTATAAATTTGTAACACGTATTCGTTAACACTGCATAACTAAATTAAATTAAATCTTTTGAATAATTTCTTCAGTAAAGCGTCTATATTTACACAAAGGTAGATACTACTCCGAAAGCATTTCACTTTTCATTCTTAAGATTATATTGGTATTCAATTCAATTAAGAAAAGTTATTAAATGGCGTGTAGCTATATTGCAAAACATATTTCAGCGAGACAAGAAATTTAAGTCATTTCCAGAGTGGATATAATTATATTAACGTAATATTAAAATAGATTCAATATTTCAGGGAATATTGTTAGGAAGGACGTTGAAGGATATTTAATTTCCGAGACGTCCGTTGAAAACCGTCGGCAGCACAAATAAGGAATTATTTATGCTCCGCTTAAAATGGCCAGGGAAGTAGAAAATAACACTTTGGTCTACCATGTAATTTTTTACAATTTGCGATAAGCCTTTAGGCGAAAAATGGCTTAATTAACTAAATTATTTCTGTAACAAAATAAATTTTTGTTTTGTCATACATAATTAAACTTTTCACAAAATAAATAATATGTATGTATACATAATGTCAAATTAATGAAGTTCATATAAAATTTATACACATGAAAATAAATATTTATATGATACAGTACATATAATAAAATGAAATGTACATGTTTATTGTATTTTATTCATAACATAATTTTTTTGTTAATAAATCCGACAAAATGTAATATTTACATTTTAATATTTTTATGTAATTTAAACATTAATCTAATTATAAACTACTCTAAGTAGAATTAAAAACTGCCATTTCGTAATTTATCTAAAACAAACTTGCTAGTAATATTTAATTTAAAAGTTTTTCATTTTGAAATTTTAATACAAAAAGTATGGAACTGTAAAGTCCAAAATATATTTTTAACCTCTACTGGGACCCACAGAATAAAATGCGACTTCAACGCAATTTTACGGAACTAAACTAATGGCGGGCAGTAGGACATATCAAATATATAAACATCAAAAACCATCGTTTCGTTTAACAAAATAATTTGGTGTGGCCAACACAATACCTCCGGCCACTTACAGCCCGAGTCACAAAAAAAATTAAGTTAATCCTTATTTTTGACAGTTTATGTCTTAACATCTAGTCTAATCTAATCCAAGTAACTATCTTTTTTTAAACACATCAATAGGATTAAATCCCAATTATGGAATGGGTTCACGTTCACACACATCTATGCCTTAGTGGGATTCGAATCCAGAGCCCAGAGGGCACTCATGACATGAGGCGTTGCTCTAACAATTGAGCCACCGGAGCTATAATAAAATGAAGATTAAATTTTAAATACCGGAATAGAAAAGAATTCACTAATCCAAATATTAGGATTAGCTTAAACATTTTTGTGAATCGTTAATTTTTATTAATCTAAATACATACCTACATATTTACTTATGCTAGAAACTGTATTGAATTCCTTTTCTATTGCTCTATTTATTTATTTTTTCTTTTTAGAACGTTACTAATATTACTTTGAAATGATTAGTTCTTTGAAAGTGACATTTATCTGTCAGTTACATACATTTGAATAACTGAGTTTTGTTTGTTTAAAACGTGGGCTCCGGGAGTTAAATTTTAGATAATTTTATAAATTTATCCATAAAATATATGGAAAAAGTATTAATGCAAATCTATAGAAAATTTAATAATCTTTAATTTTTGTGTGGAGAAAATTTTGAAATCTTGTATTTCGAACTTTTTCTGTATTAGAAAGAGCCCATTAGATTTTGGTGAAAATCGGATAACCGGAAATAGCACTTTGCTAGAAGCTCAAAATAGTTTTTCTTCGAAAAATACCTTTAAATGTTATTTTTTCGAGATTAATGTTATTATAAAAATTAAAGATTATTAAATTTTCTATAGATTTGCATTAATACTTTTTCTATATATTTTATGGATAAATTTATAAAATTATCTATAATTTAAATCCCAGAGCTTACGCTTGAAACAAACAAAACACAGTTATTCAAATATATGTAACTGACAGATAAATGTCACTATCAAAGAACTAATCATTTCAAAATAATATTAGTAACGTTTTAAAAAGAAAATGTAAATAGGGCGCGAGCAGGCACGTGACAATAAAACATGAAATTAAAAATAATAACTTATCAACAGTTCAAAATTAAAATAAGTCAAAATATTGGTCTTGTCAAAGTGACGTTATTCTTGTCAAAATGACAAGCGCACACAAATCAGCTGATTCCTAGAACGTCAAGGATGCTCGTCACGTGTCTGCTCGCGCCCTATAGAGCAAAAGAAAAGGAATTCAAAATAGTTTCGAGCATAGGTATGTATTTAGATTAATAAAAATTAACGATTCACAAAAATGTTTAAGCTATTCCTCATTTTTGGATTAGTGAATTCTATTCTATCCCGGTATTAACCATTTAATCTACATTTTATTATAGCTCCGGTAGGTCAATGGTGAGAGCAACGCCTCATGTCATGAGTGCCCTCTGGGCACTAAGGAATAGATCTGTCTGAATGTGAACCCACTCTGTAATTGCGATTTAATCCTATTGAGGGGTTTAAAAAGAAGGTAGTTACTTGGATTAGATTAGATCATATTTTAAGAAATAAACTATCAAAATCAGCTAATCTAAAAATAAGAATTAACTTAATCTTTTTTATGCCTCGGGCTGTAAATGGCGGGAGCTATTGTATTGGCCACACCAGATTTTTCTTAATGTCTACCAAGTCGCAGGCAGTTTCCAAAACCTGGCGCTTTATATAACGCCGAACCTTTTTCAAAAACGAATATTCCATTTTGTATATTTGAAAAATATTAATATATTTGTGCATAATATGTGAATTCCAAATTATTACAAAAAAAGCCTATTCCGATTTCATCTTTCTGTATTCAGATACAAAAAGTATCCTGGAATGTCTACTCGGTTACCAAGCAACAGTCTTCGCCTTTTTCAACAACGTATATCATTGTGGCGTCTCAATAAATCAAGGAGGCTCTTTCATATAACATACCTCCTTACAATACCCTGCTCAGTGATCAAGAAAAATATAACAATGTTATATTAAATCCAATATATTTTCCAATTCAATACGAAGAAAGAAATAAATAACAAGAGTATCAAAAATAAAATAAACTAAAGAAGAGATAACCACGTGCGAGTTTTCAATCACTCCCAAAAGAGAGAAATAAGAAACCTTCTGTTTTTGCTACAATGTTGTAGTGACGTATCTACAGATTTGAGAAGGATGATGAATTTATAAATAGATTGATTTATTAATTCTACTCATTCCTGTTGATGATTAGTTTATAGGGTAAGGCAATAATTAAGAAAATGAGGTGCGCCTTTGAAAACAAAATTTGCATTTTAAGCATTTATTTTCTGTCATTTAAAATTAAGTTGCCAAAGTTAGTTAAATTAATTTTTTGAAGTATCGTTGTGAATTAAAATGTTGCTTTAACCAGACAGTGTTTTTGAATAATTATTTTTTATGATTTCCAAAAAGATGTATGTACTTATGAGTGCAAATTGCACAAGTGCCTTTTTGGTTATAATTTGTCGCTGGTATAAAGAATTTGAACGAAAAAGCAATTCTGTTCAGCACCGAAAAGGAGCAGTGTGTCTTTCTACAGTTTGTACCTAAAAGAATATTGTTGCTGTTAAAAAATAATCGAAGAATACAATAAAGCCACTTACGTGTTTATATATATATATATATATATATATATATATATATATATATATATATATATATATATATATATATATATATATATACCGTGTGTCTGTCTTAAAGGTGTACATAGGAGATTAACATGGGAAATCAGTTTTTTGCAATTTTCTGCTCGCCTAATTATTTTAAGCAAAAACGCGTCAAATAAAAGTTTTAGGGCCTAAAATTTTGCATCTAAATCAATAAACAGAATTACCTTTACATGCTTTGTAACGACAGAAATTAAATATGAAAATGTCGAAAATTACGTTGAAAATATCGACGGCCATGGAATTGAACAAAACTACTCAAAAGTAGTGATAGCCATGGAATTAACAAGAAGCTTAACAAACAAACGTGTGTTTATCTGTCATAAAATTTAATTTACTTTTTATTTATTTAATAAAATTATCACAACGTAAAATTCTTAAGCAGAATAATAATTTAATTCTTCTATATTGTTCAAATACTCATTTTTCTTGACAAAAAATCACAATATTTGACATTTAAATTTTCACATTTGTTTGTGTTTTTTGTTTTAATTCCATGGCTACCACTATTAAAACTGAAATTTTCAAAAATTTTATATTCAATTTCTGGAATTACTAAACATACGAAATGAATTTTGTTTACTGATCTACATGCACAATTTTAGATTCTATAACTTTTATTTAAAGAATTTTTTTCTAAAATAATTTGGGGGCAACGCGCTTGGTAAAACGGTTTTCCCATGTTAAATGCCTATGCAACGGATTTCGAGCGCCACCCGGTATATATATATATATATATATATATATATATATATATATATATATATATATATATATATATATATATACATAAAGGGCGTTTCAAGAATACTGTAAAAAGAATTAAGGGCATATAGTACTGACCAAAATAAGTAAAAAGGCTTAACCAACATGGGTCCGATCTCCCATAGTTACCGAAATATGAGGCAGTGGAGAATGAGTTTTCACGGGGTTTATGTCTGCTATCTCGAAAACTATAAGAGTTACGACTTTGAATAAATCGGATTTATTGTTTACCTTTCAGAGGTCATCTTAGATGTTCTCTTGTTTTTTAAAAAAAAAATCAAATAATTGTACTTTGTACAGAAACAATTTTTTATGAGTTGTCAATCTTCTAAAGTTGTTTAGGACTAAGCTAACATTATTTAATCGTCGTATTATAATAATAGCAGTAAAATACTATAAGGCCGAACAAACGGATATGTTACTAGTTTTTTGACAACCTATAAACAATTGATACTGTCATTAAATATTAGTTGTTCGACATTTGGATAGACCGCTACATAAAATTTATTTTAAAAATTACAAGGCGCAATCACCTACATTTTATTTTTTTCTATCTAAATCGTTAGAGATATCATAATTTATGCACAGACACGAAAGTTTACTATTGAATGTATCTTTCTGAAAAACAATAAATTTACATTATTGGCGTTACTATTAAAAAGTTATAGTCTATTCATGGTCGCGACACCCAAGTTTCATACACTAGTGGTTCACTAACAATAACAAATACCATCTTAAAAGATGAATTAGATCCATGAGGATTGTCATACTAAATTTCATTAAAATCGAACAAAGCGTTTCGTTATTATAGGCAAAACTATTTTTTTAGAAGGATACTGGCTAAACGGAGCACTGTCGGATATAGGGAAGTCTAGTTAAAACGTCTTATTTGGGCCCAGGAATCTGTGGTTAAGCCATGTCCCCTATTTATCTATCAGTCGATTTGTTCTACACCAGCGTTTTGATTTCCAAAAAGCAGAACGAGTAAGACTTTGCTAAGAAGCTTTCACAATTACAAAGAGGCAGATTTTCAAAAATTAAGACCAAAATCGAAACATGTTTCTTTTTCCTACGTATGCCAAGAGAGTCGTGTATGGATTTATAAAGATGAGAAAACACCAATAAATAACGAAGAGCCATGATTAAAGTAATGTATGCAGTATTCTTTAAAAGTACAGGACTGGTAAATGCAAGTAATTTGGATGAACACGAAACAGTATTACAGCTAAATGATACACTAAAACATGTTTGCATGGAATGCTCAGTGTGGAGGATAATGTATCTTCCCGTAGATTCAGCTTCAAGATTTCAGGTTTTGACGAAAGAAAAAATATGTATAAGTAATATAACACCCGTTATACTGCCCAGATTTGGGAATGTGCGAATTTTGACTATTTATTTTTTTGGCTAAAGGAAGGATTGATGCTGCAATTCGTGATTAATTTGAAAGGATTCCAAAAGGAGATTGGTTGGGAGCTTTTAAGATATTGGAGGCAAGAATGGTAAAGTATATTATTGTTGAAGGAAACTACGTTGAACATATTTAAAATAAAATTCTAAAACATAGTTAACAATATGTCTTATTATCACTAATTCTGGCATACCCTCGTAGAAAAATATTTTTTCTAAATTTGTTAAAAGTATTATACGAGGGGCACTAGAAAAGTAATCTACCTAGCTATAAAAAAACACACACACACACACACAACGCACAAGCATAATTTTTCAAATAGTGACATGTATTCTAAACTTATCTGCAAAATTTGTGTTTATTGTGATAATTAGTTTCCAATTTATAAAGTAAATTGTGAGGATAAATGAGTAACTTAAAATTAGAGTATCGCAGTGTTATAAATTTTTTGACAAAAGAGGGCCATCGGCCGAAAACAATCCGTGAGAGAATGGTGACCGTCTACGGGATGATACCATCATATTACACAATAAAATTTTAGTCTAAACAGTTTCGATGGGGACGTAAAACCTGAATAAAAATTGCGCAGGTTGGAAATTTCGGAGTGTCATTTGAAAACTTTGACCAACGATTCTGACTTTTTGGCACAAATTGTGACGGGCGACGAGACTTGGGTGCACCATTGGGATCCTGAGACAAAAATAGAATCCAAGCGTGGGTTCATAAAGGGTCCCCACCCCCCAAAAAGGCACGGACGCAATCCTCTGCTTTGGGAAATTGATGGCAATAGTTTTTTTTTATGGAATATCAGGGGTATCGTTCTAATTGAATATATAGCAAAAGGGACAACAATAAATGCGGACGTATATGAGAACACATTGAAAATTTTACGGAAAGGAATTAACCAGAAAAGACCCGATTTTTCCAATCGGGAAGTGTTTCTGCTGCATGACAATGCGACCGTGCACAAGGCTGCCAAAATTAAGCTAATTGTGCAAGGGTGCAGCTTCGTTGAGATAGACCCTATAGTCCGGACTTGGCTCCGTCTGACTTTTATCTCTTTCGACTATTAAAGAAAAATCTTAGAGAAGCCGTTTTGACTCTGATGTTGCCCTAAAAGCAGCCGTCGACAACTTTTTACCTTCCGTCACCTTTAGGTAAGGAAGGTATTGTCTTTGGTCAAAAAATTCGGTGGTGAGTTTTTGATGAATAAGCACGTTTTAGGGTCCCTGGAATACGATTTTACTATTTTTACGATGATGTCTGTATGTGTGTGTGTGTGTGTGTGTGTGTGTGTGTGTGTGTGTGTGTGTGTGTGTGTGTGTGTGTGTGTGTGTGTGTGTGTGTGTGTGTGTGTGTGTGTGTGTGTGTGTGTGTGTGTGTGTGTGTGTGTGTGTGTGTGTGTGTGTGTGTGTGTGTGTATGTATGTGTGTGTGTGTGTGTGTGTGTGTGTGTGTGTGTGTGTGTGTGTAACAAAATTTTCGTCTACGATAACTTCCACACTACAATTCTAAAAATTATAATTCTTTCTTATTTCTTTTTGTTACATCCATGTGAAGAGCTGATTAGATTTTGGTTAGAATTGGACAACCGGAAGTAACCTCATTCCATACAGAAAATTTGAAGATTTTAACAGTTTTTCTTGAAAAAACTATGCTAAATATCATTTTTTCACATTTAATGTTATTATAAATATTATAGAATATTTTATTCTCTATACGATTTGACTGCATTTTATACTTAATATTAAATGGACACAGAGTTAAAAAATCTGATGTGGCCAGCACATTACCTTCCGCCAGTTCAGGCACCGGACAGCTAAATGAATGTGCCAAAACACTGTCATAGTACCAGGAAGCAAACTGTAGAGGCGCGACAGTGCTTAAATTTTAAGAAAATGAATTAAGTCACCTTTGAGTTCAAAACATTTTGCAATATTTTGAATTGTAAAGTCACATAAGTCATCACACATGTCATTGAACGTGCGCTTTAACATCTTTAATTATTTAGTAATCCAATTTGTAGTAGTTTATAGATTTAGTTATAGTGCCAGTAGTGACTTATTTCGTGATTTCTCCAGTTTTAAAGTGAATTAACTGTGTTTATTTTTTGACGTAATACAGAATTGAAATTCAATAAGCTGATGAACATTCGTTGTGCTGTTTGATATAAAGTGCAGTGCAAAGAAGCAAATAGACGTTTACTTTTATATTTAATGATGAAATGTCGTACCATTTCTAATATCCTTTTATCTTACATATAAACAAAAATTAAAATAGAAGTGTATGTCTATCTGACAAGTAATTTTATATTTATTTAGAAATGAATTTATAGTTATTGTACTGTGATTATTTAAAATATATGTACGTACTTATATTCAATTTTCTTATTGTCTTTTATTTTAAAAATTCAAAATTTCAATTTATCTATACATGACATGTTTCCTATGTCACAAACTACCAAGCCGACCAAGCCATCACAGTGTGCGTTAGTTCATGGAAGCAATCTGTAGATGTCACTATTTTGTATTTCGAAAAATACATTAGCTGTCCTATCTGTAGTTGAGGTGATCCGTGCGTCAGTTCTATGTATTTTGTACAAATTTCATACGGAAAGTTCATTGCTAAATTAAAAAATTCTATTTCTTGTACATTACCTTCCCGCAGTTGCATGTATTTTATGCAAATTTCATACAGAAAATTATTATTTTGTGACGTTTTCTATATACAGTGTAATGTATCTGCAGAAATAAAAGATTTATTATTATTATTATTATTATTATTATTATTATTATTATTATTTCTTGTACATTACCTTAAAGCAGTTGTATGTTTTTTATACAAATTCCATACAGAAAGCAAAAGATCCTATATTTCCAGTAAAAATTATAAGACAGACACACTATGTCAATTTCACTTGACACTGACATCTTTCAATCAGAATTTTCTTAATATAGTAGCTGTTTCCACAGCTATGGCTACTTTATGAAATTTAATTTCTTTATAATTTTTTAACTCTATATCCATTTAATATTAAGTATAAAATGCAGTCAAATCGTATAGAGAATAAAATATTCTTTAATATTTATAATAACATCAAATGTGAAAAAATGATATTTAACATAGTTTTTTCAAGAAAAACTGTTAAAATCTTCAAATGATGGTACTTCCGGTTGACCAATTGTAACCAAAATCTAATCAGCTCTTCCTATGGATGTAACGAAGAAGTATACGAAAAAATTATAATTTTTGTAACTGTAGTATTAGAGTTATCGCAGACGAAAATTTTGTTACACACACACACACATCCACACACACACACACACACATCCACACACACATACACACACACACACACACACACACACACACATACAGACATCATCGTAAAAATAGTAAATTCGTATTCTAGGGACCCTAAAACGTGCTTATTGATTAAAAACTCATCATCGGATTTTTTGACCAAAGACAATACCTTCCTTACCTAAAGGTGACGGAAGGTAAAAATTATAAAGAAATTAAATTTCATAAAGTAGCTATAGCTATGGAAACAGCTACTATATTAAGAAAATTTTGATTGAAAGATGTCAGTGTCAAGTGAAATTGACATAAGGTACGTTCTATCGGTGTCAGAAATATTCCTACTAGAATAAGAATATTCTTAAAGCAATAGAACGCTCAGTGGCAAATAACTGTCAAGTAAAAAATAAATACGATAGAACAGTGGGAGGGTTTATGTGTTATTGTTAGTTAACAACTAACGCTAACTTTGTATGTTTATTTTAGATCTTTAGATCTTATATAAAAATATATTAACTAATAGAAATGTAAAGGAGGTATTTCTTTGAGCACAGTCTAATCTGAACATTGACAAATGTAACAGAAAGGTACGCGCGACAATCGGCTAGTACAATTTTGAATTTATCTCCAATCTATATATCTTCCAACCAGCGCTTCCAGCTCTGAAGTTGGAATGATTCGTAGGAATATTCAGATTTTTTTGACGCAAAAGAACGATCATTGAGGTTCTACTAGAAGAAGTAGTAAGATTTCTGACACCGATGGAACGTACCTATAGTGTGTTTGTGTTATAATTTTACTGGAAATATAGGATCTTTTCCTATAAATTTTCTGTATGGAATTTGCATAAAATACATGCAACTGCCGGAAGGTAAAGTACAAGAAATATAATCTTTAGCAAGGAACTTTCTGTATGAAATTTGTACAAAATAGGTACATAGAACTGACGGAAGGTAATGTGCTGGCCACATCAGATTTTTTGAGAGTCAAGAAGAAACATTTTTTATAAAGGTATTAGTTCACTGGAGGTGCATTGATGTAGGGGGAGGTTATATTGAAAAATAAAATTATCAAAAAAATCGTTCGTCTTTTGTTTCATAGCTAGGTAGATTATTTTTCTAGTGCCCCTCGTACCCTATTAAAGCAGCCAGACTTTTTTGTTCGATAAACTCTGACAATAATCCATACAATATTACTGTTTCTTCTCAAAAACCGTGGTGTAATTATTCAATATGTCTGTTGCTCTACCAACCTACATCATTAGTCGTAGGCACTGAATGAGTCGTCATCACACTCGGTATGATTATCCCTTTCAACGGAGCTACGAGTTTTACAGACAAGCATTTAAGTAAGATTACGATGAATAGAAACGCTGTTCGTAATTGTAGCGAGCTTATAGGCTTTTCACTCAATGCGATACAAATCTAGACATGGTTTAATAATGTCGCACGTGTAGTTCAGACCGGGCTTTAATGGCTATTGTCCATCTGGCAAATATCAGCTTTTGCTAATTCCCTTTGGAGCAGCGATGATATTTGCTGATGTTAGTGAATGCTTATTCGAGATGAAATGGTGCCATGACTTGACCTAGTAATGTGCTCATATTAATGTAATATGTATTATTTGAATGCTTGTAGACATTGATGATAAATTTGCTAACAACGCTTTGAGATGTATACAGTATAATTACATAATAAAAATAATTTTAAAAATATTGGAGAATAGAGTGTATTTTAGTTTTGAGAACTATAACCTGATTAAGACCTTAGATAAAGATATTTATAACATATTTATTTTCCACTGAACATCATCAAAACTTGTCCAGAACATATAAAAAATCTGGTGTGGCCAACACAATACCTCCCGCCATTTAGCGCCCGAGTCACAAAAAGGATTAAGCTAATTCTTATTTTTGGATTAGTAAATTTTAATCTAATTTTAGCAGTTTATTTCTTAAAATACAATCTAATCTAATCCAAGTAATTACCTTTTTGATAATAAAATGAAGACTACTTTTAAATACTTGGATAAAATAGAATTCACTAATCCAAAAATGAGAATTAGTTTAAACTTTTTTGCGAATCGTTAGTTTTTATTAATCTAAATACATACATATTTATATATGCTGCAAACTGTATTGATTTCCTTGCCTATTGTTCTATTTACTTTTTAAAACATTTCTATTATTAATTTAAGGCGATTTCGGGCGACAACCGTTCACTTGCGGTATGTTGCGTTCAGGTCCGTTCACACATTCGGGCGCTAAGAACAGCTTACCCGGTATGCTTGGATCAGTGCTCACAGCTGAACGGGTTTGCGAGTCGGGTCAGCTCTCCGTTCACTATTACTATCTCTTTTTGACGTCTTTTTTGAAATGTCAAAAGTGAAAACAGTCGGAGTCGTGGTTTTATGTCAAAGAGGGTGACATTATTTTCGTTGACTCTTTTTTGGACAAATATGGAAAAAACTATCTTTCTCCGTTAATGCATTTTAATTGTCAGACACTATTTTTGACAGTTTTAAATGTCGCAGTATATACATAACCACCAAGCACGGTGTCAACAAGTAAACCAACGATTTTTGGCGCCACCATTGACCATATCATACCGTAAGTAACCGTAACTAATCCCAACAAGTGAACGGGTATGTCGCCCGAATTCGCCTTTGAAATGATTAGTTCTTTGACAGTGACATTTATCTGTCAGTTACATACATTTGAATAACTGCGCAACCAAGGAGTTTTGTTAGTTCAAAGCGTAGTCTCCGGGATTAAAAATAGATAATTTTATAAATTTATCCATAAAATATATAGAAAAAGTATTAATGCAAATCTATAGAAAATTTAATAATCTTTAATTTTTATAATAACATTAATCTTGAAAAAATAACATTTAAAGGTATTTTTCGAAGAAAAACTATTTTGAGCTTCTAGTAAAGTGCCATTTCCGATTATCCGATTTTCACCAAAATCTAATGGGCTATTTCCATTACAGAAAAAGTTCGAAATACAAGGTTCAAAATTTTCTGAATGATCGTATTTGTTAGAGTGGAGGATCCACACATACACACAGTCACAGACATTATATATGTAAAAAAGTATTAATTCAAATCTGTAGAAAATTTAATAATCTTTAATTTTTATAATAACGTTAATCTCGAAAAAATAACATTTAAAGGTATTTTTCGAAGAAAAACTATTTTGAGGTTCCAGTAAAGTGCCATTTCCTGTTTTCCGATTTAGGCCCACTTTTACAATTAATGGATAAACTAAGGTATAGCTATCGGAGGTATAACTTTATCCTAGCAATTATAACTTCGATAAACAAGACTGTCTTTTACAATGCATTTTTATCTGTCAGATAGTTATACCAGGAATTACGTTAAAACACTTTGGGTTGGTATTGGCACAATAAAATTATCTTCTTGTTAGACCATTTTTCTTCAATTTTAGTATTATTTCTGCCATCTAATTTACATTTTTCACGATGTTAGATGATATAAATGTTATTTTTGATTCTGACAGTGATGATGAAATACTTGATTGACATCTGTCAAACGTATGAATAACAAAACATCGTTCGTGTTTACGAGGTATCCATAAGAACCAGGGATAAAGTTATCCGACGTTTATACGACCGATTTCCATGGGATAAGAAATACTGGTGTTTATTCTATCTGAGGTTTATCCGAGGTTTGTAAAATACAATTTCCAATTTTATACCAGGTATAGTGTTATACGAGGTTTATCTAATGATTGTAAAAGTGGCCCTTACACCAAAATCTAATGGGCTCTGTCCATAGTAGAAATGTTCGAAATACAAGGTTTCAAAATTTTCTAAATAATAGTATTTGAGTTAGAGTGGAGGATCCGCACATACATATGTACACACACACACGCGCACACACACACACACACACACACACACAAATACACACATACATACACACACACACACACACACACACACACACACACACACACACACACACACACACACACACACACACACACACACACACACACACACACACACACACACACACACACACACACACACACACACACACACACACACACAAATACCCACATACACACAAATACACACAGACACACAAATACACGCAGATATCATTGTGAAACTGGATTCTAGGAACCTTAAAACGAAGTCATTTACCAAAATCTCGATATGCGTTTTTTAGCACGATCCTTATACCTCCCTTACTAGTGATGGGTCAATTCCTGAATTGAATTTTGAGGAAAAATTCCCTGGAATTCCCAAGTAATTTCAAATATTTCGTAGCACCACAATATTTGTTGACGGAGTAAGAGTAGGTAACAGGTAGGCATAAGTCACAAACATGCAAAACAAAATAACAGACGCCAAGGCATATTATCTAAAATAAAATTTCAAAAAAAAGCAAAAGTCAATATATTTTTCCTGCAAATCGTAGTTGCAGGAATTTCCGGAAATTTTCCCAAAAAAAAAACAAAATTCCTTGCGGGAATTTTTTAGTAGCACATCACTATCCCTTACTAAGGGTAGCGGGAAGTAAAAATTGTAAAATCAGTATTTCACTTTTCACGCAGTGCAGTATCCAATAGGTTAATTCTAAACGAATCTGTAATACTAACAAACGCATCTAATTTTGTTGATTAAAGTAACACATCGGAGGAATAGTGAACCAAACTGCATTCGTTTTGGTTGTCAAAATCGTGCGCACGATACCAAGGATAGGATGATGCCGATGATAATGATAATGGTGGTGATAATGATAATGCTGATGATGATCCCAACTGATGATGTTTGTTTGTGAATTAGACATTAGAAATTCTGTTTGTCATTGTCAACACACACGGAAATGCTAATAATATATTGTTATATATTTATAATTTAATACAATTACGCAGATAAGGAGTACGAGAGTAAGGTTATAAAGCACAGAACTGCTAATCGTAATTACTGCTGTTGGATCTACACATTCAGCCTCGCTTTATGTAATTCTGTTTGAAACACCCTCGTTGTCGTTGATAAATTTATTAACATATATTTTCCATGAGCATAATACGATCTAGTAAATGAGGTTGTAGATTATGAATTACCTCGACGCCAAATGGAATACAGTGATAAACGTAGTTTCTATTATCGATTCTACGTACTTAGCTTTAATATTCTGAAAGTTGGTAAATTAATATTAACAAGAATATTACAAAAATATTACATGGGGTCTCGTGACCGCGTGCCTGAGTGTCAGGTCGCGAATCTGGGGAACCGGGTTCGATCCCGACCGACGCCAAATATTTCGAATTTTAAATGGCACAAAATTGACCCCTGTGGTGCACTCTCCACGCCAGCAATGAGTGCCCGTGAGGTGACGCCTGGTAAGCGCCCGCACGGTGCAAATATTTCATCATTACCGCATCTGTGTACAAAGCAGATTGGCACACCCAGCAATGGGTAATAAGCCGTGATGATATATTTATTTATTTATTTAAGAATATTACAGTGACGTTGGTGAGTAATATAATTGATAACTGACCTTTAGTCTAATCAGACTTTTGTGCGCACTTTTTTTGACTTTTGGACTGTGTTCAGATATATTTGGAGATGGATATACCAAAATTCCTGGGGTCTCCGAGGAGAGCTAACTTCAGGGCATAGCAAATTGTGTCCCTTTTTTTGTTTTTCGCTTATATCTCGTTAATTATTGGTCCTAGCGAAAACGTCTTTATATAAAAAATTAAAGCTGACAGAATAAAATAAACCCTATTCATTTTTTTCTTATCCATTTTTTACCTCCCGCTACCCTTGGCAAGGGAGGTATAGGGATCGTGCTAAAAATCGAATATCGAGATTTTTGAAAATGACCACGTTTTAAGGTCCCTAGAATCAAATTTTAATATTTTCACGATGATGTCTGTGTTTATGTATGTGTGTGTGTGTGTGTGTGTGTGTGTGTGTGTGTGTGTGTGGTGTGTGTGTGTGTGTGTGAGTGTGTGTGTGTGTGTGTGTGTGTGTGTGTGTGTGTGTGTTTACGCTCTAACTCAAATGCTATTATTCTGAAAATTTTGAAACCTTGTATTTATACCTTATTCTAATATGGAAAGAAGCCATTAGATTTTGGTGTAAATCAGATAACCGGAAATGGCACATTACTTAAAGCTCATAAAAGTTTTTCTGTGAAAAATACCTTTAAATGTTATTTTTTCGAGATTTATGTTATAAAAATTAAAGATTATTATTAAAATAAAATAATTGTGGAACTTCAAACCAAGTATTTTCAATAATTAAAATGAATAATAAGTTTCACCATGTAAGAGCTGACACAATTAAAGAAATTTAAGATTATTAAATTTTCTATTGGTGATTAATACTTTTTCTATACATTTTATGGATAAATTTATAAAATTATTTATAATTTAAATCACAAAGCCTGCGCTACAAAAACACAACTACTTGATTAGTCAGTTCATACCTCAAATGTATGTAACTGACATATAAATGTCACTATCAAAGAAAATAGTAAATAGAACCATGGTTATATAGAATGGATTTTAATACAGTTTCTAGTATAACTAAATATATAAGTATGTATATTTAAATTAATGAAAATTAAATAGCGGGAGGTGTTGTGTTGGCTACATCAAATTTTTGAGGTTTAAGCTGTTGAAAATCGTTATTTTTTCCAAAAATAATTTTCACTGTGTGCTTTTGGACATATAATATCTTGTACCTTCAAATCGTTATATTTAGCGCAAAAGTGATCAGAAAACGTTACTATAATTAATTTTAAATGATTATTGTTTTAACAGTGACATTTATCTGTCAGTTACATACATTTGAGATATGAACTGTGTAACCAAGGAGTTGTGTTTGTTTAAAGCGTAGATAGTTTTATAAATTTATCCGTAAAATATATAGAAAAAGTATTAATGCGAACCTGTAGAAAATTTAATAATCTTTAATTTTTATAATAACGTAATCTCAAAAAAATAACATTCAAGAAAAGTGCCATTTCCGATTATCTGATTTACACCAAAATCTAATGGGTTCTTTCCATATTAGAACAATGTCGAAATACAAGGTTTCAAAATTTTCCGAATAATAGTATTTGAGTTAGAGCGGAGGATTCACACATACATACACGCAGACATCATTGTGAAAATATTAAAATCGGATTCTAGGGACCCTAAAACGTGAGCATTTACCTTAATCTCGGTATGCGATTTTTAGCACGATCCCTATACCTCCCTTACTAAGGGTAGCGGGAGGTAAATATATGTAGAGATACAGATTTGTGGATATCCTGAATTTATTTTTCGAAAGAAGGAATAAACAGTCTTATCGCCACTGAAAAGAAAAAAAAATGAATCCAAAGGGTTAATACTTACATACATGAATCGTTTAGGGGACTGCATGTTATTTTATTTTATTTAAAACGTTACAAAAATAACTGAATAAAAACAATTTATACGAGTAAACCAAAAAGAAAACAACACAATCGCTGAAACGTATTATTGCGACTAACATAATTACGGCAGTTTGTGTATTGAGTGATAATGATGTTAACAAAATTATAATAGCATTTCACGCAGTGATTGAATATTGGTTTTGTCACATTTCATGACATTTGTTGGTCGGAATATTTCATTACAATATTTTCCACTTTGCTAATAAATTACATTAAAAAAATAGGACACGTTATTAACGCCTGTGACTTGTGACACAGGGGAGTTATTACATTACTTCATATTTACAAATTATCGCCAAAATAAATTCCATATTGTACTGATGACGAAATGATAAATATAACATTGTTTTTTATGATTTTTACCTCCCGCTACTCTTGGTAAGGGAGGTATAGGGATCGTGCTAAAAATCGCAAAACGAGATTTTGGTAAATGACGACGTTTTAAGGTCCCTTGAATCCAATTTTAACATTTTCACAATGATGTCTGTGTATATGTGTGTGTGGATCCTCCACTCGAACTCAAATACTATCATTCAGAAAATATTGAAACCTTACATAAATTTTTCTGTAATGGAAAGAGCCCATTAGATTTTGGTGAAAATCGGATAACCAGAAATGGTACTTTGCTACAAGCTAAAAATACTTTTTCTTCGAAAAATATCTTTAAATCTTATTTTTTCGAGATTAATGTTATTATAAAAATTAAAGCTTATTAAATTTTCTATAGATTTGCATTAATACTTTTTCTATATATTTTATGGATAAATTTATACAATTATCTATAATTTAAATCCCAGAACCTACGCTTTAAACAAACAAAACGCAGTTATTCAAATGTATGTAATTGACAGATAAATGTGACTATCAAAGAACTAATCATTTCAAAATAATATTAGTAACGTTTTAAAAAGAAAAAAGTAAATAGAACAATAGAAAAGGAATTTAATACAGTTTCCAGCATAAGTAAATGTGTATATATATATATATATATATATATATATATATATATATATATATATATATATATATATATCTGTAATTGGGATTTAATCATGTTGAGGGGTTTAAAAAAGGTAGTTACTTGGATTAGATTAGACTATATTTTAAGAAATAAACTGCCAAAATTAGAGTAAAATTCGCTAATCCAAAAATAAGGATTAACTTAATCTTTTTGTGACTCGGACTGTAAATGGCCGGAGGTATTGTGTTGGCCACACCAGATTTTTTAATTTCTATTATCTGCTTGATTCATAGACCAATATGTAATATTTTGGACGTTATCAGTTAGAAATATAGAGAAGTATTTACGTGATACAAAATTTAGCAAAAAACATTTCCAACTTCAATTGTCCAAACATTTTTCTTCTATTTGGTTAACTAAAGCAAATTAGACGCTCCTATATTACCTAATAAAATCTGAATTTCTTTTTTTCTTTGAGCAGACGTGATAAAATATTCCTTTGAATCTAGGACTACTCATTAACGGAACTAGTCCAATCCACTGAAGTGTAAAACAAACTTCGCAATCTGCATCCGTTAATGATTATTTCTTTTACAATTTCCGAATGAGGGACAAAATGAACACTCTCCCTGTTCATTATAATCATAGTTAGTTTTCGGCTAGGGCTAGAGTAGTACATTATTTTTCATCTTTAAGTACATTAATTTAAATACTTTCTGTTTTATATTAAAAATGAATATTTAGGAGGCCATATACTTTTATTTCCAATATATAAATTGGGGTGACCTGCCGTAGGGCTAGAGTAGTACATTATTTTTCATCTTTAAGCACATTAATTTACATGCTTTCTAATTCATATTTTAACTGAATATTTAGTAAGCCGTATACTTTTATTTCTTCTTCTTCTTCCTGTATACTCCACTTGGGAGCATAGGGCACCTTCGGTGCTTCGACGGCGAGAGTTTATAGTGGCAGGTTCGCCACACCTGCGCACATTTTTACACGTATTTAAATGTCTTCATATTTTAACTTCTTTTATCATTTCTTTAAGCGTATTTATTTTTACTTTATTATCGTTATTATTATACTTTATTCTTTTATTTATGCTAGCTCTATTAGTTCTTTTACAAATTTCTTCCATTCTACCCTATTTTGTACTTTTCTTTTTGTTTCTCCCCATGTTAAATTGGTGCTCTTTAGTTCATTAATTATACTTCTTCTCCATGTGATTGTTGGTCTGCCTATTCCTCTTTTTCCTTGTATATTAAAATCTAGAGCTTGCCTTGTAATGTTTGAGGGTTTTTTCCTTAACGTGTGCCCTATCCATGTCCATTTGCGTCTTCTTAGAGTTTTCTGGATTCTTTCTTCACCGGTTCGCTCTAACAGTTCTTCTATTGAAATTTTCTCTGGCCAGTATATATTGCATATTCTCCGCAAGCATTTGTTGATGAATATTTGAAGTTTATTTTTACTTTGGTTTGTTTCAGCCCATGTTTCAGCGCCATATAGCAGAACACTTTTAACGCTTGATTTAAATAGTCGTATTTTTGTCTTTTCTGAAATACTTCTTGAGTCCCAAATTTTCCTCAACATATTAAAAGATGATTGTGCTTTTTGGATTCGCGTTTTTATGTCCTTTTGGCATCCTCCATCATTTTGAAGTATGCTTCCTAAGTAGCAAAATTCGTCGACTTCTTCAGTTTCTTTACCATTTATTTCGATTTTCTGAGTGTTATTTCTATGTGTACTTAGGATTTCCTTTTTTTTTTTATCATTTATTAAGAGTCCCGTTTCCTCTGCAACCTCAAGTAATTTATTTAATTTATGTTGGAGATGTCGTTTACTTTCGGTTAGGTCTTCAAGTTTTTGAAATGGGTTCCAAGTAATACCTGTTTTTTTGTCTACGACTTTATTCATGATCCAGTCAATTATAATTAGGAAAAGTATGGGTGATAGGATACAACCTTGTCTAACTCCTGTGTTGATATCTATATTTTCTGTCAGTTTACCTTCAACTTCTATCTTGGCTGTGTATCCCGTATATACTTTTATTTAAAGTATATAAATTGGGGTGACCTAGTAGGGCTAGAGTAGTACATTATTTTTCATATTTAAGTACATTAATTTAAATACTTTCTGTTTCATATTTTAACTGAATATTTAGGAGGCCATATACTTTTATTTCCGGTATATAAATTGGGGTAACCTGCCGTAGGGCTAGAGTAGTACATTATTTTTCATCTTTAAGTACATTAATTTAAATACTTTCTGTTTCATATTTTAAATTAATATTTAGGAGGCCATATAATTTTATTTCCAGTATATAAATTGGGGTGATCTGCCGTAGAGCTAGAGTAGTACATTATTTTTCATCTTTAAGTACATTAATTTAAATAGTTTCTGTTTCATATTTTAACTGACTATTTAGGAGGCCATATACTATTATTTCCAGTATATAATTATTACAATAAAAATGCCAATTTTTCTAGTTTTTTTATTATCCTGACAGTCATGAAGAGATTTTGGCAAAATTGATACTGCTCGGATGTTGTCAGATACATATGGATAATTGCTATAATAATTGAAGAACAGACATCTTTTATTAATCAAGTTATAAACAATTGTTTTTAAAAAATGCACTAATTGCAAGTTGTCATATTATACTGATTATCCTGAAGGGATGTTGTTAAAATTTATACTGTATAAATATTGGCACATGTATATGGGTAATGTTTTTAAAATATAAAAAGAACAGGCAGGGCCAATCCTAACCTATCAGCCGCCTTTGTTCTTATATAAAAAAAAAACAAACCCCCCATCCCAATTTATTTTTTCAGGTATTTAAGCCATTCATATTGCAAATAATAGATAATAGTTTTGACCTCTCTGATTGGCTGAAATAGGGGACAAGAGACAAGATTAGTTAAAACTGTCGCTGATGTGAGCACCATCTGCTGAATGGCTTAAATGGAACAGAGCATAGTTCTAAACAATAGCACACAATGAATTAGTTATAAAATCATTTACTTAATACTTTGTTAAAAAACAAGTTTAGTGAATTAGGCGTAGAATTTAATTATCTACAAGTTTTATTTGAAACATTTTTATCAAAAATTAATTAGGAACTTTTACACAAAGGAAAACTGATTTGCAATGTTAAACGTCTATGGCCCGCTATTTGATTAACACCCTGTACCTATGTATATCTGTAAGTACACTCAGTGTTTTAATAAAATAAACTATATAGGTACCTATTAGGATAGATATTTTTACCAGTCAGCTAAACCAAGTATTTAAAAGAATAATGCTTTATTTATTTATTTCATAAATTGTTGATATTTTTAAAACTCATAAATAATTTTTTTTCTACAAAAAGTTAGGATGGCTTTGCCGCCCCCATGCTTGGCCGCCTTTGTTCTGGAAACAAAATGCACACCCGCTAGGATCGGGCCTGAGAACAGACATCTTATATTAACAAAGTTATAAACAATTGTCATTTGTAATTTATATTATAATGTTTTTCAATTTCATATTTGTCGCTTCTTTTGTTAATGTCAATGTTCAATGAATCAATTGTAATTTGATATACCCTTTTAAACATTGTTTCCTCATTATTTAACTATAATTTTAAACAGAGTAACGGTATGTGTTGAGAGTATGACTGAAATTAGTATAGAATGGTATGTTATTGAATTTTAATAATATTTAACATATTTAGTTGACAATAGTATTACAATGATGCGCGCGCATCTTACTGTGTTTACACGGCTACTATCCCTAATTATCTACTGCTAATCGCCAGCCAATTTTACCGTCATTAACTAGTGTTGGATTTAAACAACCGGTAATTATACAGCAAGTTGCGTTTAACTGAGGATCCAGGTGTTCATAAGATTAAGAAATGTTTTCAATTTATGCTAACGTTATTTTAATAATAATAATAATAATAATAATAATAATAATAATAATAAAAATAATAATAATAATAATAATATTAATAATAATAATAATCTCAAATTAATCGCACCATCAAAGAAATTTCTCATATTCATGTAACAAGTTGTTGTTTCAATGAACGGTGTCAGAACATTTATCAAGTGTACCCATATTGTTGGATTGTTCTGCCCTTCATTTTATGTCAGTAACGCTTATGATATTAATCTGGAAAACTGTCAAAGGGCACGGATAAATCCTGTTAAAAAAAGCAAGCAAACATTCGTAGCGTTCTGTGAAAATTTACATCCTTTGAAAAATATGGAACATCCTTTCTGAAATATGTTAAAATCCTAAACCCTCTTCCTGGAAGGGATTAAAGGAACTGAGTAATTATGTTTATCCATATTTTGAATGTGCAGCTCAAAGACAGAACTTATTATGAAATATTTCAGCTTTGTTTTATAATGAGATATGACGAGCATTCATATTCGTGTTCGTATGTATTACCGCAGGTTGACGACTTTATCATCCACAAAGACAATTTTCTCGTCGGGTATCATTTTCATTCTCATGTGTACTGGATATTTTTCACTTGGGTTAGCACATAGTGCGAACTTGACTGGTTATCAAAAGGAATTAAATTGAAACTTTGTGAAAGTTTATAATGAAATAAAACAGCCATCTAACTTATTATAGCTGTCTTTATAAGGGCTTTAAAAGACTGCTTTCAATGTCTCGACTTAGCGAAATAATAATAGGATCAAAGTGATATTAGTTTACTGGCAGTTAATTGCTTAAATTCAAATTCTATTTAAAAAAGAATCCTGTTAGAATCTCAGGTGTACATTGGAATATTGATTTCAAATTTTTATTGCTTTTAGGCAAAGAGTTAAGCCATAGGTTATTCTAACGTGCAGTTGAACACAAAATGTGCAGTGGGAAAAGAAAATTGTGCAGCGGGAAATTAAAATCTGTGCACAGTTATTTTTCATTTATTACGAATAAACCAAATAAATTTTTAAAAAAACTAAAAATAATAAATAATTTATACTTATACAGGGTATTTCTAATCCTGTGTAACAAATAATGGGCCCTATTCTGTAACACGGTGGTTAATTTTTAACCACTGGTTAAAAATTTTATCCAATAGATATTGATTTGATAACTAAAATTCCTTTTTTACTTCCTTGTACGAAGTAAAGGAAGTATTGTAATCGCGAAAAATTTCGGTTTTCAGATTTCAACAGAAATATCCATTTTGACCATCCCTGAATCCATTTTGACTAATTTCGTCGTGACGTCTGTACGTACGTACGAACGTACGTACGTACGTGCGTACGTGCGTATGTATCACGCATAACTCAAAAACGGTAAGCCGTAGAAAGTTGAAATTTTGTATTTAGGACTGCTATAACATCTAGTTGTGCACCTCCCTTTTTGGTCATTACATAATTTCTAGAAATAGTACTTTATTTGAAGCCTATAATAGATTTTAATGAAAAACTATCTTAAAATATAATCTAACACATTTCAAATTTGGTATGTAAGACTCTTATGTCAATTGGAATAACATAGTAGATTTTGGTTAAAAAGGCTAACCGGAAGTGACATATTACCTGAAGTTGTTAACAGTTTTTCTACAATAAAATGGTTTCATTTTGATTTTAGAAATAAATGCTTCAAATAAAAATTTTAGAGAATTAAATTCTGTGTCTAGCACATCAAGTATTATTAAATTAGCCTTTTGTATAAGCGAGATATGTATATTTAAAACTTATATAATTTTTGGTTTTTGTAATGAAGCTTGCTATGGATTAGGACAAAAAATAACAAAACAATAAAAAATAGATGCTAATGTCAAATTACGTCAAATACGTGCAATTTTATACTTGGGTCTATACTTCATATTGGTCTTGTGTACAAGGAAGTCGTGTGGTGTCCATATCAGATTTTTTTTGTTATATGTCAACATTCTTGATTGGTTAAAAAATTTAACCAGTGGTTACAAATTAACCACTGAGTTATTGAATAGGCCCCTTTAGTGACTAAAATGAGTAAAAAAAGCTTAATCAGTACCTACCTACGGGTCCGATCTTCAATAATTTCCGAGATACAATGCAGTTTTTACGGAGTTATCTCTGCTATCTGGAAACTATAAGTTACGGCTATTGTTTTTCTAAAAAAAAATCCAATGTACTAAGTTAAATGTTGTGACTACCTTGGCTAAATTTTAAGACATGGACAAAATTTTGTTCGCTCACTATCTTTGTCAGTTTCGTTTTTCTCGAAAACAGTTGAAGTTCGGACCTATGATGTGTATTTTTTACGGATTTGGTCAGTACTATATACCCTTAAAATTTGTGACACAGGTTTAGAAACACCCTGTATAGACACTAAAATTTCTTTGTGCCAGCTTTTCCCTCAGCCTTATCTACAGACTTTTCGCTCGCCTCATCCACATCATTGGCATTGGCCCCAGCAAAAATACCATTGTACCATCTTTGTTGTTTAGCTTCACGGATTGCCTTGACTATGTGCTCACGCTTATTTAACCAAATCATTCTAGCTTGTTGGGGATCTCACGCTGACAGAGAAGGCATGCTATAATAAATATACAAAAACGAATTTTCGGAATCTATATCGACAAGCTATTCCGAGACACGATTTTTAGAGTATTGCTGGTACTTAAAAGTTTTTCTACATTCGTACTATGCAGTTTGGTATCCACAATCCGCGCGAAAATTTTAATTGCCATAAGGAATTCCGAAGAAATAGCTAAGAACTTTAGTAACTCTGGAAGCGTCAATTTCCGCAACTTTTTTATTTGTGGATGTTCTATACTCTATCCGTTTTAACTATAGAGCGTTGGGTGAGAAAGGGCCTAAGATTCTAGCTCTCAGATTGGTTCAAACGTGAACCGAGTTTACACAGTAAAATAATTGACGCGAAATTTAAATTTGCTTGACAACTGTATCAATTATTTTGACGACTGACAAAATAAATAAAAGTCAACAAAGTCAATAGTACACGATTTATTATATATTATTAATTTCTGTTCAGTTCTGTTTGTTAAGTATATTATTGTTCTTTTTGTTTATATAATTTTCATAGTGTTTTGGCGTTATATTTCATATTACATAGTTTGTGTTGTGCGCGTTTTCTTAGTTTTTAGTTAGTAGTTCGTTAGTTTTTTATTGATCTCTTCGTTAATATTATGGATAAAAATAGATAGATATGTACGTACAAGAGAAAATTACTGAAAAATGTAATTTTTTTATTTAATTCATGTAAAAACGGCTGCGCTCGAAACGCCATCTAGTCTATAGTTAAAACGGATAGAATATAGTATTTCGTCAAAATCCAACTTGAATTGAGTTAAACAAAGATCTTTCCCTAAAATATTACGAACCTATAGCGATTTATTTCCTTTATGTGCAGTGGAAAAAATCCTTAGAATAACCTCTGAGTTAAGCCTGCTTCAGAGTTTACATAACGTAACATAACATATCATAGCATAATATTACATAACATAACGTAACATAAGGAATCAGTGAAGGTTTCATAGTTTCAAGTATTATAAATATCTGCTAACTTCATGTTAAATATTTTGCTCATATATTCATTTTGATGTTGACATTATTTGTTAGTCTAAAAATCAAGAATACTATTATGGATACGGACGCTAATGTTACTATTAAAAATTTTGTGCAATCTTACCGGACTTGTTTCATAATTTCAGATATTGCAATCCAAGCATTATTATTTTTTTTTTCTTAATATCCTTAAAGTCTGGTCGAGATTTATCAAATATTAAAGCATATTTCTCAACAAAACGAATTAGTAATGCTTCATCCATCTTGACAGCAACTTAAATGTCAAACAAAAACTGGAATTGACAATTCAACTGACAGCTATTCTATTGTTTTGAAATGTGGTGCACGACGACTCACGTACGCGTCCGGACATAACCTATTAACATAACGTATCTGTAAGGAAATAAAATCTGGCCATATTCTATGTTTTCTTAAGTTACGTTATGTTATGTTATGTTTGTTAGGAAAACTATGAAATACTATATCGGTTTACATACATCCATATTTTCTTTATGTTAGGCTATGATATGTTATGTTTCGTTATGTAAACTCTGAAGCAGGCTTTAAGTAAAAAATAATAGATGAATGTAATAATTGAAAAAAATAAAAAATATACTTAGGGCCGGTATTTTCACTTGCGAATAAAGGTTTAGATAAATTTATCCTTCGGATAAACATTTTTGTCGTCTTTTCACTTGCAAATAAATTTATTCGAAAGAATAACATCTGTTATTCGCGAGATAAATTATTCGGTACTTGGGTAGCGAATAACCGTTTATTCGTAAGTTCATTACATTTCCACATAGTGCAGATTTATTAATAAAATGGATATATTAAATATTATGATGATATTTTCAACTATGAATTAATAAATAACGTGAGAAATCGATCACACACCATCAGACAGCAACATAACCACATAAATGAAATAATTTTTAACAGGTTCCGATTATGAAAACAATTTAGGGTCACATATTGGGGATCGCATTTGATCTCAACCAGTAAATAGGTAAATCATTATAAAGATCCTGTCATTCGACGCTGGCAACATATTTTCGAATTTTGGATACTTTTGTTGAATACATTGACAAACATTTACTTTGAACTGAAACAAATATACAAAAAGTACAAGAACAATTTTACAATATACATATCCCGCTTACCGCATATGAGTGCTGAATTAGATGGTACACTTGTTAAATTACATTCTCCCGGGGTTAAAAATGCATAATATAGATCACATTGACATTAAAGATGTCAAACAAAATTTTGACAACTACGGATTCAAAAGTAGTTGACACACTTCATCCTTGTCTGCTTAACGTGGCTGCGCCAAACTCCATCCTTCTCTACTGACACAAATTCACTCTGCAAGGCTACCAATTCACGAACGTTAAAGTTATTCGACAGATAGCTATTTGTTTATGTAAAATGTGTGAAAAGACGCAATGGAATTATTCGTTGGATAAATATATAGAATAAATTTACTTAACGAATACTTATTCGAAACTTTATTCGGAAGTGAAAATACCGGGCCTTAATCGAATTTATCTTGTTTAGTTTTGTCTTGACAAGACCAAGACGAGACGAAACAAAACCAAGACCGATCTCCCGGTCTTGGTCTTGCGGCAACACTAGGCATCAAATTTTGCTGCACTATGGGAATATATATATATATATATATATATATATATATATATATATATATATATATATATAATAATAATAATTTGGTGTGGCTAACACAATAGTCTAATCTAATCCAAGTAACTAAATAAAGCGTAGGCTTCGGGATTTAAATTATAGATAATTTTATAAATTTATCCACAAAATATATAGAAAAAGTATTAATGCAAATGTGTAGAAAATATAATAATCATTAATTTTTATAATAACATTAATCTCGAAAAAATAACATTTAAAGGTATTGTTCGAAGAAAAACTATTTTGAGCTTCTCATAATGTGCCATTTCTAGTTATCCGATTTACAAAATCTAATGGACTCTTTCCATAATAGCAAAAGTTCGAAATACAAGGTTTCAAACTTTTCTGAATGATAGTATTTGAGTTTAGAGTGAAGGATATACACATACACACAGACATAACCGTGAAAATGTTAAAATTGGATTCTAGAGACCTTAAATCGTGCTCATTTACCAAAATCTCGATATGCGATTTTTAGCATGATCCCTATACCTCCCTTACCAAGAGTAGCGGGAAGCAAAAGAAATAACATGACTTCTGAACACACTGAACGTGTTGGTTAAATCTCTCCAGCCGAGTCTTCACTAGTTATATTTCATTTTCTTGTCATACAAAAAGACTAAATACTTGCGCAAATACTCTTGTATGTCTATTTCCTTTTTCTCTTATGTAGTTCTTACTTTACCCACAAGTTTCTTGTGTGGTCTACGAAAGTTTCCAGCTTATATGATTATAGTTTATATCATGTGAAAATTTAGACGTTAAATTTTGCTGCCGGTGCATTAGTGATTGTCAACACCAAAATATTATCGAGTAGTTCATTACCATCAAAATTAATAAATCGTGTAAATTTATTTATCTTATCCCATATGAAATCAAAAATTGTGTGACGATAAAACTGTGAATATGTTATCATAATTTCAAATCTACATTAATAAAGTATATGAAACATGTCATGCACCTCGTGTAATCTATGAAATAAATTAAATTATAACTTGAAGTACAATTTAAATTACATAGTTGAAATACAAAATTCTATTAAAATTGTTGCTCGTATATGCAAATTATTAAACTATGTGAACTAATAAACGGGATCTACATATTTTGTGTAATACGGGTTCTTCATCTAGGCAACAAATTGGAACATAGATTATTTATAATAAAAATAACCTTAAAAATATATGATAAGAAATATAGACTATCGAAGTTTATAACAAGATATTAGTTTTTAAAGTATTCTTTAGCATCTATGTCACACATCTATTCTATTTCAAATTCTTACTACTTTCAGGTCTTTTGCTGTCACTTTTTTAAAATTCTTTGGCCAGCGTACTAGTTAGTCCTCTAAAAACAGTCGAACCACAGCAGATTGAGAGTGGATGCACGGCACAACGCAGCACGGAATGTCAAATTTCGATTGTTTTTCGTTAAAGTATATTGCAAAAATGGTTTTGAAATGCTGTGTGCCAATGTGCAGAAGCTTTACGGTTACCCGGCTAAATTGATATACCTGACATTAAAGAAATTAGAAGATAAACAAGTTTTCCTAATACGAGGGGCACTAGAAAAGTAATCTACTTAGCTATGAAAAAAACAATTGAAATGCACAAGCAAAATTTATCAAATAGTGGCATGTATTCTTACCTTATCTATAAAATTTGTGTTTATTGTGATAATTAGTTTCCAATTTATAAAGTGAATTGTGAGGATAAATGAGTAACTTAAAATTAGAGTATCGCAGTGTTATAAAAATTTTAACAAAAGAGGGCCATCGGCCAAAAACAATCCGTGAGAGAATGGTGGCCGTCTATGGGAATGGTACACCATCATTTTACACAATAAAATTTTGAAATAATTGCGTAGGCTTCCACAGTCTGAGTCATGGGAAATATTCGTTTTCCAGGAATGGACTGTGTCATATTTTGAGTCAGAGCTCTGACTCAAAATATGACACAGTTTATTCCCGGAAAACGAATATTTCTCAATAAAATTTTGGTCTAAACAGTTTCGATGGGGACGTGAATCCATCGAAGACGATCCCCGAAATGGAAGACCCAAAACGGCAACAAATGACGAAAAGACTCAAAAAGTTGAAGCCATGGTCTTCGAAGATCGTCGTGTGAAGGTCTCTACCATTAGTATGGCATTGGATATATCTAAACCCAGCGTAATAACCATCTTGCACGACAATTTGAACATGAGTAAGGTGTCAGCCAGTTGGGTTCCACGACTATTGACACCTGAACAAAAATTGCGCAGGTTGGAAATTTCAGAGAGTCATTTGAAAACTTTAACCAACGATTCTGACTTTTTGGCACAAATTGTGTCAGGCGACGAGACTTGGGTGCACCATTGGAATTCTGAGACAAAAATAGAATCCAAGCAGTGGATTCATAAAGGGGGCCCTCCCCACCCCCCAAAAAGGCACGGACGCAATCCTCTGCTGGGAAATTGATGGCAACAGTTTTTTGGGACATCAGGGGTATCCTTCTCATTGAATATATGGCAAAAGGGACAACAATAACTGCGGACGTATATGCGAACACGTTGAAAAATTAACGGAAGGCAATAAACCAGAAAATACCCGATTTTTCCAATCGGGAAGTGTTTCTGCTGAATGACAATGCGACCGTGCATAAGGCTGCCAAAATTAGGCCAATTGTGCAAGAGTGCAGCTTCGTTGAGATAGACCATCCTCCCTATAGTCCGGACTTGGCTCCGTCTGACCTTTATTTCTTTCGACTATTAAAGGAAAATCTTAGAGGACGCCGTTTTGACTCTGATGATGGCCTAAAAGCAGCCGTCGACAATTTTTTTTGAGGGTCAAGAAGAAACATTGTTTTGTTTGGTTATGTAATATACCGACAGAGCAGTTATATGTCAGATTGACTTGTGAAGGTGGTAAATGTGTAACTACAGTGCCATTAGTTCCTGACTAAACGTTTCTATTAAGAATGTAGGCAAGTGACATTTATCAACATGTATAATTAGAAATTTGGACAGCGAGCGTTTTTTACTTTGTCGCGCATGAGCGGCAAAGTGACATTTTGCGTTGACAAAAGAGAGCGCAAATGGCTACTTTGTATATAGACTGTAGAAAAAATAATTTAAAGTAAAACAAGAGTTTATTCGTTTATTTAAGCCATTTATAATTTGTTTTTTATTTAATTTGTTTAGTTATGTATATAAAATGGTTATTATATAATATTTGAAGTTATTTACGAGTTGTTTATCTTTACAAATCATATTTTACAATCCTATTTGTTTAAAATTCTGTATATTTCCTATGCTGCTGTTCGAGGCGTGGTGTGACAGCAAGAGGCTAGCTGTGACGTCACGAATTGAGCATTCAGGCCTGTATTCTCGGGTGGCCTCGTTTAGATTCATACAATTCGTAGATGACATTCAAGGAACTTTAAAAAAAAATTGCTGTAGATTAAAAACCACCATGTTTATAAAAATGGAGCAGACTTTATTGCGAATTCATTTTATTTTTCCCCATGTTTGTCCGCTTTACCTTCAGCAAAATAAAAAACGAATGTCAAGTACTGGTATATATATGTAAATACACATCTTATGGAACGCAACATCAAGTCGCAAAACTCTCCCTGTGACATATAATACTTTGTTGACAACAAACAAGCTCTTTGTACTTGTATATTTGTCTCTTTCTATCTAACATCGTGTCCGTTTTGCATCATACCTTTGAAGTTCTCTGTTACTAACTGTTGACGAAGCAAATTTCGATTATTGACTTTGGAAATTCAACGGTTTCTGATAATGGAGAAATAAGGCAAACATATTTGAAATGAGCACGTTTTAAGGTCCCTAGAATCCAATTTTAACATTTTTCATGATGATGTTTGTGTGTGTGTGTGTGTGTGTGTGTGTGTGTGTGTGTGTGTGTGTGTGTGTGTGTGTGTGTGTGTGCGTGCGTGCGTGCGTGTGTGTGTGTGTGTGTGTGTGTTTGTGTGTGTGTGTGTGTGTGTGTGTGTGTGTGTGTGTGTTCGAAAAATACCTTTAAATGTTATTTTTTCGAGATTAATGTTATTATAAAAATTATTAAATATTCTATAGATTTGCATTAATACTTTTTGTACATATATTATGGATAAAGTTATAAAATTATCTGTAATTTAAATCCTGGAACCTACGCTTTAAACAAACAAAACTCCGTGATTACGCAGTTATTCAAATGAATATAACTGACAAATAAATGTCACTGTCAAAGAACTAATCATTTCAAACTAATCATAGTAACGTTTTAAAAAGAAAAAAGTAAATAGAACTATAGGACAGGAAATCAATACAGTCTCCAGCATAAGTAAATATGTAGGTATGTATTTAGATTAATAAAAATTAACGATGCGCAAAAAAGTTTAAGCTAATTTTCATTTTTGGATTAGTGAATTCTATTCTATCCCGGTATTTAAAATTTAATCTTCATTTTATTATCAAAAAGGGTAGTTACTTGGATTAGATTAGACTATATTTTAAGAAATAAACTGCCAAAATTAGAGTAAACTTCGCTAATCCAAAAATAAGAATTATACTGTATTTCAGATAAGAATAGACTTAGGACTAAGGTAGGGCTTACGATTCCAGCAATCTTATTGATATAAATGCAAACCAAGTTTACACCAGCAATATGTAAAGTAGGTATATTATTTATTTTATTTTGATTTTATAATCTATTTAATAACTTCAAGTAACTGTTTATTTCCTAAATAATTAAAAATTATCAAATTTTGACGTTTCGAGCCATCAACTATGTCAGACACGAAACAAAACTAATTCATAAGTTTTATGTGCGTAAAACAGGCTAACCAAGTCTATTTTTATCTGAAATACAGTATAGTTTAATCTTTTTTGTGATTCGTAAATGCGGCAGGAGGTATTGTGTTGGCCACGCCAGATTTTTACCTCCCGCTACCCTTGGTAAGCGAGGTATAGGGATCGTGCTAAAAATTACATATCGAGATTTTGGTAAATGACGACGTTTTAAGGTCCCTAGATTCCAATTTTAACATTTTCACGATGATGTCTGTGTGTATGTGTGTGTGGATCCTCTACTATAACTCAAATACTATAATTTAGAAAATAACGAAACCTTGTATTTCGAACTTTTTCTGTAATGGACAGAGCCCATTAGATTTTGATGAAAATCGGATAACCGGAAATGGCACTTTACTAGAAGCTCAAAATAGTTTTTCTTCGAAAAATACCTTTAAATGTTATTTTTTCGAGATTAATGTTATTATAAAAATTAAAGACTATTATATTTTCTATAGATTTGCATTAATATTTTCTCTATATATTTTATGGGTAAATTTATAAAATTATCTATAATTTAAATCCCAGGGCCTACGCTTTCAACAAACAAAACGCAGTTAAAATGTATGTAGCTGACAGATAAATGTCACTATCAATAACTAATCATGTCAAAATAATATTAGTAACGTTTTAAAAAGAAAAAAGTAAATAGAACAATAGAAAAGGAATTCAATGCAGTTTCCAGCATAAGTAAATATGTAGGTATGTATTTAGATTAATAAAAATTAACGATTCACAATAATGTTTAAGCTAATCCTCATTTTTTGATTAGTGAATTCTATTCTATCCCGGTATTTAAAATTTAATTTTCATTTTATTATAGCTCTGGTGGCTCAATGGTTAGAACAGCGCCTCATGTCATGAGTGCCCTCGGGGCACTCTGAAATTGGGATTTAATCCTGTTGAGAGGTTTAAAAAAAGGTAGTTACTTGGATTAAATTAGACTATATTTTAAGAAATAAACTGCAAAATTCGAGTAAAATTCGCTAATCTAAAAATAAGAATTAGTTTAATCTTTTTTGTGACTCGGGCGATAAATGGCGGGAGGTATTGTGTTGACCACACCAGATTTTTTATATAAAGAATAAAGTATAAGAAAGACATCAAAAATTATTAAAATATCCTATTGTTGTTATAATATTTGTTTTTAGAATGGAATGGGTACACATAAAACCTACTGATGTAGGTTAGTGTTTTTATATTTGTTAGTAAATACACCAAGTTTTTTATCGACTCTTTCGGTGGGTTAATGTGTCAGTTGGAGAAACTTTAGTTTTAATAGAAATCAAAGATTGTCGCCGAGATTAAGAACTTCGTCCGGACAAATCAATATCACAAACTGGATTATTTTCTTTTTTATATTTCAATTGAAATTAAAGAAACTTATATACAAAAGTTATAGATTTGTTTGTTTTTGTTTGAAGTCTTTTCAACTTAAATTGTTTAAGTTAAATTCGTCTGGAAGCATTAAAATGGTTTATATATCTGTAAAAGAATAAAAATAAAGCCACCGGCTAAAGAAAATTAAATGGAAGCCATAAAAGAATTATTTCACATTAAAATGCTGAAATGAAACAAACTTTTACTCCATTTTTTATTGGTTGCGGAAGTTGATTAAAGAACAAGCAACATGTGCATAGCAATACATTTTCATTAGGCCATACATAAAACAGAAATGTCCTAATTACACAAATGGAAAAACTCGTAATTCGTATGAATACAAAAAGGAATGCGTACTTAGTTTAATTAAGTCAATTTTCGCTGCTCAGACTTTTTGAAAAGCTTGTATCCATACAGTACGGCATATGGTGCTCGCCCCCTATGTTAACTACGTATATGTTTCATGTCTATGTAATATTAACTGAGATCAGCATATTTCTGCATGATGGAAAGCTCAACACAAAAATACATTAAGCTCGTTTTTGCTTCGATGTATAACTGTACACCGGAACAATTCAAAAGACCCAAATCACACTATGCACAAGTTACATGACACACAATTCCCGCTAGAACTAAAATATTCGGGTACTCCCGACCAAGTTCGGTTTACAATGGGAAGTACATATTTCTCGTATTTTATGAGCCTGAGTTTTATGCATTAGATTACGCTAATTAATTATTATTATTAAATAATATATAACGTGTCGCATAATGGACGACACTACGGTTTAAAGGAAGTATACTGAACTTGATTTGAATACAATAATTAACAAAGCTAACCTTTAACATTCATATTGTAACATTTTTATTTATTTGGGTGAAATGTAAATATTAGACAATTATTATTAATTAAAATAAGTTTTTATTAAACTATAATGAAAATGCCTATTACTAATATTAAACAATTATTTTAAAAAAACTAATTAAGACTAAAACTATAATTAACTAGATAACACTAACACTATTTATTTATTTAACAATTAACACGACTATTATTTATTTATTTCGACTATTTGTATCACTGTTTATTTATATCACGTTCAACTGTCCGCCTACCGACCTCCACAGCGTCTATATACTCAACTGACTCAAGAGCGTTTGTATATTCAACTGCTCGGACAGAAGTCATACTTTTCACCCCACTATCTGTCTATTTATGTAACTAACAGGCTAAAGGCCTTATCACACTACAATCATACCTCTGACTCTTTTTCGCTGACTTATTTTGTATGACAAACTCGATCTATCATACTGCAATTTCGAACAACCGTTTTCTCTGACTTTTAGTGGATTTTTATACTTGAAGTTGGTTATGATTTGGTTAATTTAATGACAACATATTTCAAATTTGTTCGACATAACAAACTATTTCACGTAAAATGAATGAAAACGATGGAAAAATAATGCAATGGACCTTTTCAATTTAAAGAGATAGAAGATATGTGTAATGTGGATCTGCGCATAGTAAGAACAACTGAGATCTATAGCGTTTGTTTCTAAAAAAAATTAGACGTAAAATGTGAGAATATCTCAGATAACTTTAAAAAATCTAATCGAAATAAGTTACAAAAGCTTTTATTGAGGTTAAAATGTCTAATGATGCAAATTTTCACTGAGAATACAGGTATTTTAATGACTGCAATATTTTTGACGTTTCGCTTGACAGCCCAACTGGAAGGTCTATTGTGTATCTCTTAAATAAATTGATTTTTATTACCTTTATAAATTCATGGTGTGATTATTTAATATTTTTTTATAATATAATATCACATTTCTTACAAATAAATCAGGAAATGAATTCTCAGTATGTTTGACATGAGCCCGGTAATGGCGGCGATCTTGGCCCATGGCCATACCCTGGTTATATATCTTTTAATTATAGTTTAAACAATCAGATTCTAGATAAATGCGATACAATCTGTGATCTTGGTGTAATATTTGAGTGTAAATTGACTTTCATACCGCACATACAATCGATCACATCCTCTGCTAACAGAATGCTTGGATTTGTGATCCGTAATACACGTACATTTCATAATATTCAGGCAATTTTCTCACTTTATTTCTCGCTAGTAAGGTCTAAACTAGAATACTGTTCACTAATTTGGGATCCACAATATGAAATTCATAGTAAACTAATTGAAGGCGTACAAAAGAAGTTTTTGAGATACAGTTATTTTAAGATTACGAGGTCATACCCCGATCATCAACTTCCTTACGAAGCTTTGCTTAATATTTTTAACTTCAAATCATTACATTTTAGGAAATTAGTTCATAATACCGGTGATGATCCTGTGTGCCTAACTTCCTTGAATTTCTTTGCGCCAGTGTTTAATACCCGCTCGTCCTATACTTTCTACATTCCTGCTGCTAGAACTAATGTTCATATGTGTTCACCAATAATTCGTATGTGTAAACTTAGTAATCTTTATTTAGATGAAGTTGATATATTCTCTTCTTCGTTTAATGAATTATGCAATAAACTTCATACCTGCAATTTAACTGTTTAACTGTTTTATTAATTATTTTTGTTTGTAACAATTATTTGTTTTTATATTTCTATGTATATTTTTTCCTACCCTCTTATTAGACTACGCCTGTTGGGTAGTGTACTTAAATAAATAAAGGTACCCTAGGGACAACAAAGTGACTTGGCGTATTATCTGCTGCAATGTCAATTATCGTATATGTCAAATGTGACATTTCGTGTTTTTCTAGTCAGATTCGATTCTATTAAAATCAGAATAATTTCTCATTGGTCCACCTCAAACTTCTGCTGCTATATGAAAAGAGTTAAATATTAAATTACTGCAGATTTGGGTTCCAGGTAGTTATCTCAATATTCAATTAAGCTATGTACGTACATAGCATACTATATATTAGAACAGGGAATGGAAGAAAAAAGTCTACTTAAAGTAGAAAATGTTGTTGACGTAGGGATACATAAGAAAAATTTATTAGCCGTACTTGAAGTTAAATATTCGTAAATGGTCTCGGTTGCCCCTTTTTAATGCGCTCACATCTGAAACCCATTTTGACTAATTAGCATAAAATGTTAAAATGTAGCGTGAATTATTTATTAAAGCATCTGAGAGCACGTCGTGCCAAATCAATGCGACTGAAAAATAAATTCGTTAACGGACCCAGGAGCAACGTCACATCCGCTGTGCCGATAACGATTCTGAAGCTGCCGCTTTTCCCAAGCGAGAATTCACCCTACCTATGACGGTTGCTATAACCTTCGGTCTCCTAAACATTTTACAAGACAAAGTTGTTTTACAAACGACTGCAGGCTGTTGTTATTTTCTCTGCAAACGGAACTGACAGCAATTTTTAAACTTTAACAAAACCCAAACATATAACCTTTCTTTCATATTCCATAAGGAAGACTTCCTAAAAGATACAGGATATTTTTGTGGAAACGATGTACCGTAAAATATATTGATGTTTCTGAGAAAGAACTATCTTTTCTTGTTGAATTTTGAAGAGAATAACTGTAATGTTTAAAATATATGAATGGCAGAACTACAGGCTGCGACAGAACTAATTGAGCAGTTTTCAAAAGTTATAAAAAAGAAACCAAGGTATATATGAAACTAATGTTTTTATTTTTGAAATCAGTAGGACTTACCATTTTATACTCATTAATTTTTTAAAATAATGTCTTTAAGATGGTGGCCGTTGGCTGCAATACATTGCTGGAGCCGATTTCTGAAGTTTTTAACAGCCCGATGACACACTTCGCGGGGTATTGCGTTTACTTCTTCAACAATCTGCTCCCTTCGCTCTAGCAGGTTTTGGGGGCGACGTTTAAACACTTTTTTCTTTAGATATCCCCAAAGAAAGAAGTCGCATATGCTTAAATCGGGCGATCGCACAGGCCACTCCACATCACCTCTCATTAGAGGTCCAGGAAACATTTCTCTTAAAGCGTTTAGAGAATTTCGAGCTGTGTGGGCTGTAGCACCATCCTGTTGGAACCAAAAGTCCCTTAATCCCTCTTCTTCAACAACCACATCCAATCGGGGCTGCAGAAAATTTTGCAACATTGACACATAACGCCCGGAATTCACGGTCACGGTCACGCTTCCCGTTAGTTTCGGAGAATGTAGCGGTCTTTCGTGAACAATTTGGTGGTTGTTTTCGGCCCAGTAGCAAACAATTTGTTTATTCACAATCCCGCTTAGGTGAAAATGTGCCTCGTCGCTGCTGAAGAATGCTGCCTAAGGAGGGATCGCTTCAAGAATTTCCTCACACAGGTTTTGACGGTCGGCGTAGTCTGCTGGGTTCAATTCCTGAACCATAATTATTTTGAAGGGGTGGAAATTCAAATCTAAATGCAGAATCCTCCTCAAACTGCGGTCTGAAACCCCCAATGCAATAGCGTGCCTTCGAGTAGAACATCTTGACGATTGTTCGACTGCTGCTCTCACTAGCTCCACATTTTCTGGTGTTGTGATGGATCTTCGTCGGCCATGTGTACCTATTCTTAGTGTGCTACCAGTTTCCTTCAACTCCGAATCCAGGACCGAATTGTGTTCGCAGTAGGAACAGCATTATTTCGCGGAATGTTGAACCGTCGCCGAAAAGCTCTTTGCGTCGCAATCACACATCGGTTGTTTTCATAAAACGCATGCACAATTTCAGAAATTCAAAGCGCATGCGCCAAGTGTTAGACTGCGACAAAAAGTTAGTGCCGATTGCCGTTTCCCCGTCCTTGTTTATATGACAGTTCTGTCAATTTTAGTTTTGTTTTTGTTTTGTTGGTTACGTTTTTCAAATAATTATGACGGGTACTAAACTTCTGGGCCACAAAACATTGTCATTTGGAATGTTTTGTCTGGTTTAGAAAATAAAAACTTAGGTTAGGTATAATAATACAATTTTTATAATTGATTGATAAATGTACTTCATTTTTTCACGTAGTAAAATAAGTTTTTATTTGTAAAATAAGAATTGAAATCATATCTTATACTCAAATTCGTATTAACAAGTTCTGTGTAGTTTTAAAATTTAAAACAGAATACCGGGGTCACGTATAAATTTGAAATGCCGCCATTTAACGGCACTAACTTTTTAGTTCAAAAAGTAAATGTAGTGGTCGCTCAAATTTCTGAAATGGTCTATTAGTTGTAAATGAATAAGATTTTTCATTAAAAATAAAGCAGACTGTAAATACATAACTATTATTAGTAGAACAAGCTGTGAATACAAATGAATAACTAGTAATATAGCGTCCTTTTATAAAATCGCATGCTGCAAGAAAAAAAGATTGTATGAAACCATGGTTAAACAAATTTTTTTCAGTTTAGCTAATTCTAAATTCTAACTGAACTATAAATTCTGACAGCTTTTGTCAAATAGTGATTATATTGTATAACTTATTTGAATTAAAATAAAATATCCTTAGTTTTATTATCGTGTTATAGAATCCTGATTATATCTGCGAATAAATTGGGCTTCAGGAAATTTGACGGGGAACTGCGCGAGCGAATATATGAGTGTAAAGCGATTTCGTCGTTCCTCGATTACATTTCAAAATGAAATTGGATTTAAATACCAGCGAATGATGCCACCGTATGATCTAATTTATTTTTAATTTGAACGCGCGTGTCGTTAATATTAGTTTGATCTACGGGGAAAACCATTTTCAAACCAAACATTGAAATAAATATTGAATTAGTCGTATCCCACTGCAAACTGCGTTGTTTTCATGGCAAACATTCCATCTATTGCAATAAGGCTAAGCAATATACTGGAATGAAAACATGAAGACACTAAGGAATTCATTACTCAAGTAGGAAAACAAAATAGTGAAAATGTACATATACTAAAATACAGTGCCGCAAATTTTTACCATCCGTCACCTTTATTTAGGTAAGGAAGGTATTGTCTTTGGTCAAAAAATTAGGTGTTGAGTTTTTAATGAATAAGCACGTTTTAAAGCCCCTAAAATACGATTTTACTATTTTTACGATGATGTCTGTATGTGTGTGTGTGTGTGTGTGTGTGTGTGTGTGTGTGTGTGTGTGTGTGTGTGTGTGTGTGTGTGTGTGTGTGTGTGTGTGTGTGTGTTTATATGTATGTATGTATGTATGTATGTATGCATGTATGTATGTATGTATGTATGTGTGTGTGTGTGTGTGTGTGTGTGTGTGTGTGTGTGTGTGTGTGTCAGTGTATGTGTGTGTGTGTAACAAAATTTTCGTCTCTAATACTACAATTCCAAAAATTATAATTCTTTCGTTATCCTCTTCGTTGCATCCATATAAAGAACTGATTAGATTTTGGCTATAATTGGTCAACCGGAAGTACCCTCATTTGAAGAATTTAACAGTTTTTCTTGAAATAACGATGTTAATTATCATTTTTTCACATTTAATGTTATTATAAATATTAAGGAACATTGTATTCTCTATACGATTTGACTGCATTTTATACTTCATATTAAATGGACAGAGAGTTATAAAATTGTAAAGAAATTCAATTTCATAAATTAGCCAGCGTGTCATGTGCAATTGACATATTTGTAGTATATTTGTATTATAATTGGTACTCGAAATATAGGATTTTTTGCTCGAAACTTTCTGTATGGAATTTGTATAAAGTACATACAACTATACAAGAAATTTAATATCTTTTGCAAGGAACTTTCTGTGTGGATTTTATAGAAAATACATACGCATTTACGAAAATTCTATCGGTAGATACCGCATCTACCGACTGTGTTCGAAAACACGAGTGGTAAATAGTTACCGTGTTCGAAAATTGTTCAATATCTACCAGATCCATCTACCGGATTCATAAAGAATTTAATCTCAAAAAAGGTAGTGATGCAAAGCGAAGCGCGCGAGTTAAAAGCGGTAATGTGTTCAAAGTAGGACTCTGCACACTTTGTTAACTACGACAAATTTCAAACATGTTTAAAATTTATTCATAGGTTATGAATCTACCCTGTTTACCACTTGCGTACTTAAAATATCAATTCTGGTAGCTATAACCTGATAAAAAGCTGTTTACCGGTAACAGTTCACCGGAAGGTAATGTGCTGGCCACATCAGATTTTTTTAAATCAGTGTGCTGAAATTGTTTCCCACATATAATTTTCAATGTGAGTTTATATAAAACAATAAAACTGAACATAGAAAAGTATGGAACGTTGCAGAGCAGAACAGCAGAATGCTGTCTAATTACTTTATTATACGATCTGCGGATGGGAAGAAATTGGAAGAACACCTAAAATAGGGCATTAGAAATAGACAGAAACACTCAGGTCTTTTTACATGATATCTCAGTTTGTTTTAGATCACCTCAGTTTCCTCGCTAATTTTGATCGTTCTTTTAATCGTAACTGAGGTGAAATCGAAGTAAGATAATTGCTATACTGTAATTGATGGCGCTACCGTCTAATGTGTGAAATGAAACATTCATGTATTTTGGTTTTGTTATTTTATTTTATTTTTATTTTATTTTAAACAAAATAAGTTGTACAACAGGACAAGTCCTAATAACAGTACAACACTAAATACATAAAAAGTACAAAAATAATTTATAAAGAAAAGGTTAACATTATAATAATACGCGCTACCTTCATACAAACGTACTTAACTGACAATCAACAATCAGACATAACCTATTAAACTACATAACAAAAATACCAATGAAAAACTTTTTAATAAATATTTTGAAAACATGTAGAGAGCATGAATAAATGTCTGGAGAGTTAGAAACACAGGAATAATAATTAAAGGTACGTGCAATTCTATGTACTGGAGAGTTCGTCGCATAATTTGATTTAAATGTTTGCAGTGAAAAAAGCTCAACATTTCTGGTAGAGAAAGATGGAATTCTAAAATAGAATCTACTAAGTAACACAGGACTATCAATACGATAAAGTAGTATTTTAAATATAAACATCATATCAAGATAAATTCTTCTCTGTTGAAGTGTGTGCAGGGAAATACATATGGTTGGAAATTTCCACTGCAATATTGATAAAAATTTGCGTTGAATACCTTCAATTCTATTAATGTACACTTGATAATAAGGTGACCAACAAACTGTGGCATACTCAAGTTGAGAGCGCACCAATGAATAATACAAGGATATTAAAGTATTAGGATTATTGAAATGCTTTCCTACTCTCAAAATGAAACCTAACATTTTGTAAGCCTTTTTTACAATAAAATCAATGTGTAAATCCAATAATAGCCTACTATCTAATGTTACACCCAAATCTTTAACTTTAGTTACTCGATTAACAATAACATTACTTATTTTATAATCAAAATTAATTACATTACGGTTACGAGTGAAAGTAATGCAAGAGCATTTATTAAAATTAAGTGACAGGTCATTGTTAATTAGATAGTCGGAAAGTCTAACCAAATCAGCTTGAAGACCTACACAGTCATTTAAAGATTTAATTGGAGTGTATACTTTTAAGTCATCAGCGTACATAAGAAATTTAGAATTTATAAAGCATTTTTTGATGTCGTTGATAAAAATAATAAATAATAAAGGCCCCAGATGAGACCCCTGTGGAACCCCAGAAGTTACAGGAAAGAGTTATGCTCATTGGATGTAATGAGCAAAATTTTCCAACCGATAAATAAAAAAAATTTAATGAAACGAGCGGTATTATAGATAATTGTTCATTTTTTATAAGAAATTCTTTAAATTGGTTAAACGAGTAAAATAATACCTACTCTTAGTTCATTTTTTCATCATTAAGAATATAATCAAATAAAAGTACAGTTGTTGAATGGTAAATTCGATAACTGAAGTAATATCGGTATCATTAAAAAAAATTGTGGCGTGGAGAGTGCACCACAGGGGTCATTTTTGTGCCATTTAAAATTGGAACATTAGAACATTATCCCTTGAAATGTTAAATAATACTTTTAACCAGAAGACTAAACAATTTTTTTATCCCTTATAAACATTTTTATCATATACAGTTTATTTCTTGTAATAAAATATGAGTAAGTTATTTTTTCTTCAAGCGTATCATAATATTAATATTATGCTCCTGTACACACACTGTAGAAGATGTTCATTGTCTTACTAGTACAAAAATGTTGTTATTGTTGTACTAGTAAAAAAATGTTAGTGTTTTAGTTCACCGCTGGCGGCGGCAGTTGTCACAGCAACACATATTATATTGAAAATTGTTATTTGACAGTTGTGTTTTTGTTTTGTAGTGTACACAGCCTGCTTTGGCAGAAATTGCAAACTCTACAATTAAAAAATTCCAAAAAAAATGTCAAAAAATTCTTTGAAACACTTGAAGAAAAAATAGTATATGTCATTCGGAGTAGAACGCCCTTTTTGTGTTTTACCCAGCTTGCCTAGCCTCGGCTAGCGCCTCGGCCGCAATAGCTGGGTTCAACACAAAAAGACCGCTTTCTACTCCTAATAACATAATATACTATTATTACATAGTTTTATTTGAAATATATTCATTTTTGTAATAAGTTCATCAGTTGCTATGAATAGGAACTTTTATAACAACAAGTTACTATTTTTATAAAGACTTTCGAATTACAGAATACCGAATAGTGCAAAGTAACTATGAATGAGCATGTTTATAGCAACAGTAACTCAAATAGTTACTATTTGCGTAGTAACTCGGTTACAGAATTAGGCTGATTGAGTAATACTTAAGTTAATTGTTTAAATAGTAAGTTAATTTTGAAAAAAATATATTTTGTTATATAAAAATAATTAATTTATTATTATCGCACGGCACTCGACTTGCCACACTAATTTAGTTTGCTAATACAAAAAAAATATATATTTTGATCTTCATATCTTTTACGAGGTTTTTATTTATTAACGATTTCCTATTTCTCAAACAATTTTTTCGGTGTTTATAAAAAGCACTAGTTGGTCGTACAGACCACCTTTAAGAACTGTAATCTATTTTTATCATTGTTAGAAATGAAGGCTTATTGTTGTCCAACACAATTTTCGTATATTGAAAATAACAGTTGGTAATAAATCTTTCTGTGCAACAACTTGTATTACCCCACAAAGCCACTACAAAGCTCAGAGTTATCGATTTTCAAAAAAAAAATCGTATATGTAATAAAAGTAAAAAGTATTTGACAAATTGTCTTTAGATTTTCTTGTTACAAAAAGCATCAAAATAAATACGGTTTTTACAATAATAACCATTGTAGACACATGGATATAAATTCGATTTTTCTCAATTTTGAGTTACCATGATATATAATGTTATATACGCTCTTATATGTACAGTAAAAAGATCGTATGTTTATTGTCTAGTATAAATAATTCAGATATCATTTAAATATAAAGTTACTATTGTATACTAATTACTAATTTATAATGTAAGAACAAACAAATTTATGTAAATACTTACATTAAAGAACGTTAAATTCTTTATTCGATAAATATAAATTCATTATTATATCTTCTATAGATTTAGAGATAAAGAAATGCATATAAAGTAATTTGATGTAAAAAAATCTCAGATCAAACTACTTCAAGACAAGAAATTCAAATGTTTGTAATTGACAAATAAATGTCACTGTCAAATATATTTGTATGCCATTGTCGAAAATATTTGTACAACGCAAAAGAATATACGTAAAAAAGAATACAAAAGGAATTTGCGAAAAAATGACGAATATAAAGAAAAAGAAAAGGAAAGTAGAAAAAGAAAATTTCAGGATATCGAATATAAAGAAAATGTATATATTGTACATAATTTATATTAAAATATCCCATAGATTTTGCAAATATATGTGAGAATTATTTTGTAGTGAGACATGAATATATGTATTTATATTTAAAAATATTTTTCATTTTATGCGTACAACCAGGTAAAATATCTGGCGAGAGGTTATGTGCTGGCCACATCAGATTTTTATAATAACATTAATTTCGAAAAACTAACATTTAGGTATTTTTTGAAGAAAAACTATTTTGAGCTTTTAGTAAAGTACTATTTCCGGTTATCCGATTTTCACCAAAATCAAATGGGCTCTTTCCATTACAGAAAAAGTTCGAAATGCAAGGTTTCAAAATATTCTGAATGATAGTATTTGAGTTAAATCTCAAAATCAGTGCTATAGATAGTTTGAATCACTGAATTAGTGAGAAAAGTTGAATTTTCTTAAATTAAACCATATACACTTTTCAGGTTCAAATTAACCGTCCCAATCACAACGGAACTGAAACTAATATCAACAAGCAATACTCTCTGAAAAACACTTTTCAGTAATAGACTAACTCTTGAGGCAATTTGTTTTAGAACAATAGAAGGAAACAAATTCCTGCAAACAAAAGATCTGAGATAATCTGAATTCGATAAAGTTCGCACTAAAGCACAAAAACTGGAATTAGTCTTTTTGACACTAAGTCCTTGATTAATTACTAGGTCTTCCATTCAATTTATCACGAGAAAAAAAATATGAAGTTACTTAACGTTCGATTTTTGTTCTAGTGTTATTTGTCTTCAATTATTTCAGTTGATAAACGTCCGTAGCAGGACTGAAATCAAGGTCTTTCGTAATGGATATTTAAATATATTACGTATTTATTGTTCATGAATAATTTAGTAATTTAAGGTATTCATTATAAATCCGAGGATACCATTATTTTTCACGTATTCAAATTAAATTTTCTTTATGACTTTCAACATTTTCTTGTCACTGTTTTCTTTTCTTCTTTCCTTTTTTCCTTATTTTTCATAGATCGTCTTTATAAAATCCATATTTTCCAGTTTTGTTAACTTCTAAAAGATTGGCTTTTATATTTTCTGGTTTTAAGGAATTATACTGGCATTTTTGTTGCATCATCAAGACAGTTTTGTTCTTAACCTAAAAAATTACAAACGACTTCCTCACTATCTTCCCTTGAAATGAATCGACGATTATTAAACACAATGGACCAAATTCAGCATTCTTCTTTAACTAATGAAGCTAGGCTAAAACCTATCTATAAAAAGGCGACAAGAATGATATCGCCAACTACAGGCCCATTGCCTTATTATCTAATTTTAGCAAAATCTTCGAATCAATTATACACGAAAATATTTACAATCATGTAAGTGGTCAAATTTCTATCAATCAGCATGTTTTTATGAAGGGCTGGTCAACAATCACAAATCTCATGTGCAAAACTCAGCTAATATGCGAAGCCTTGGATCAACAGGGGCAGGTGGACGTCGTGCATACGGATTTTTCTAAGGCCTTTGATAGGTAAACTCAAACTGTTTGGCTTTTCGAACTCTCTCTTGCAACTATTCACATCATATCTTAGGATCGGTATCAATTTGTTAACGTACATGGTTTCCAATCTCAGTATTTTACACAAAAATCTGGAGTGCCACAGGGGTCGATTCTGGGACCTCTATTGTTTAACATATTCATAAATGACATTACCGCTGACATTGATGTCGAGCACTTACTGTATGCTGACGATTTGAAACTTCTGTGTAACATATCTACGATCAATGATTGTTTAAAACTTAAAAAAAAAATTGGATACTATATCCAATTGGTGCAGGGATAACAAAATGTCTTTAAATATCAACAAATGCCACTGTATGACCTTTTCCAGAAAACTCAGCCCTATGTATTTCGAATATCTAATAAATAACTTTGCTCTAAACAGGCCCGACACTTCACTAGATCTTGGAATCACCTTTGATCGTAAATTAACCGTCACATCTCATGTACAATTCAAAATATCAACTGCATTTAAATGCCTCAGTTTCCTAATTCGTAATTCTGATATGTTTGATAGTGCTAAAACTTTACGTCTCTTATTTGTGTCCTTAGTCCGTCCCCACCTAGAATATGGTTCCTTAATATGGAATTCACTTTATCGCTATCAGTATGAATCTTTAGAAGGTATTCAAAGAAAATTTCTGAAATTTGCTGTATATATTTTGAAAGGCTATTATCCTCCTAGAGGAGTATCTCAGGCTGCATTACTAGATGAATTTAATTTAAACTCTCTTGAACAAGGCTGCTGTAATTGTTTTACGTAAACTAATCAATAATACATTTGACTGCACATTTGTTATTAATAGAATCTTTTTTCAAGTTCCTAGAATCCAGACACAAAAATACTTTCTATTTAAAAACTCCAAAATCAAATATGTTAACCAAATCACCTATCCATCAATCATCAAATGATACATTCTTTCAATATCATCGACGGTGAAATTGATATATTTCATAACACCATTAACGAGATTAAGAAATATATGTTATTGTATTGAATTCGTTTCATCTCTTACCCTTTAATTGGGCGTTTGCCTGTTGGGTGATGTATTAATAATAATAATAATAATAATAATAATAATAATAATAATAATAATAATAATAATAATAATAATAATAATAATAATAATAATAATAATAATAATAATAATAATAATAATAATAATAAGCCTACGCTTTAAACAAACAAAATTCCTTGGTTATGCAGTTATTCAAATGTATGTAAATGACAGACAAATGTCATTGTCAAAGAACTAATCTTTTCAAATTAATAAGAGTAACGTTTAAAAAAAAGTAAATAGAACAATAGGAAAGGAAATCAATACAGTTTCTAGCATAAGTAAATATGTAGATATGTATTTAAATTAATAAAAATTAACGATTCGCAAAAAAGTTTAAGCTAATTCTCATTTTTGAATTAGTGAATTCCATTCTATCCCGGTATTTGAAATTTAATCTTCATTTTATTATAAAAAATGGTAGTTACTTGGATTAGATTAGACTATATATTTTAAGAAATAAACTGTCAAAATTAGAGTAAAATTTGCTAATCTAAAAATAAGGATTAACTTAATCTTTTTTGTTACTAGGGCTGTAAATGGCGGGGGGTATTGTGTTGGCTACACTAGATTTTTAATTCACAATTTTGTACACATAATTTGTTAAGACATTTTTAAATTTTAAAAAATTGCTGAGCTTGTCAGAATGCCAACACAAAATATATGTTCAATATGAATGAAACCTGACACACATAGTTCATAGACCGTGGTATCAATGTAATAAAAAATGAGCTCAATCGAAATCAACTCGCATATTTAAAATTCTTGTTACTTTTTTTAACAAACCTTTTACATAGAATGGTGGAACGATTTAGTACGTTCCATACGAACATTAATTACCAGACTATTCCTATTGTACACACATAATACCGATCGCTAGCACTCCTATTGTATTCGCTTGGCTATCTCCGTCCACTTTAGTATTGGAGTCAGGCCTGCTCACTGAATATGTATTCTCTAGAAAAACTATGATGGAATAGCTTATCAAAGTAACATTAATATGGAAATAAATATCGAAACTTTGACTATTATTACGGGCATTATTCTTGTGTTATGTTAATAATTCATGACATTGAGAATGACTGTTCTTTAACTGACATTTCAACAAAGAATTTGGTCTATTTATATAAAATATGTACTTTGAAAAGTAGATATGTTGAAACGTAGGAGTGACACAAACGTTATAACACCATTCAATCTGAGTTTCTTATCTTGTCACTCCCTAATTGTGTCTGTGTCAAGTACCTGGCAAACGCGAAGATTCGCGGCCGTAGCTAGGCGATATCGTAGCTTAGTATATACATATATTCATGAGTTGTGTACCGTATACTTACCGGCTCTAGATGGCCGTGAAAGAAAGACGCTCGCGTGTACTCCCACTCACATTGCTATACAATTTCCCTTCCGTTTGCTGGTCGATAAACAATGTCATGGACACCATTTCAGGATTCCTGTATAGGAGCTTTCAGCCTATATATGTTCAGGGACGGATTCACTTTGAAAATGACGTAGTCACAGTCTTTAATGAGTACGTATGTAGATTATAGGTTGATACAAGTGTGTTATATTGCAAATAAGTCACGCAAGAAAAGTGTTAGCCTATGAGGCTGTCAGGCCGAGTGGGGTAATTTTCTCAAGTGACTTATGTAATTAACACACATGTACCATACAAAATTTTATCCAACACTTCTTCAAATGGTATACTTAAAATGTATTTAAAAGATTTTCTAATTTGAAATTTAGAATATCATTACGTAAAAAAATCTTGGATTATCGAATTTTACTCTAATTTTGACAGTTTATTTCTTAAAATATAGTCTAATCTAATCCAAGTAACTACCTTTTTTAAACCCGTCAACAGGATTAAATCCCAATCACAGAGTGGGTTCACATTCACACACATCCATGCCTTAGTGGGATTCGAACCCAGAGCCCCGAAGGCACTCATGACATGAGGCGTTGCTCTAACCATTGCGCCACCGGAGCTATACTACAATGAAGATTAAATTTTAAATACCGGGATAGAATAGAATTCACCCGTGGAATTCACTAATCCAAAAATGAGGATTAGCTTAAACATTTTTGTGAATCGTTAATTTTTATTAATCTAAATACATACCTACATATTTAGTTTTGCTGGAAACTGTATTGAATTCCTTTTTTATTGTTCTATTTCCTTTTTTCTTTTTAAAATATTATTTTGAAATGATTAATTCTTTGATATTGACATTTATCTGTCAGTTACATACATTTGAACATCTGCGTTGTGTTTGTTTAAAGCTTAGGCTCTGGGATTTAAATTATAGATAATTTTATAAATTTATCCGTAAAATATATAGAAAAAGTATTAATGAAAATTTATAGAAAATTTTAACAGTTTTTCTTGAAAAACGATGTTAAATATAATTTTTTCTCATTTAATGTTATTATAAATATTAATGAATATTTTATTCTCTATACGATTTGAATCCATTTTATACTTCATATTAAATGGATAAAGAGTTAAAAAATTATAAAGAAATTAAATAACTTATATTAGCCAGTTATGCTATAACTCTGGAAACAACTGATATATTAAGAAAATTCTGAATGAAAGGTATTAGTATCAAATGCAATTGACAGTATATTTGTGTTTTAATTTTACTGGAAATGTAGGATCTTTTGCTAGATATTTTCTGTACGGAATTTGTATAAAATACACACAACAGCCTTAAGGTAATGTACAAGAAATAGAATTTTCTGCAAGAAACTTTCTACAGAGTGATAAAAATGGCTGAAGTGTGCCACTCCAAACAATTTTGACATTTGCCTCTTAGTAAGACAGCGTTACTATTTCCATGAGCGTACCTTTCGAATTTTGCAAGCTGTCATAAAAAGACATAATGAAACGAAATTATAGAACGTATCCGAAACAAATATAAAATAAAACAACGTACGGTAATGATATTAATCAAATATCATGCACCTGCCATCATATGTCACATGTGGAATATAGTTTTGATGAATTATGGAATATTGGAATATAATTTTGACATTAGTTTGGAACAAAAGTTATCACGTGACCTTCAACCATTTTTGATCACTCTCTATATGACATTTATACAAAATGCATAAAACTGACGAAAGGTAATGTGCTGGCCACATCAGATTTTTTTAAACTATATTTGGTTTATTCGGAATAAATAAAAAATAACTGCACAGATTTTAATTTCCCACTGCACATTTTGTGTCCAACTGCACGTTAGCATAACCTCTGACAGTCACAGCACACATGAAGAGCGCTTGTGCGTTTAAAAAGAGTCACTCAAATGAATGACTCACATTGAACGACTCACTTTAGGGAGCGGAGCAAAATGAACTGACTAAAATTTAACGAACGGTCTATCACAAGTTGGTTAGGATCAAATCTTGGTGTTCTGATATCTTTGGAAGTGATATCGTACTATAAAAATTTTGATTAAGTAATATTAAAAGAGTTTGCTTAGCCATATTGAAAAGGGCTAGGTGCTTTTTAAACAAATGTTTTTGTAATTTGCCCACGACATAACGGAAATGAAATTAGGGGTTTTACAAAATGAATGAAATCTTTAGCCAGGCTATAAAATAGGCTGTCATTGAATAAATATCACAATATTTCCATAAACAGTTCGTCGTTTTATAAAACGCTTAAACGTATAAAAATTAACTAGCCACTTTGTAAAATAACGCTAAGTGAACGAAGATTTGACAATCTGACTGCATTTTACTAAAAGGCGTTTTTTACAATTTGTCTACAACATAATATAGTTCTACTTACAACCATTTTCATATTTTGTAACTTGTATATAGGTATTGATATGTAAATCCAACCCTGGACGATGCTGTTTGTATTGTGTGTGAAACAACTTGGCCGCGAAATGCTGATTACTATGTAGTAGAATATCAAATTATTTTTCACCCTCAATACAAGGATCTTTGATTTTACTTTTTTGTTATGATGGTTTATATAATTTCTTTTTGTTCGTCACGGAATTTAATAATTAATGAAGCAGTTCTAAATATATTTTTCGATATAAGATCATAATCATTATCACTCCTTTTGTTAGTAATCAGTTTCTATTGATAAAAATAATGCTAATATTCAATAAAAAGAAACCAAAACTTTGTCAAATTATTAACATCGTGTCAATGTAAAAAGGACACTTACCTACATTTTTGATAAATAGATTTCAAAATCTTTCATATACATGTTTAAATCTACAACATAGACATTTAAAGAAAAATCTATAAATTTATGCAAATCTGCATAATTCGGCTTGCCATAAGGAGTAGCAGTGATTGATTGATGTACTTCCACTTTACAGTTTGTTCAGAAGTTTAGCTACCTAAGGATTAAATACGAGGGCAATTTAAAATATTTTCTACTTGGCCATAAAGGACAACAATTTAATATCAAATAATGTTTTTACCTTCCGTCACCTTTAGGTAAGGAAGGTATTGTCTTTGGTCAAAAAATTCGATGATGAGTTTTTACTCAATAAGCACGTTTTAGGGTCCCTAGAATACGAATTTACTATTTTTACGATGATGTCTGTATGTGTGTGTGTGTGTGTGTGTGTGTGTGTGTGGATGTGTGTGTGTGTGGATGTGTGTGTGTGTGTGTGTAACAAAATTTTCGTCTGCGATAACTCTAATACTACAGTTAGAAAAATTATAATTTTTTCGTATACTTCTTCGTTACATCCATAGGAAGAGCTGATTAGATTTTGGTTACAATTGGTCAACCGGAAGTACCATCATTTGAAGATTTTAACAGTTTTTCTTGAAAAAACTATGTTAAATATATTTTTTTCACATTTGATGTTATTATAAATATTAAAGAATATTTTATTCTCTATACGATTTGACTGCATGTTATACTTAATATTAAATGGATATAGAGTTAAAAAATTATAAAGAAATTAAATTTCATAAAGTAGCCATAGCTGTGGAAACAGCTACTATATTAAGAAAATTCTGATTGAAAGATGTCAGTGTCAAGTGAAATTGACATAGTGTGTCTGTCTTATAATTTTACTGGAAATATAGGATCTTTTGCTTTCTGTATGGAATTTGTATAAATTACATACAACTGCTTTAAGGTAATGTACAAGAAATAATAATAATAAATCTTTTATTTCTGCAGATACATTACACTGTATATAGAAAACGTCACAAAATAATAATTTTCTGTATGAAATTTGCATAAAATACATGCAACTGCCGGAAGGTAATGTACAAGAAATAGAATATTTAATTTAGCAAGGAACTTTCCGTATGAAATTTGTACAAAATACATAGAACTGACGGAAGGTAATGTGCTGGCCACATCAGATTTTTTTAAGTTGCTTCTGATATATCCCATATCCCCAGTTCATTTTCAATCACTAAAACCTTCACATTTCGTTTTGTTATAGTCTTTAAACTTTTTGAGATTTTCCTTCATTATTGTTAAAGGGTTTGTTCCAACAGAAAGTTCACAAGAGTGCTTAGAATCCATGAATGAGCTAATAGTTCTAGAATCTACTTGACTAGAGTCGGAAAGATTTAGAACCGGTTGAAAATTTTGTTTGTTCATCCTAATCTATAAAATCACAAAATAAAAAAATCTGATGTGGCCAACACATGACTTCCCGTCAATTCCTTGTTTGAAATAGCAATGAACTTTAAGTAAAGTTTCACTTGCGCTTAATCGTTCGTAAACAAAATCTAATTTCTTGTTCCAATAAATAGAAAAGTCTTTAAAACCAAATTTTGGATTCAATTTTATTATGTTAAATTCTATTAAGAGCTCCAAATTAAATACCACTTCCGGTTTATCATACAGGTATAGTCAAAACCTAATGTTGTTTCAAATTTTACACGTGTTTTAAATACCAAATTTGAGAAGTTTTGGATCATGTTTTGATATATTTTTTCAAGAAAATCTGTTTATAGCTTCTTGTAAAGTAGTACTTCCGGTTTATCAATTTTAGAAAACATCTAATATGTCGTTCTTTTTAATATAAAAGTATTAAGTACCAAATTTGAAAAGTTTTGGTTTGTATCAATTTATTTTTCACGAAAATCTGTTCAGAGCTTCAAATAAAGTATCACTTTCGGTTTATCAACTGTATCCAAAATCTAGTATGTTGTTCCCTATCATATAAAAAGTCGTAAATACTCAATTTGATAAGTTTTGGACTATATCAATATATTTTTCACGAGAATCTGTTTAGAGCTTCAAGTAAAGTATCACTTCTGGTTGATTAATTTTAACCGAAATCTAATATGTTGTTTCACATGCTATAAAAGTCTTAAATACTAAAATTGGAAAGTTTTGGATTATATTTTAATATAGTTTTTCATTAAAAACTGTTATGGGCTTCAAGTAAAGTATCACTTCCATGTATCCAATTTTACCCAAATTCTAATCAATTCGTTAGATGAATGCAAGAAGCTTAAATACGGATAACAGATATATTTTTGTCTCAGATAGTGGTCATGATTACTCAACATGTAAACAATGCCAGTGGTCTTAACGACGAATTGTTATTTTCACTTAATTTTAAAGCTAGAAATAATTTTTAATTTTATTATGAATAACAATTTGAATTTACTAAATCAGTTACTAGAAATTTTTTATTAGACTATTCTAATAATTATTTAAAATACGATATCTAATTGTATAAATAAAGACAAAGACCTAAATTATCCAAAACTGTGTGCGTAGTAAAACTTCATTGAAAAGAGAATATTTGATTATAAATTTAACTTTTGAAGGCACATTTTTACAAGAAGTCAAACTGTTTTTGAGAAACAGACACCATTTATCCAAGACGGAAACACAAAGCAACCGATTAGAATCAGCATCCATTACACCAATTACGAGTAATGTATAATAAAATCATACTTATAGCAGTAAAAACCAATATAGATATGCCAGAAAAATCTCGAAGAGCTTTTGTTCTATAAACAGTTTATATCTCAGATATAGTGATATTTGTAATCAGTATTAGTCCATTGTCAATTAGTACAAAAATCTGATGTGGCCAGCACATAACTTCTCGCCAGATATTTTACCTGGTTGAACGCATAAAACAAAAATATTTTTAAATACATATATTCATGTCTCACTACAAAATAATTCTCACATATATTTGCAAAATCTATGGGATATTTTAATATAAATTATGTACAATACATACATTTTCTTTATATTCAATATCTTGAAATTATCTTTTTCTACTTTCCTTTTCTTTTTCTTTTTATTCGTCATTTTTTCGCAAATTTCTTTTTTCGTATATTCTTTTATGTTGTTGACTTTTTTTATTTTCATAATCTTCATAATAAAAAAAATTAAAAAATATATCATCACGGCATATTACCCATTGCTGGGTGTGCCAATCTGTTTTGTACGCAGATATCGGTAATGCTGATGACATATTTGTACCGTGCGGGCGTTTACCAGGCGTTACCTCACGGGCACTCATTGCTGGCGTGGAGAGTGCACCACAGGGGTCAATTTTTGTACCATTTAAAATTGGAAATATTTGGCGTCGGTCGGGATCGAACCCGGTTCTCCAGATTCACGACCAGACACTCAGGCACTCGGCCACGAGACCGCATAATGATGTACAAATATTTTTGGCAGTAGCATACAAATATTTTTGACAGTGACATTTATGCGTCAATTACAAACATTTGAATTTCTTGCCTTGAAGTAGTTTGATCTGAGATTTTTTATCTTTTTATCTTTATCTCTAAATCTATGGAAGATATAATAATGAATTTATATTTATCGAATAAAGAATTTAACGTTCTTTAATATAAGTATTTACACAAATTTTCGATAAATAATATTTATATGATTTTTTTCTTGTAACTACCACTTCCGGTTATCCAATTGTTACCAAAACTTAATCAACTTTTCCCATTATTGTTAGATTGAGGAATCCGTAGTTAAAAATGTCTTAAGTCTTATATAGTATTTGAGAAATCGTGAATCCAACATCCAAACACCCACACACGTACATCATCGTAAAATTGTTATAATCGGATTCTAGGGTCCTTAAAACGTGCTTATTCACTAAAATCTGGATATGCGATTTTTAGCAAGAATCCAATACCTCTCTTAGAAGAGGTAAAAAGAAACTCGTTACTTTTAACACTGATGGTTTCAGAATTATGAAATGCTGACATTGATTGTTCTAGCATTATGCCCCAGATATGCGAATTCCTTTTCCGAATATTATAAGATAAAAATTGTATTCAATTTGTTGCGAATAGCTTACACAAGTTTTCTTCTTCTTTTTTCAATGGCATGAATCCCCAAGTAGGGCTCAATGTTACTGGTCTGTGAAGCTCAGATCTAGAGTATCGTAGATTTTTATTTCATGTCCGATCCGTATGTACAAGTCCAGATAGATTCTTTTCTCGATATTACATCCATTGCATAAATAATTTACTGTAAGGTAGGGTCGGATGTATAGTAGCGGAGAGCTAAGGCTGAGGGATAATCAAAAAATGAAGCCGCGCCTTCCATAATATATATATACAGTGTGTTCAAAAAAATTCCTAACTCGGAGTAGGCTTTGAACAGAAAAACGTGTGTCTGATCATTATTCAGTTCAAAAGTCAAGTTGTCAAAATTGATCTTGAAATGTAATTTTAAGGAGAAAAGACAATTAAGAAGGATACAGTATATTGACATTCGTCGTTTTTTAATGTGTACAAGAAAAAAAAGCTTTGATATCTTTAGATAACATTTTTGACAATATCTCATGTCAAATTGACATTTTATTAAATATTTTTTAAATTGACATACGTTTCTTTGTTCATAGCCTACTCCGAGTTAGGAATTTTTTTGAACAAACTGTATATATATACCGTGTGTCTGTCGTAAAGGTGTACATAGGAGATTAACATGGGAAATCAGTTTTTTGCAATTTCCTGCTCGCCTAATTATTTTAAGCCAAAACGCGTCAAATAAAAGTTTTAGGGCATAAAATTCTGCATCTAAATCAATAAACAGAATTACCTCTACATGCTTTGTAACGACAGAAATTAATTATGTAAATGTCGAAAATTACGTTGAAAATATCGACAGCTATGGAATTGAACAAAAAATAAATAAATGCTTGACGTTTTATTTGACGTTTCTGACAATTTGATAAAACGTCAAGCATTTATTTATTTTTTGTTCAATTCCATGGCTGTCGATATTTTCAACGTCATTTTCGAATTTTAATTTCCGTCGTTACAAAGCATGTAAAGGTAATTCTGTTTATTGATTTAGATGCAGAATTGTATGCCCTAAAAGTTTTATTTGGCGCGTTTTTGTTTAAAATAATTAGGCGAGCGGGAAATTGCAAAAAACTGATTTCCCATGTTAATCTCCTATGTACACCTTTAAGACAGACACACGGTATATATATATATATATATATATATATATATATATATATATATAAAGTATATTTTTGAAAACTTCGAAGATTTTAGGGAAATATCAGCAGGAATATATATATATATATATATATATATATATATATATATATATATATATATATATATATATATATGTATATATATATATATATATATATATATATATATATATTCCTGCTGATATTTCCCTAAAATCTTCGAAGTTTTCAAAAATATACTTTATATACTTTACATTTCAATGCGCTGATTCTAAATTAATATTTCTTCTATCCAAGATATTTGCGATCAAATTTGGTTCACAAAAACCCAGTTCTTAAGTTACTGCCCAAAAATGGGTGGAGATACGAGCTTGGCGACTTTACCATTCGATTCTACAGGAAAAATTACATTACAATTAAGTTTAAAATTTGTTACACAATGGACACGATTTTTGCCATTTTCAGGGATTTGAGTTTTTGGTTTTGCAAATTAAACTAAAAGGACAAATTTTGTGAAAATTGGTAGCTTTAGGCCAGGCGCGCATTAGCGATTTAAAGGTTGAGTGATTAAAAATCTTTTACCTTAAAAGTTGCCTGCATACGCACAATTTTATACATTTTCAATATGAATTTTGTAGAGATCACATGTGTTGGTGCACTTGTACAACGTGCAAGAAAAAAAGATTATAAAAAAGATCCACTTATTTCGGCACCTTTATTAACCGGTCAATTTTATAAATTATATAATAATAATTCTTTAATTTTTTTAATTCTTGTTAGAATATATTTCGAAATTTTTGTTTTACAATTTTGGCCTTTTTTGTTCATATATGCCAAGAAATGCTACTCCGGACGTGCTCAAGCGAGCAAATAATTGCTAGTGCGCTAGGTCACATTGATTTACATGCGGTCTGTTTTTTCAAGCGATAGTTGTATCACCTGGAAAATAGAGCTGGTCGTAATTTTTTGGTTGCCGTAATTAAAAAGTTGCCAGTGCGCACCAGGCCTTATGTAACTTTGCAGGTAAGATCGAATGGCGAAGTCGACAGGTTCGTACCTAGGGTTGCCAGATTTTAAAAGCATTTATATAGAACAAAATGTACAAAAAATATAGGAGTTTTGGTGAATATATAGGAATAAATTGTGAAAAATTGTCAGCCATCGAGATTCGAAGCTGAAACACCTACCTTGCCGGGATAGTGGTCTACCAACTAAGCTATTGGCTGCTCTCCTCTCGATGGCTGAACAATCTTTCACTTTTAAAGTCGTATAACTGCTGAGGATATTATTAATCGTCACATGATTAGATGTGGGGTTGCCAAGCTACCACTGCGTTTAAACATCTAGTGAACGAGTCATAATTTACTCAAGACCCTACCAGACAAAATTACAATTTCATTTCAAAATTTGCAGTTATTAATATTTCTGATCTTATTCTGTTTAATGAATTATTGAAAATATAAAAGAATTTATCCTGTTTAGAGGATATAGGAGATTTCAACAAAATATAGGAGACTCCTAGTAAATATACAAGGCCTGGCAACCCTACGCGTACATCCATCCATTTTTGGGTTATAACTGAAAAATGAGGAAACTTTTAAATGTAACTATCTCATTAATGAAATATAGACCAGCAAAATCTACAGGATGTTCCGAGACTCGACCTATAGGTGAATTTCTCTTTGTTTCGGAGATATCGGAGGAATTTAAAAAAATATATAATTAAGTTAGCCTTGACGAATGAACGAATGTTTGACAAATGAATGATTTTGTGCTGTCCTGTTAATTAAAGCCATTAATCCGCTTTTTACTAATGCAGAATATGCCGATATGGTTTTCGTGTATGGTTTTTGCACTGGAAATGGACGTACTGCATCAGGCGATACCTAGATCGCAATGTTCCTCACCACACTATATCTTCAAACGTTTTTCGTTGCTTGAGACAGAAATAGGATTTTTTCCACGTCGTCGTGTAGAAAGAGTTGGAGATGGGCACGCTGAAGTAGTTTTAAATACAGTTGAACAAAATCCTTCTATCAGTCTTCGTAGAATATCTCATCAACGGGAATTCCTCAAACCAACGTATGGAGAATTCTGCACCATAATGGGCTTTATCCCTATATCATTTACAAAAAGTCCAGCATTTACTTTCTGAAGATTTAGAAAATCGTGTACGGTATTGCCAGTGATTAAAAAATAGTTTGGAAGTTATTCCATACATACTTTTTACGGATGAGACCCAATGTACAAGGAATGGTATTAACAACACACGTAATTCTTACATCTGGACGGATCAAAACCCACATGAAACAGTCGTGGTTAACCATCAACATCGTTAATTACATGGAAGATATTCCTCTGGAAGCTCGTCGTGGCATGTGGTTCTAACAAGATGGGGCACCACCACATTTTGGGAGACATTTAAATGAAAATTTTCCGAAAAGGTAGATAGGACTATGTGGTCCTGTACATTGGCAAGCTCGGTCGCCTGACTTATCACCTTTAGATTTTTTTCTGTGGGGTTACCCCAAATCTCGTGTATATAATAATGGTAAACCAGATACACGCGAAGAGTTGACTGACCTTATAGTTGAAGCTACTAATTCTCTAAAGAATGAATTGGCAGTAATTAACTGCCAACATTCTATGACTCGAAGGACAGCTGTATGTTTAGAAAATGGCGGTTCTCATTTTAAACAGTTGTTGTAATTGTGTGTTAATTAGTTATCCATTGATGAATAAATTTAATTTTATAATTTTTTTAAAAATTCCTTTGATATCTCCGGAACAAAGAGGAATTCACCTATAGGTCATATAACATTTTTTCATCGTAATGACCCCCGGAATATATTATATAAGTTTGTCTGTCGAGTCGCGGAAGACCCTGTATGAAAATGGGTGTATTTGGGGCTTTGAAGCCAGTAACCTGACTACTGGGCATCTTCAACACTTGTCCGGAACAAATATAACCATTGATACATACTCAAATGGGTTAAGACAAAAACAATATCTCATTAAATGTTTTGAAGGTGACGGGCCTACTTTTTGTCGGTCCTTTTACCATGAGTATGTCTCTTGTCGTAATGGTATATAACCATACATTTCATAATACCATACTGTTAAATGTGCTTTAACAGTACTGTATGCTCAACCGATATATGCATGAAAACAGCCACGACCGTTATTTTTTATAACAGTACAATTATTAAAAATCATGTGTTCCAAAAAAAAATCGCAGCGTCATGAAATTGTTATGAAGAGCTGTCACCTGTCAACATGCCATAGAAAATAGAATTTTAAGAAGATATTGTATGTTATTATGAAAAATACTGAACGTCACACGGCTGATATACAAATAACAGAGACGGTTGATTATAAAATCTCGGCTATCGCCTCGATTTTACAACATTCAACCTCATCTGTTATTTGCTACATATCAGCCTTATGACGTTAATAACTATAATCTCTGTTTAATGGTAAAATATTAAATATGCAAATTAAGCATGAAAGGTCGAGTGAAACATAATTGAAATTGATAAAGATAGCATCTTTCACCTTTGTAAAATATTCTATAAAGAGCATTGTCGCTTCAATTATCACTATTAAAAATTAATGTTACATTTCGCTACTTCCATTGCAGTACTTGTATTACATTATTTATTCAAATCTACATCCTTTGATTATCAGTGTAATCAAGACGGCTATGAGAATACTCTAATGGTTAATGCAATCTGCATTACATAGATACGAAGTTTAATAAAAACAATAACGAGAATTTGCATTTGTTTCAAAGAGTAATAATTTTTTATCAATTTAAATATTAGTCCATTCAAAGTATTCCCCATTCGATATAATGTATTTATGCTAATGTTGTTTTCAATCTGCAAAACACTTGTGGAATGCACCTTATTTATAGTCCAACTCCTTCAGTGATTTTGCCTTTATCTCCTCTATGATCGCAAAATGTTTTCCTTTCAATAAATTCCTTATATTTGGGAGAAGGAGAAAGTAACCGGGAACCATGTATTGTGAATATGTTAGCTGCGGCCACTGGTAATTCCTCCATTAGGTCATTTGATCGAAAAAATAAAAATAATGAAATGTTATGAATTTAATAATTTTTAATAAAGGAGGTCCATCGTGTCGCTAACATTGCTTGTACACGACACTACTGTGTTGAGAACAGTACTTTTTTTTGTAGAAAAAAAGGTGCCCGAACGTACATTTTGTAAACTTTTTTTTTTGAAAAAATAGAATAGTACATAATATATGTAATGTGTAAATGTATCGTTGACGCTATTTATATATCCAGCATTAAAAAATATCAAAATGACTAAAATAGTAAATAATTTTCAAAAAACTTTGATAATACCAGAAACATCTTCGAAAATGGGTGCCGGAACGCCGTTCTAGTGCGTTACATTACAAAAAACGCCCTGGTTGAAAGCAAAATAACGAATGGGGCGCGTGCGCGTGTTGCTTGGGTCACATCAAACTTATGACCACGTTGTGCTAATACTGAATATACCAGCACATGAATTAGACAGAGATAAACGAATTGTAACTTTACTTGCGTTAAACGACAACAATCACCACCCTATTCGCTTTCATACGGTCAATGACCAAGGCATCAGTCTAGTAGCGGATACTGTAAATAATTACCAAATCTTCAATCCATGAGCCGCCACTAGCTTCAGCATCACGACAGTGTTGTTTTTGATCAAAAAATCATGAATAAGTAGTGAATTGTGAGCCGGTGTATTGCATTGGTGGTAAATTCAAGAGTTATTTACGCATAATTCTTTTCACATGAGCCGTATGAAATACTTACTTCTTTAACTACTTGTGATTCGGTCACATTTTCATCAATGGTTGATGTGTCTTTACGGTCCTCTTGAAAACGTTTATACTATTCATAAACAATACTGTTCGTTCGCAAATTGCAAACGGTTGAAAGTTTGTTTGACGTTTCATGTCCTACGCAATTTGATTGGTTGCCCGACTTTAAAAAAGACACGCGCACTCAACCGCCGGTAAGTATATGATACATCACACGCCAAATTCTGAACTGCTAAGAGAGGTATTGAATTCATGCTAAAAATCGCATATCCAGATTTTAGTGAATAAGCACGTTTTAAGGTCCCTAGAATCCGATTATAACATTTTTACGATGATGTCCGTATGTGTGGGTGGATGTGTGTGTGGATATTGGATCCACGATTTCTCAAGTACTATAAGACGTAAGATATTTTTAACTACGGATTCCTCTATCTAACAATAATGGGATGAGTTGTTTAAGTTTTGGTAATAATTGGATAATCGGAAGTAATAGTTACAAGAAAAAAATCATCTAAATATTATTTATCGAAAATTTATAAATGCTTATATTAAAGAACGTTAAATTCTTTATTCGATAAATATAAATTCATTAATATCATCTATAGATTTAGAGATAAAGAAATGCATATAAAATAATTTGATGTAAAAATTCTCAGATCAAAAAAAGTAGAAAGAGTAAATTTCAGGATATTGAATATAAAGAAAATGTATGTATTGCACATAATTTATATTAAAATATCCCTTAGATTTTGCAAATATATGTGAGAATTATATTGTAATGAGACATGAATATATGTACAGAGTGTTCAATAAAATTCCTAACTCAGAGTAGGTTATGAACACAGAAACGTATGTCTGATCATTATTTAATTCAAAAGTCTAGATGTCAAACTTGATCTTGAAATGTAATTTTAAGGAGAAAAGACAATAAAGAAAGATACAGTATATTGACATTCGCCGTTTTCTAATTTGTTTCCATTTCTAAAATAAGATTCAAGAAGAAAAGCTTTCATTACTTTAGAAAACATTTTTGACAATATCTCATGTCAAATTGTCATTTAATTAAATATTTTTAAATTGACATACGTTTCTTTGTTCATAGCCTACTCCGAGTTAGGAATTTTTTTGAACACACTGTATGCGTACAACCAGGTAAAATATCTGGCGAGAGGTTATGTGCTGGCCGCATCAGATTTTTTGTCTTGTTTGCACTATAATTCTCATTACATACTGTTCTTGCTGAAAAAGTAGTATAAGACCCTATTATATTTTATTTATTCTGTTTTATGTTCAAAAATGGAAACTCTGCTAAACATACCTCCGCTACACTGAATAGTAAAGGCGAGGGCAGTTAGCGGAGCTTACAGAATGAGAATTCACTCGAGAGAGGATAAATGGAGAGATGGTCGAACCAAAATCTTCAAAGACATAAAAAACAACTCCATCCTTCGAATGGTGCCAGCCCGGACCAGCAA